>JBAIZL010000010.1:29130036-29140036 GCA_036971475.1 Prosapia bicincta | reverse complement strand
AACTTTTACAATCCACAATCAATCAGTCTACTGACAGTGGTGTACATATCCTGTCTGACCCGGAATTGAGGAGGCCTTGACAACTTTTACAATCCACAATCAATCAGTCTACTGACAGTGGTGTACATATCCTGTCTGACCCGGAATTGAGGAGGCCTTGACAACTTTTACAATCCACAATCAATCAGTCTACTGACAGTGGTGTTCATATCCTGTCTGACCCGGAATTGAGGAGGCCTTGACAACTTTTACAATCCACAATCAATCAGTCTACTGACAGTGGTGTACATATCCTGTCTGACCCGGAATTGAGGAGGCCTTGACAACTTTTACAATCCACAATCAATCAGTCTACTGACAGTGGTGTACATATCCTGTCTGACCCGGAATTGAGGAGGCCTTGACAACTTTTACAATCCACAATCAATCAATCTACTGACAGTGGTGTACATATCCTGTCTGACCCGGAATTGAGGAGGCCTTGACAACTTTTACAATCCACAATCAATCAATCTACTGACAGTGGTGTACATATCCTGTCTGACAGGGAATTGAGGAGGCCTTGACAACTTTTACAATCCACAATCAATCAGTCTACTGACAGTGGTGTTCATATCCTGTCTGACCCGGAATTGAGGAGGCCTTGACAACTTTTACAATCCACAATCAATCAGTCTACTGACAGTGGTGTACATATCCTGTCTGACCCGGAATTGAGGAGGCCTTGACAACTTTTACAATCCACAATCAATCAGTCTACTGACAGTGGTGTACATATCCTGTCTGACCCGGAATTGAGGAGGCCTTGACAACTTTTACAATCCACAATCAATCAATCTACTGACAGTGGTGTACATATCCTGTCTGACCCGGAATTGAGGAGGCCTTGACAACTTTTACAATCCACAATCAATCAATCTACTGACAGTGGTGTACATATCCTGTCTGACAGGGAATTGAGGAGGCCTTGACAACTTTTACAATCCACAATCAATCAGTCTACTGACAGTGGTGTTCATATCCTGTCTGACCCGGAATTGAGGAGGCCTTGACAACTTTTACAATCCACAATCAATCAGTCTACTGACAGTGGTGTACATATCCTGTCTGACCCGGAATTGAGGAGGCCTTGACAACTTTTACAATCCACAATCAATCAATCTACTGACAGTGGTGTTCATATCCTGTCTGACAGGGAATTGAGGAGGCCTTGACAACTTTTACAATCCACAATCAATCAGTCTACTGACAGTGGTGTTCATATCCTGTCTGACCCGGAATTGAGGAGGCCTTGACAACTTTTACAATCCACAATCAATCAGTCTACTGACAGTGGTGTTCATATCCTGTCTGACAGGGAATTGAGGAGGCCTTGACAACTTTTACAATCCACAATCAATCAGTCTACTGACAGTGGTGTACATATCCTGTCTGACCCGGAATTGAGGAGGCCTTGACAACTTTTACAATCCACAATCAATCAGTCTACTGACAGTGGTGTTCATATCCTGTCTGACCCGGAATTGAGGAGGCCTTGACAACTTTTACAATCCACAATCAATCAGTCTACTGACAGTGGTGTTCATATCCTGTCTGACCCGGAATTGACGAGGCCTTGACAACTTTTACAATCCACAATCAATCAATCTACTGACAGTGGTGTACATATCCTGTCTGACCCGGAATTGAGGAGGCCTTGACAACTTTTACAATCCACAATCAATCAGTCTACTGACAGTGGTGTTCATATCCTGTCTGACCCGGAATTGAGGAGGCCTTGACAACTTTTACAATCCACAATCAATCAGTCTACTGACAGTGGTGTTCATATCCTGTCTGACCCGGAATTGAGGAGGCCTTGACAACTTTTACAATCCACAATCAATCAGTCTACTGACAGTGGTGTACATATCCTGTCTGACCCGGAATTGAGGAGGCCTTGACAACTTTTACAATCCACAATCAATCAGTCTACTGACAGTGGTGTACATATCCTGTCTGACCCGGAATTGAGGAGGCCTTGACAACTTTTACAATCCACAATCAATCAGTCTACTGACAGTGGTGTACATATCCTGTCTGACCCGGAATTGAGGAGGCCTTGACAACTTTTACAATCCACAATCAATCAGTCTACTGACAGTGGTGTACATATCCTGTCTGACCCGGAATTGAGGAGGCCTTGACAACTTTTACAATCCACAATCAATCAGTCTACTGACAGTGGTGTACATATCCTGTCTGACCCGGAATTGAGGAGGCCTTGACAACTTTTACAATCCACAATCAATCAGTCTACTGACAGTGGTGTACATATCCTGTCTGACCCGGAATTGAGGAGGCCTTGACAACTTTTACAATCCACAATCAATCAATCTACTGACAGTGGTGTTCATATCCTGTCTGACCCGGAATTGAGGAGGCCTTGACAACTTTTACAATCCACAATCAATCAATCTACTGACAGTGGTGTACATATCCTGTCTGACCCGGAATTGAGGAGGCCTTGACAACTTTTACAATCCACAATCAATCAGTCTACTGACAGTGGTGTACATATCCTGTCTGACCCGGAATTGAGGAGGCCTTGACAACTTTTACAATCCACAATCAATCAGTCTACTGACAGTGGTGTACATATCCTGTCTGACCCGGAATTGAGGAGGCCTTGACAACTTTTACAATCCACAATCAATCAGTCTACTGACAGTGGTGTACATATCCTGTCTGACCCGGAATTGAGGAGGCCTTGACAACTTTTACAATCCACAATCAATCAGTCTACTGACAGTGGTGTACATATCCTGTCTGACCCGGAATTGAGGAGGCCTTGACAACTTTTACAATCCACAATCAATCAGTCTACTGACAGTGGTGTACATATCCTGTCTGACCAGGAATTGAGGAGGCCTTGACAACTTTTACAATCCACAAACAATCAGTCTACTGACAGTGGTGTTCATATCCTGTCTGACCCGGAATTGAGGAGGCCTTGACAACTTTTACAATCCACAATCAATCAGTCTACTGACAGTGGTGTTCATATCCTGTCTGACCCGGAATTGAGGAGGCCTTGACAACTTTTACAATCCACAATCAATCAATCTACTGACAGTGGTGTTCATATCCTGTCTGACCCGGAATTGAGGAGGCCTTGACAACTTTTACAATCCACAATCAATCAGTCTACTGACAGTGGTGTACATATCCTGTCTGACCCGGAATTGAGGAGGCCTTGACAACTTTTACAATCCACAATCAATCAGTCTACTGACAGTGGTGTACATATCCTGTCTGACCCGGAATTGAGGAGGCCTTGACAACTTTTACAATCCACAATCAATCAGTCTACTGACAGTGGTGTACATATCCTGTCTGACCCGGAATTGAGGAGGCCTTGACAACTTTTACAATCCACAATCAATCAGTCTACTGACAGTGGTGTACATATCCTGTCTGACCCGGAATTGAGGAGGCCTTGACAACTTTTACAATCCACAATCAATCAGTCTACTGACAGTGGTGTACATATCCTGTCTGACCCGGAATTGAGGAGGCCTTGACAACTTTTACAATCCACAATCAATCAGTCTACTGACAGTGGTGTACATATCCTGTCTGACCCAGAATTGAGGAGGCCTTGACAACTTTTACAATCCACAATCAATCAGTCTACTGACAGTGGTGTACATATCCTGTCTGACCCGGAATTGAGGAGGCCTTGACAACTTTTACAATCCACAATCAATCAGTCTACTGACAGTGGTGTACATATCCTGTCTGACCCGGAATTGAGGAGGCCTTGACAACTTTTACAATCCACAATCAATCAGTCTACTGACAGTGGTGTACATATCCTGTCTGACCCGGAATTGAGGAGGCCTTGACAACTTTTACAATCCACAATCAATCAGTCTACTGACAGTGGTGTACATATCCTGTCTGACCCGGAATTGAGGAGGCCTTGACAACTTTTACAATCCACAATCAATCAGTCTACTGACAGTGGTGTACATATCCTGTCTGACCCGGAATTGAGGAGGCCTTGACAACTTTTACAATCCACAATCAATCAGTCTACTGACAGTGGTGTACATATCCTGTCTGACCCGGAATTGAGGAGGCCTTGACAACTTTTACAATCCACAATCAATCAGTCTACTGACAGTGGTGTACATATCCTGTCTGACCCGGAATTGAGGAGGCCTTGACAACTTTTACAATCCACAATCAATCAGTCTACTGACAGTGGTGTACATATCCTGTCTGACCCGGAATTGAGGAGGCCTTGACAACTTTTACAATCCACAATCAATCAGTCTACTGACAGTGGTGTACATATCCTGTCTGACCCGGAATTGAGGAGGCCTTGACAACTTTTACAATCCACAATCAATCAGTCTACTGACAGTGGTGTACATATCCTGTCTGACCCGGAATTGAGGAGGCCTTGACAACTTTTACAATCCACAATCAATCAGTCTACTGACAGTGGTGTACATATCCTGTCTGACCCGGAATTGAGGAGGCCTTGACAACTTTTACAATCCACAATCAATCAGTCTACTGACAGTGGTGTACATATCCTGTCTGACCCGGAATTGAGGAGGCCTTGACAACTTTTACAATCCACAATCAATCAGTCTACTGACAGTGGTGTACATATCCTGTCTGACCCGGAATTGAGGAGGCCTTGACAACTTTTACAATCCACAATCAATCAGTCTACTGACAGTGGTGTACATATCCTGTCTGACCCGGAATTGAGGAGGCCTTGACAACTTTTACAATCCACAATCAATCAGTCTACTGACAGTGGTGTACATATCCTGTCTGACCCGGAATTGAGGAGGCCTTGACAACTTTTACAATCCACAATCAATCAGTCTACTGACAGTGGTGTACATATCCTGTCTGACCCGGAATTGAGGAGGCCTTGACAACTTTTACAATCCACAATCAATCAGTCTACTGACAGTGGTGTACATATCCTGTCTGACCCGGAATTGAGGAGGCCTTGACAACTTTTACAATCCACAATCAATCAGTCTACTGACAGTGGTGTACATATCCTGTCTGACCCGGAATTGAGGAGGCCTTGACAACTTTTACAATCCACAATCAATCAGTCTACTGACAGTGGTGTACATATCCTGTCTGACACGGAATTGAGGAGGCCTTGACAACTTTTACAATCCACAATCAATCAGTCTACTGACAGTGGTGTTCATATCCTGTCTGACCCGGAATTGAGGAGGCCTTGACAACTTTTACAATCCACAATCAATCAGTCTACTGACAGTGGTGTACATATCCTGTCTGACCCAGAATTGAGGAGGCCTTGACAACTTTTACAATCCACAATCAATCAGTCTACTGACAGTGGTGTACATATCCTGTCTGACCCGGAATTGAGGAGGCCTTGACAACTTTTACAATCCACAATCAATCAGTCTACTGACAGTGGTGTACATATCCTGTCTGACCCGGAATTGAGGAGGCCTTGACAACTTTTACAATCCACAATCAATCAGTCTACTGACAGTGGTGTACATATCCTGTCTGACCCGGAATTGAGGAGGCCTTGACAACTTTTACAATCCACAATCAATCAGTCTACTGACAGTGGTGTACATATCCTGTCTGACCCGGAATTGAGGAGGCCTTGACAACTTTTACAATCCACAATCAATCAGTCTACTGACAGTGGTGTACATATCCTGTCTGACCCGGAATTGAGGAGGCCTTGACAACTTTTACAATCCACAATCAATCAGTCTACTGGAACGAAGTAGGTCAAAAGTATTTTACTGGTGAAAAAAATTAATTAAGTGAAAAATCTTTAAAGACGGGTAGCAAGTAATATTTTTCGAGAGAGTGGCTAGGTAGTAGCCAGATGTTAGGAGTTGGTTTTTTAAAAATGTAAAATAAAAAATGCTTACAAATGTTTCAAGAAAAAAAAGGTTTTGAATTTTACCCAACAGGTCACTCAGATACGTTCTTATTCAATTCTTACTATTAGCTCACATTCTCCCTATATATATATATATATATATATATATATATATATATATATATATATATATATATATATATATATATATATATGTGTGTGTGTGTGTGTGTGTGTGTGTGTATAATTTGTTTTCTTGTTTAATAAGCTAAAACAACATAGGTTATTCAAATACAAGAATATTTATTAATTTATATTCTTTGAATTTAATTTATTGAATATAAATTAATAAATATTCTTGTATTTAAATAGCCTATGTTGTTTTCGTATATATATATATATATATATATATACCTCGTTTACATTTTAATAATTAATAAAATACTTTTTATTCACCTCCTCAAGTTCAAATACATTTTTTCATATTTTAAAACTTGTAGTGGATGAACTTTAAGTTTTTATAGGGGCAAAGTATTGTGATTGAGACCTATCTCTTCAGATTTAATCTGAAGTGAATCTCCACTCTGCCCTAACTGTAGAAAAGAGGAGGAGACTCTAGACCATATCCTCCTTCGATGCTCCTCACCAATACCACCAAGAGCAGCTCTGCTGTCTGCGCTGGGAAGCCAGGAAAATATTAAAACAATGTTGACCGATAAACACTTTTGGACCTTGGCTGCAGCAACTTATTATGGACATCGGACCATCGGAGTCACATGACCCTGGACGTCCGCAGCAAGAAGTAAAAAAAGGTATGCAGTATAATTATTTCGTCCCATTTGGTTTAAAATAAGTGATAACATATGATTTCGTAAAACAGATAACTTTATGTTATAGGCTATGTGGTAGATCACCTGTTTTACACACATAGGTTATGTTACTTTATTTTTATATTTTTTGTAATTATTTAATAAAAAATAACTAAAATACATTTTTTATTTGTTAATCTAAGTAGGCATTGATTTCTAAAATATTCTCTTTATATTACATGTTCCATTTTCGCTTGAACTTTCTATGTCGCCATGTATAGCTTTATTTGCATTATCAGTGTCGTGTGAGATAGGTCTGATTACCAACAGTTTTTACAAGCCTCAATTTCTTTGAAAAATTCTTAACATAATCGTCTTTATTTATATCAATTTTTTTATTATAGTTATTATATGAAATTGCCATATTTTGGTAATCGTGTCGTCGCTACCCGACCCTCCACTATAGGCTAGGTTATATGTTCGCCTTGCATGCAAGCTGTATCTTGAGAATAAAGTGGACTAGGCGAGGAATGTGGACACCTTATCTGGATAATGTTGACAAGACAGCTCTCTGGCGAGGGAAGGTACGCGACTCTCATTACGTATGTTGTTCGTTAAGTTCCCGACCATGCCCGACAAAAACGTAACTCGAATAAATCCTCTAATACACAGATCCTAATGAGTAGCGTCGAAATTACCAACTGCCTTTTATCAATTCCTTCTATTAGTTCAAACTCTCACTATATATATATATAATACGTTTTCTTGTTTAATATTTTAAAACAACATAGGTTATTCAAATACAAGATTATTTATTAATTTATATCCAAAGCTTTTCGTTGGTAAACAGTACCAATATCATCAGGAATGAAAATTACAATGAAATTACATTACTAAATTACATTATTGTAATTTACATTCCTGATGATGTTGGTACTGTTTACCAACGAAAAGCTTTGGATATAAATTAATAAATATTCTTGTATTTGAATAACCTGTGTTGTTTTATATATATATATATATATATATATATATATATATATATATATATTCAGTCTCTAATAAAATGCTTATTATTCATCCACTCAAGTTCAAATACATTTTTTTAACTTGTAGTGGATGACAATTGATGTTAAAACATTTTTTTAGTATTAATTTATTATTCAATTTAATTAGTTAATTTTTGTTTTATATAGGAGAAAAACGTTTCACAAAAAGGGCAAGGTAGACAATATAGTTATTTCGTCCCATTTGGCTTATAATAAAGGATAACATATGATTTCATAGAACAGCTGATTTTATGTTATAGGTTATGTGATAGAACAGCTGTTTTCAACGCATAGATTATGTTACTTTAATTATATTAAATGTAATTATTTAAAAAAATATCTAAAACAAAATTTTTCTTTGTTGGCCAAAGTACAAATTGACTTTAAAAGTTTTTGTATATAATACTTGTCAATGAATGGTTTGAAAGTGGTTTAACCATTAGAATGTAGAGAACGCAGTACAGTTTTAATCCCCTTTCTCTATACATACGAGTATAAGCATTTTGATGCGTAGGCTCGTTTCCTCAGATGTTAAAGTGGTAAGCATTTTAAATCCAAAAAAGAAAAAAACACTTGAAACTAGACTATGCATTAAAGCAGCGCCCAGTAAAGCAATCGGCGCGGACTTAGCTGTCTAGACTCTGCTCAGTTTTGCCATTGTTTCTCAGTTACGTGCATACTGTTTAAGACAATATATGTAAATTAATTAAGTGATAAATCTTGGATTTTCATTGCACTTTAAATACCTTATGTTGGTTGTTAACTGGCTCTCAGTTGTCTCTACATATTTATGATCAGTATTGCTATCATCAAGTGGGTGGTTTTTACATAAAGGCTATTATGTTATTTCTTTAGCAACATGGTAACTTACGAAATGACTATTGTTGCTTGTTAAACAATTTACGATGAATCAACAATGTAACTTAAGCAAAGACAAGATTAGCACTCCCGAAGGATTAAAAGATGCTCCTCATGGACTCAGCCTTGATGGAGGTTTGAATGCAAACCCCCTCCAGAAGAGTTAAAAGATTTTATTCAAGGACACAGTCTTGATGGAGGTTTGAGTAAACTTTCTCCAGAAGGATTAAAAGATGCCCCTCATGGAATTATCCTTGATGGAGGTTTGAATGCAAACCCCCTCCAGAAGAGTTAAAAGATTTTATTCAAGGACACAGTCTTGATGGAGGTTTGAGTAAACCTTCTCCAGAAGGATTAAAAGATGCCCCTCATGGAATTATCCTTGATGGAGGTTTGAGAGCAAACCGTCTCCAGAAGTGTTAAAAAATGCTCTTAATGGACACAGCCTTGATGGATGTTTGAGAGCAAACCCGCTGCAGAGGATTAAAAGAAGCTCCTCATGAACACAGCATTGTTATAGGTTTGAGAGAAAACCCCCTGAAAAATGACTAAAGGATGCCCATCATGGACACAGCCTTGATGAGCAAACCTCCTCCAGAAGGATTAAAATTTTCTACTGAAGGAGACAGTCTTGATGGAGGTTTGAGTCCCTGCAAAAGGACTAAAGGATGCTCATCATGGACACAGCCTTGATGAGCAAACCTCCTCCAGAAGGATTAAAATTTTCTACTGAAGGAGACAGTCTTGATGGAGGTTTGAGTCCCTGCAAAAGGACTAAAGGATGCTCATCATGGACAAAGCCTTGATTGAGGTTGGAGAGCAAGTTCCCTGCAGAGGATGAAAGGATGCTCCTTATAGACACAGCCTTGGTGAAGGTTTTAGAATAAACCCCCCTCCAGAAGAATTAAAAGGTTTATTACTAGTCTCTTATTTCAATTAATATTAATTTTAATTGGTCTTGTAACAAAATTCTTAATTTCATACTTTAACACAAACATTAAAATTTGAACCTAACAAAATAACTACTTCCCCAACTCATAATTCAAGTTCATTACTGAGACACTTATGAAACAAAATATGCACAATAGACTTAAGCTACATTTACGATCCCTTATCTGGTGAAAACGTTTTGTCTAAGTAAGTTCGTTTTAAAAATTAAACTTAACTCAAATTATACGTCCAGCCAGACATTGTTATTTTCAAATTTAAAGGTTTCGCAGAGAGTTAAGGACAATAATATTCACGATATTGGTTTAGTATTGTAATTATAATATTTTACAAAATGCATTTGTAAAATAAAAATTAAAACGTTTAAAAGTAAAGATAATTTTCACATGAAACGAGTTATTTATATACTGGACGATAAAAGGTAATTTGTACGCGCTTAAAGT
>JBAIZL010000010.1:28897536-29125036 GCA_036971475.1 Prosapia bicincta | reverse complement strand
ACTTAATTAATTTTGATTGTAGGCTTCTTTAGCACAAAGTTGAATACACTGTTGAGGACCTACCTTAGCTAGTAAGCATTCCTATATGGGAGAAGCTATGCGGGTTGCTAGGACTACATATCTAATATTTTTGCTTTATTTTTACAGACATTTATTTCTGATTTTTTTTTCATACGTCGTGGCTACTTTTTACATATTTTCTTCAGCCTCTTTTATCGCTAATAAATTACTTTTTATACATCCACTAAATTTCAAATACATTTGTTTAAAACTTGTAGTGTAAGACACTTGATTTTACTACAGTCTTTTTCATATATTGTCACTAATTAAATTTAATAATGAATTAACTTTAGTTTTATATGGGAGGAAATCTTTTCACAAAGGGGCAAGGTATGCAATATAGTTATTTCGCTCTTTTTGGCTTAAAATGAGTGCTAACATATGATTTCATAAAGCAGCTGATTTTATGTTATAGGCTATGTGGTAGAACAGCTGTTTTAGCACATAGCTCATGTTACTTTATTTACATAATTGTAATTATTCAAAAATAAGTAATTAAAACAATTTTTTTCACCTAAGGAGGAATTGACTTTAAAAGTTTTTTTGGTTATACAGCCTTCAACTTTAGTGGTAAGAACAGTTAGCCGGGCGCCCACTTGCCCCAAAGTAGGCGTTCTAGTGGGCCCTCAGCAGCGCCCGGCCCACTCACCACCTATCTTGGTAATAAACTTATCCACGTTACACGTCCGAACAAAAAAAATCTTATTACTTTAAAATTTTGCAAGGCTTGTTATGTAATTCGAAAACCATATACTAAAAAAATATTTCTTGGGTACAAAAGCAGAACCAATGGTTTGGTAATGTCAATTAATAATTAAGTTTAATTGGTAGGTTTTAGTTATAATAAAATCATCTGACACTAACTGTAATAGTCTTGTATACAGTAATATACAGAATAAAAACTCTAATGGACCGCACAAGGCTGTATATGTAACTAGCATACAACTAAATGTAAATTAGACAACTATTCTTGCAATATAAACAGGCATTATTAAAAGTCCATTCCTACTCAAGTCAATCGAGAAAAATTTTATTTTAGTTAATGTTTGTTTATTAAATAATTACATTTATATAAATAAAGTAACATAGCCCTACGTTTAAAGAGCTGCTCTGCCACATTACCAATAACATAAAATCAGCTGTTTTATGAAATCATATGTTATCACTTATTTTCATCCAAATGGGAGTAAATAAAAGTTTTTCTCTCATATAAAAATAAATTTAATTAATTAAATTTAAATAACGAATTAATATTTGAAAAACTGTGTTAACATCAAGTGTCATCCATCACAAGTTTAAAAAAAATGTATTTGATGTATAGATACCCCCTCGTTCTCGACCCTCCTACTTCCTCTCGTACTCCACCCATTAATATCCTCTCTCATTCTCAACCCATAGATACCCCCTCGTTCTCGACCCTCCTACTTCCTCTCGTACTCCACCCATTAATATCCTCTCTCATTCTCAACCCATAGATACCCCCTCGTTCTCGACCCTCCTACTTCCTCTCGTACTCCACCCATTAATATCCTCTCTCATTCTCAACCCATAGATACCCCCTCGTTCTCGCCCCTCCTACTTCCTCTCGTACTCCACCCATTAATATCCTCTCTCATTCTCAACCCATAGATACCCCCTCGTTCTCGACCCTCCTACTTCCTCTCGTACTCCACCCATTAATATCCTCTCTCATTCTCAACCCATAGATACCCCCTCGTTCTCGACCCTCCTACTTCCTCTCGTACTCCACCCATTAATATCCTCTCTCATTCTCAACCCATAGATACCCCCTCGTTCTCGACCCTCCTACTTCCTCTCGTACTCCACCCATTAATATCCTCTCTCATTCTCAACCCATAGATACCCCCTCGTTCTCGACCCTCCTACTTCCTCTCGTACTCCACCCATTAATATCCTCTCTCATTCTCAACCCATAGATACGCCCTCGTTCTCGACCCTCCTACTTCCTCTCGTACTCCACCCATTAATATCCTCTCTCATTCTCAACCCATAGATACCCCCTCGTTCTCGACCCTCCTACTTCCTCTCGTACTCCACCCATTAATATCCTCTCTCATTCTCAACCCATAGATACGCCCTCGTTCTCGACCCTCCTACTTCCTCTCGTACTCCACCCATTAATATCCTCTCTCATTCTCAACCCATAGATACCCCCTCGTTCTCGACCCTCCTACTTCCTCTCGTACTCCACCCATTAATATCCTCTCTCATTCTCAACCCATAGATACCCCCTCGTTCTCGACCCACCTACTTCCTCTCGTACTCCACCCATTAATATCCTCTCTCATTCTCAACCCATAGATACCCCCTCGTTCTCGATCCTCCTACTTCCTCTCTTACTCCACCCATTAATATCCTCTCTCATTCTCAACCCATAGATACCCCCTCGTTCTCGACCCTCCTACTTCCTCTCGTACTCCACCCATTAATATCCTCTCTCATTCTCAACCCATAGATACCCCCTCGTTCTCGACCCTCCTACTTCCTCTCGTACTCCACCCATTAATATCCTCTCTCATTCTCAACCCATAGATACCCCCTCGTTCTCGACCCTCCTACTTCCTCTCGTACTCCACCCATTAATATCCTCTTTCATTCTCAACCCATAGATACCCCCTCGTTCTCGACCCTCCTACTTCCTCTCGTACTCCACCCATTAATATCCTCTCTCATTCTCAACCCATAGATACCCCCTCGTTCTTGACCCTCCTACTTCCTCTCGTACTCCACCCATTAATATCCTCTCTCATTCTCAACCCATAGATACCCCCTCGTTCTCGACCCTCCTACTTCCTCTCGTACTCCACCCATTAATATACTCTCTCATTCTCAACCCATAGATACCCCCTCGTTCTCGACCCTCCTACTTCCTCTCGTACTCCACCCATTAATATCCTCTCTCATTCTCAACCCATAGATACCCCCTCGTTCTCGACCCTCCTACTTCCTCTCGTACTCCACCCATTAATATCCTCTCTCATTCTCAACCCATAGATACCCCCTCGTTCTCGACCCTCCTACTTCCTCTCGTACTCCACCCATTAATATCCTCTCTCATTCTCAACCCATAGATACGCCCTCGTTCTCGACCCTCCTACTTCCTCTCGTACTCCACCCATTAATATCCTCTCTCATTCTCAACCCATAGATACCCCCTCGTTCTCGACCCTCCTACTTCCTCTCGTACTCCACCCATTAATATCCTCTCTCATTCTCAACCCATAGATACCCCCTCGTTCTCGACCCACCTACTTCCTCTCGTACTCCACCCATTAATATCCTCTCTCATTCTCAACCCATAGATACCCCCTCGTTCTCGATCCTCCTACTTCCTCTCTTACTCCACCCATTAATATCCTCTCTCATTCTCAACCCATAGATACCCCCTCGTTCTCGACCCTCCTACTTCCTCTCGTACTCCACCCATTAATATCCTCTCTCATTCTCAACCCATAGATACCCCCTCGTTCTCGACCCTCCTACTTCCTCTCGTACTCCACCCATTAATATCCTCTCTCATTCTCAACCCATAGATACCCCCTCGTTCTCGACCCTCCTACTTCCTCTCGTACTCCACCCATTAATATCCTCTTTCATTCTCAACCTATAGATACCCCCTCGTTCTCGACCCTCCTACTTCCTCTCGTACTCCACCCATTAATATCCTCTCTCATTCTCAACCCATAGATACCCCCTCGTTCTTGACCCTCCTACTTCCTCTCGTACTCCACCCATTAATATCCTCTCTCATTCTCAACCCATAGATACCCCCTCGTTCTCGACCCTCCTACTTCCTCTCGTACTCCACCCATTAATATACTCTCTCATTCTCAACCCATAGATACCCCCTCGTTCTCGACCCTCCTACTTCCTCTCGTACTCCACCCATTAATATCCTCTCTCATTCTCAACCCATAGATACCCCCTCGTTCTCGACCCTCCTACTTCCTCTCGTACTCCACCCATTAATATCCTCTCTCATTCTCAACCCATAGATACCCCCTCGTTCTCGACCCTCCTACTTCCTCTCGTACTCCACCCATTAATATCCTCTCTCATTCTCAACCCATAGATACGCCCTCGTTCTCGACCCTCCTACTTCCTCTCGTACTCCACCCATTAATATCCTCTCTCATTCTCAACCCATAGATACGCCCTCGTTCTCGACCCTCCTACTTCCTCTCGTACTCCACCCATTAATATCCTCTCTCATTCTCAACCCATAGATACCCCCTCGTTCTCGAACATTGATGTCCACTCGTAATCAACCCTCCGAGTTCATTTTGTTCTCAACCCATCGAAGAAATCTCGTACTTGACATTCCGATTCTCTTTCCTTCTCGACCATTGACACCCTCTCATTCTCGGCCCATAGACACACTTTCCTTCTCAACCCATCAACATGCTCTCGTTTTCGATTCAATTACAACCTCTCGATCTAGACTCATTGATACCCTAAATATACTAAACCTATTAACACCCTTTCGTTCTCAACCCATCGATACTCTCTCGTTGTCAACCTATTGACATTCTCTTTATCTCAGTCTATTGATACGCCCTCGTATTAGACCCATTCATACTATCTCGTTCTCGACAGTTAATACCACTCGTTCTCGACATCTTCTCTTTCTCGACCCATTGATATCCTCTCTTTTCGACCTTTTTACACTCTCTCGTCCTCGACCCATTGATACCTTCTCTTTCTCGACCCATTTATACCGTCTCGTACTCAAGCCATTGGCATCCTCTCTCGATCTATCGAAACTCACTCGATCTTGACCTATTGACACCCTCTGAAGCTCGACCCTTCAATAACCTATCGTTTCCGACCGTTAAATATCCTTTCGTCCTCAACACAATGATACCCTCTCGTTCTCGGTCATTGATTCCTTCTCGTTCCCCACCACCCGACTTACTCTCGTACTCGACTCATTGACACCTTCTTGTTCACGATCCTTTAATACCACCTCGATCTCAAATATCTTAAACCCTATTGAACTCAACCTATTTACGCTTTCTGGAACTAGAAACACTGACACCTTCTCGTTCTCGACCATTCAATACCCTCTAGTACTCGGGCCTCCTACACCTTCTCGTACTCGATTTTTGATACCCTCTCGTTCTCGACTCGTCGACAACTTCTCGTTCTTGACATCCTCTCATTCTCGGCCCATTTATATGACTGATATTATCTCGTTCTCAACTCACTGACAACCTCTTTTACTCGACCCTTTGACTCACTGCCATACTCTAACCATTGACACCCTATCGTATTCGACTCGTTCTCGTTCTCAACCTTCAATACCCTTTCGTTCTTGAACCTCCGACACACACTCGTACTCAAATCATTGACACCCTCTCGTACACGACCCAATGACGCTATCTCGTAATCTACCTTTGACACCCTCTCTTACTTAACCTTCTGACACTTTCTCGTTCTCGACCATCAACACCCTTTCCTTCTCTGCCCATCGAGATTCTCTCGTTTTCGACCCATTGTGAAACTCTCGTTATAGACTCATTGGCACCCTCTCGTACTTGACCTACTAACTCCCTCTCGTTTTCGGCCCATCTACACTCTCTAGTTCACGACCTATTGACATCCTCTTTTTCTCGAAGTATATATACTCACTTATTCTCGGCCCGTTGGTAGCCCTCGTCTTCGACTCATTGATACCCTTTCGTTCACGACTCTTCAACACCTTCTCTTACTCGATCCATCGAAACCGTCTCGCTCTCTACCCTTCAATACCCTCTCCTTCTCGACTTTCTTTCACTACGAACCACTCGACCCTTAGACAAAGCAGTACTACACCGTTTACTTCTAATAGTTTGTCTCTTCTACTCGCACTACTGCTTCATTGCGGGGTCGTTACGTCTTACTCCTAATGTTGACGTCGACATAAATTGTAATTAAATGTATATTGTGATAATTCATGATTATACTAATGCCATCGATTATGAATATAAGTAGGGTTACGGCACCACGCATAGGTAGGATTACAGCATTAAACTCCTTGGTAGAAAATAGGTAAGGATACCAAACGTAAGTAGGATTATGGCTATAATTTCTCTGGTAATGAATGTAGGAGAGGATTGTGAAGATAAGTAGGATTAGAACACCACATGCAGGTAGGATTAAGGGCTTAAACCCCTTGGTAAAAATATAGCAAAGAATAATGAACATAAGTAGGATTAGGGCACCACCCGTAGGTAGGATTAGGGCATTATACTCCTTGGTAGAAAATATAGCAAAGAATAATGAACATAAGTAAGACTAGGGCATCACACGTAGGTAGGATTAAGGCATTATACTCCTTGGTAGAAAATATAGTAAAGGATTATGAATATAAGTAGGATTGAGGCACCACCCGTAGGTAGGATTAAGGCATTATACTCCTTGGTAGAAAATATAGTAAAGGATTATGAATATAAGTAGGATTAGGGCATCACACGTAGGTAGGATTAAGGCATTATACTCCTTGGTAGAAAATATAGCAAAGAATAATGAACATAAGTAGGATTAGGGCATCACACGTAGGTAGGATTAAGGCATTATACTCCTTGGTAGAAAATATAGCAAAGGATTATGAATAAAAGTAGGATTAGGGCATCACACGTAGGTAGGATTAAGGCATTATACTCCTTGGTAGAAAATATAGCAAAGAATAATGAACATAAGTAAGACTAGGGCATCACACGTAGGTAGGATTAAGGCATTATACTCCTTGGTAGAAAATATAGCAAAGAATTATGAATATAAGTAGCATTAGGGCACCACACGTAGGTAGGATGATGCCCATAAACTCTCTGGTACTGAATATAAGAGAGGATTGTGAACATAAGTAGGATTAGGACACTGCATGCAGGTAGGATTAAGACCTCGAACTCCATCATAGAGATTATAGGAGAGAATTATCGATATAGGTAAAATTAGAGTAGCACACTTTTATAGGATTACGGCTGTAAACACTCTGATAAAGAATATAGGAGAGGATTATGAATATATGTAGAATTAGGGTAGCACACTTATGTAGGATTAGGGCGATAAACTCTATGGTACAGAATATAGGAGAGGACTGTGAATATAAGAAGGATTAGGGCACTACATGTATCTAGGATTAAAGCTTTAAGCATCTTAGTAAAAAAATATAGCAAAGTTTTATAAATATAAGTAGGAATAAGGCCTATAGGTAGGATTATGGCCTTAATCTCTCTGGTAAAGAATATAAGAAACGCTATAATTTAATTAGGATTAGGGTAGCACACTTTTATGGGGTTATGGGCATACACTCTCTGGTAAAGAATATAAGAGAGGATTATGAATATAAGTAGGATTAGGGTTGCACACGTTTATGGGATTATGGCCGGAAACTCTCTAGTAAAGAATATAGGAGAGGTTTATGGATATAAGTAGGATTAGGGTTGCACACGTTTATGGGATTATGGCCGGAAACTCTCTAGTAAAGAATATAAGAGAGGATTATGAATATAAGTAGGATTAGGGTTGCACACGTTTATGGGATTATGGCCGGAAACTCTCTAGTAAAGAATATAGGAGAGGTTTATGGATATAAGTAGGATTAGGGTTGCACACGTTTATGGGATTATGGCCGGAAACTCTCTAGTAAAGAATATAGGAGAGGTTTATGGATATAAGTAGGATTAGGGTTGCACACGTTTATGGGATTATGGCCGGAAACTCTCTAGTAAAGAATATAGGAGAGGTTTATGGATATAAGTAGGATTAGGGTTGCACACGTTTATGGGATTATGGCCGGAAAGTCTCTAGTAAAGAATATAGGAGAGGTTTATGGATATAAGTAGGATTAGGGTAGCACACTTTTATGGGGTTATGGGCATAAACTCTCTAGTAAAGGATATAGGAGACGTTTATGGATATAAGTAGGATTAGGGTAACTCACTAATGTAGGATTATAGTCATACACCTTCTGGTAACGAATATAGGAGAGGATTATGAATATACGTAAGATTAGGATACCACCCGCAGGTAGGGTTATAGGCTAAAATCTATTGTAGCAAATATAGGAGAGGGTTATCGATATAAGCAGGATTAGTGAGAAATTTCTCTAGTAAGGCCTTAAAGTCTTTGGTAGCTTGCCAGAAGCAGACCTTGCTCCCTATCAGGGTAAGAGAGAGATGTTTCCTGGTATATCTAATGAGACGAAGGAAGAGTAGACGAATAAGGTAGCTCTAGAAGGAGGGTGATAAGGAGTGCCTATCTCACAACCTTACTTTCTTTTCCAAGAACACAAAGGTAGTTGTGTAGTGAGGAGAATCTCCAGTGCAGCATATTGAAACAATTGCCTCCACGAACATAACTTCAAACACGTGACTCCCAGCTAAGTGATTAGCGTCAGGGCCAGTCTGCAAGAGCCCTTCGGCTTTATTGGTGACCAACCAGCCTCAGGGTCGAGAACCACTAAAGCTTTCTCACTCTCGGTTGGCCTTACCGCAGACTAGGGACAAACCATTCCGTCAGACCTTGCAAACCTACGAGTTATAGTCAAAGTCAGAAGGAACTCTATAGAAACACGTCTAAGCAAGACTATACGCAATATGCAAATCCGACTGCTTGGCACGTGCTGCCCAATAGCTGTATTTACTCGTGTATAAACGTAACATTTCGTGCCAGAGTAAATGTTTGCTGTCCTTCCCTCCTTATATTTATTAATAACAATGTAATCTTGTAACAGTTCCAAGTCACATCTAGGTACCATGTCTTTCCACAACAATTATCCTAACTGTCATAATAAGATTTGTTTAAGGAGATTCAAAGGCCGGATATTATTTTATAACTGGTTCAAGGGCTTCCACTAAAGTGCCACTTTAATGAACTACGAAATTTAAAATATACTATAGACTACATATAAAACTCAATACCTAAAACAAAATCTTTATTGTCTTCAGGTATGCTACGATTAGATGTCGAGATAACCGAAGCTAAAATATGTCCCCCAAGGGACTTTGTTCTTGTGACAGTTTTGGTGCTTTATATGTATTCCTTACAAATTGAGAATTTATTTCAAAGAATTTTTACACAAAAACAATACATATTTAGAAAGAATAAGAGAAAAAATACAATTTATTTGAATAGAGAGAATAGCTTATTCTAGTGAGGCTGCTTCAGCTTCTCTCCGTCGTTGCCTTCGCCATGCCCGCTGCTTGTTCTGCTACCTGCGTTTAGTGCGGAGCTCCTTTTCCTTGGTATCCCTCATATCCTCATCGTAGAGTTGGATGTGACCCTGAGCGAAAACTTGGACCTTGATGTAAACCCCCGGAGCAAGAACGAGCTCAGTAATTTCCTTAAAAGAGGTCGAGAGCTCGTCGTCCGGGACCATGTTGCTGATTTCGTTCGCCTTCTCAGAGTCCCAGAAGGGATACTTCTTCTTGAGCTCCTCCTCACGGGGCCTACCAGACTCTATCCCAGCCGGTAGCAACAGCAGCGGGGTTCTCCCTGTACTCCGTGTTGCGGTACTTCCTCTTACGAGGGGGAGCAATCTTCTTGGATACCCCAGTATCCGGCGGCGGCGACGACGCAGCCCCTTTGTTGTCTGCAGGTGTTGGCGGCAGCACCTCGGGGGAGACTGAAGGTCCCCCGAGGACCTGGCGATCGCTTCTCAGTGCAGGCGTCTGCTTCTGCCGGCGGAGCCGGGACTCGTGCTTGGGACAGTCGCCGTACCGCTTGGACGCATGTCCAACGGTCCTGCAGTCCTTGCACTGGTCGCTCCGAGCCGTCACCCTTAATGTCCTGACAGTGACGACACAGCTGAATCCGCTACGAAGGCTCTCCTGCAGTTCGCCAAAGAGACGCCAGGCCACTGGAAGGGGCAGGAAGTCCTGGCGACACGGCACCAACAGTGGTAGACGCCCATCTGCATCGGTCTTATATACCGCTATAGCAGCCAGGTAAAGGATAGATGAGTTCTTTGATAGGAACGTATTCACTTTCCCAAGGAAAACTGTACCTTAATGTGAACAATGTGAAAGAGGAACTACGTCACAAGAATAAAGTTTTAATTTGATGCCCTTAGATCAGTATACAACTTTAGAGGGTAATAATGTTTTAAATGGACCACAATTTTTCAACCAAAAATTAAAACATTTTAAAAGTAATTTTACAGAAAATATAATACAAAGGTTATTATTCATAGTTTTTCAGCATTATAGTTGATATTAGTATTATAATCAAATAATACTAAAAAACGTAGAATATTTTGGATTTAAAAACAAGCTAGAATATATTTTATTTAAAATCAAGGTTCAATATTTCGTATTTAAAACCAAGCAAGAATATTTGGTTTTTGTAGCGAGAATATTATGTATTTATAAACAAGCTGAAATATACTGTATTTAAAAACGAGGTAGAATATATTGTATTTCAAAACAGGCTGGGATATTATGTATTCATAAACATACTAGAATATTTTGTGTTTAAAATCAAAGTCCAATATTTCGTATTTGAAAGACAGCTAGAATATTTTGTTTTTGTAGCTGGAATATTTTCAATTTACAAACAAACTAGAATATATTGTATTTAAAAACCAGCTATAATGTTTTGTATTTATAAGCAAGCGAGAATATTTCGTATTTAAAAACCAGCTATAATATTTTGTATTTATAATCAAGGTCCAATATTTCGTATTTAAATGCAAGCTGGAATATATTGTATTTAAAAACAATCTAAAATATTTTGTATCTAAAATCAAGGTCCACGTATTTGAAAGCAAGCTGGAATTTATTGTATTTAAAAACAATCTAAAATACTTTGTATTTAAAATCAAGATCCAATATTTCATATTTGAAAGCAAGCTGGGATATTTGGTTTTTGTAGCGAGAATATTATGTATTTATAAAAAAGCTAGAATTTACTGTATTTAAAAACAAGCTACAATATATTGTATTTAAAAACAACCTAGCTACCACTATTTTGTATTTAAAAACAAGCTAGGATATTTTTTGTATTTATATAAAAGCAGGAATATTTTGTATTTAAAAGCTAAGTCCAATATTTCGTATTTGAAAGACAACTAGAAAATTTTGTTTTTGTAGCTAGAATATTTTCAATTTATATACAGCTAGAATATATTGTATTTAAAAATAAGCTAGGATATTTTGTATTCATAGACAAGCTAAAATATTTTGTATTTAAAATCAAGATCCAATATTTTGTATTTGAAAGCAAGCGAGAATATTTTGTATTTATAAACAAGCTAAAATATACTGTACTTAAAAACCAGCTAGAATATTTTGTATTTATAAACAAGCTATAATATTTCGTATTTAAAAACAAGCTAGAATATTTCGTATTTAAAATCAAGATCCAATATTTTGTATTTGAAAGCAAGCTAGAATATTTTGTATTTATAAACAAGCTAAAATATACTGTATTTAAAAATCAGCTAGAATATTTTGTATTTATAAACAAGCTATAATATTTCGTATTTAAAATCAAGATCCAATATTTTGTATTTGAAAGCAAGCGAGAATATTTTGTATTTATAAACAAGCTAAAATATACTGTATTTAAAAACCAGCTAGAATATTTTGTATTTATAAACAAGCTATAATATTTCGTATTTAAAATCAAGATCCAATATTTTGTATTTGAAAGCAAGCGAGAATATTTTGTATTTATAAACAAGCTAAAATATACTGTATTTAAAAACCAGCTAGAATATTTTGTATTTATAAACAAGCTATAATATTTCGTATTTAAAAACAAGCTATAATATTTTGTATTTATAAACAAGCTAGAAAATTTTGTATTTATAAACAAACTAGAATATTTTGTATTTATAAACAAGCTAGAATATTTTCCATTTAAAATCAAAGTCCAATATTTCGCATTTGAAAGGAAGGTAGAATATTTTGTTTTGTAGCTAGAATATGTTGTATTTAAAAAGCAAGCTAGAATATTTTGTATTTAACAACAAGTTAGAATATTTTGTATTTAAAATGACACTAGATTATTTTGTATTTAAAATGAAACTAGAAAATACAGGTATTTAAAATCAAGTTAGAATTTATGACAAATAAATATTGATGTAGGCGTTTTGTAATAACTTAGTAGATAAAATACATTAGTACGAGTAGAGTGTTATACACTATTTAGAATTTAGAAGATATGGACACACACAAAACGGCGCTGCGTAGGCAATTTAACGCCGTATCATTAAGCCAGAAGTCTGTAAGGAAGTATATTACGAGTATAACAAACCATGTAATTAGGTCAATCATAAGATTTCGGCAGTTTTTTTTATTATAATTAACGTCATTGCCCACTAAAACATTGGATTGCTATGGGCTTTCCTTTGAATTGTACCTTTTACATTCTCCTTATACAATGGTCTTTCCATATTTAAGAAAACAAAAATCTGACTCATTATCTTCAGATGTGTTTCACCTATGGCGTCCAAATGTGTACCGGTTCATTCGTGACGAACGCTTTGCCTACTTACAAAGAGATTACTGACAAATTTGCTTCCTCTGATTTTTAGCCTCTCCTTTGATCTCTCTCTCTCTTCCCTATGACCCGGCTGATTCTATTCGAAAGTTTAAACAAACCTAATCCAGCTTCAATCACAAACGTATGATCAATACCTTCAGGCAAATTTGGGATATAAATAAATGCATACTTTACTAAATACGACGCATTAATTTATTTATTGTTATTAACTGTAGTTTTTATTACATATGTATTATTATAATGCACTTTATGACAGCTTATTTGGTCCGTTATTTGTTGGTCGAGGGCGGAGCTTACCTCACGCCTAGACCCCTATATATAGCAACCGTACAGAACGATTGGTATCACTCTAGTTTGTAACTTCTTGTTTGCTAGATTGTAATAAGACCCTCTGATGATGATGACATGGTCATCGAAATGTGCATAAGGGTTTAATCTTAAGTAACTTGTTTTATTTGTTATTTTTGCGGTATTTGGGTTCTTTCCACTGTGCTCTAGATACTGTATATGCATACTTGCAAAGCTAACATTTTATTATTGTAGCACTCACTAGTTCTTTACCCTCACGTTCCAGCAAACACTTGACGAGAAAGGGTGGCGAGGATGATCTGGGTAGAGTGACGACCCGAAACGTATCAACATTGTAACTTGTGACTCTCCAGTCACTAAAGCAGGTTTACACCAAAGTCTATTCCCTACTGACTTATAGGTTACCTTTCTAATGTTAACCCCCCCCCCTCCCTCAAAGACACTGGAATATACAATATACTGTACCTACACAAACAAACCAGATAATACCATCATCCACATAGTGAGCAAAATGGCGGGTCTTAAAAAGCAGTAAATGAAATAATAAACACGAATTTCCGGGATTGCAAATATGTGAAAATAGTAACAGAAATTAATAAACATAAAAATTATATAATGGAATACTACAAATATCATATAAACATTTTAAATACACTAATAATCGACCAAGTGCCAATACAATACTATATATAGTGCCTTGGGTAATATGACATCAATGAAATCAATTTGTGAACAAAGTAAGTCATAACTAAAATCAGAGATGCATTATATATAGTACAATAACTTTATTCTTGAAAGTTTCAATACTGTTATTTGGCAAAAACAATTTTGAACTGATTGTTCAAATAAATATATCCTAGTGTGTATGTCCGTATATATCTATGTATGTATCCCTGCATGCATGCACAGCTCTACTGCACATCACTATCCCATTTCTTTTAGTACAGCCTTACTATCACATCTCTATCAGCACAGCTCCGCCAGCGTAGCTCCACTATCAAAGTTGTACAGCACAGCTCTACTGAGAAATCTCTATCAGCACAGCTCCGCCAGCGTAGTTTCACTTTTAAAACTCTACATCACAACTCTACTGGGACATCTCTATCAGCACAGCACCGTCAGCGTAGTTATACCATCAAAGCTCTACAGGGGCATCTCTATCAGCTCAGCTCTACAGCACATATCTACCAGAATATTTCTATTAGCACAGCTCTACTGGGACTTCTCATTAGCTCAGCTCTACAGCACATATTTACCAGCCCATTTCTATTAATATAGATTTACTAGCGCATCTCTATCAACACAGCTCCGTCAGCGTAGCCCTACCATAAAATCTCTACAGCACATATCTACTAGCATATTTCTATTAGCACAGCTTTACCAGCACAGATGTACTGGGACTTCTCTATTAGCTCAGCTCTACAGCATATATTTACCAGCCCATTTCTATTAAAATAGCTTTACTAGCACATCTCCGCCAGCGTAGCTCCACTATCAAAATTGTACAGCACAGCTCTACTGAAAAATCTCTATCAGCACAGCTCCGCCATCGTAGTTTCACTTTTAAAACTCTACAGCACATTTCTACTGGGGCATTTCCATCAACACAGCTCTGTCAGTATAGTTATACCATCAAAGCTCTACAGGGGCATCAGCTCAGCTCTACAGCACATATCTAACTAATATAGCTTTACTAGCGCATCTCTATCACCACAGCTCTGTCAGTGTAGTTCTGCCATCACATCTCTATAGTAAGCTCTACTGGGGCATCTCTATCAGATCAACTCTACAGCACATATCTACCAGCCAATTTCTACTAATATAGCTTTACTAGCACATCTCCATCAGCACATCTCCGTCAGTTTAGTTCCACCATCAAATCTCTTCAGCATAGCTCTACAGGGACATCTCTATCAGCTCAGCTCTACAGCACATATCTAACAGGAAATTTCTCTTAATATAGCTTTACTAGCATATCTCTATCAGCACAGCTCTTTCAGCATAGTTCTACCATCAAATCTCTACAGCACATATCTACCAGCATATTTCTATTAGTACAGCTTTATCGGTACAGCTCTACTGGGACATCTCTATCAGCTCAGCTCTACAGCACATATCTATCAGCCCATTTCTATTAATATATCTTTCCTAGCACATCTCTATTGGCACAGCTTTGCCAGCGTAGTTCTACTATAAAATCTCTACTGGGACATCTCTATCAGCACAGCTCTACTGGGATATCTCTAGTATCACAGCTATACTGGAACAACTCTTGCTCAGCAATTCTACAATAACTCTACAATAGTCAATAACTTCACTGCATGACACTAATGTTAATTTTTACATTAAAATTAACTAGCAAAGGGATAGCCTACATTTTACCAATGACATTTGTCATTGAAATGATGGTGCAGTAAGCTGAGGTATATGGGTTATAGTGATGGTCAATTGAGGTTGGACTTCTGTATTGCATACAGAAAGAGCCAGTTGCATTTCTAAGAAATAGAAACAAGCCCAATGTGTACATTTGCTGCCAAGTTGACAATTAAACACATAGATTTAATTAAAATAATTCATTTTAGACCCATCAAACTGCTATAACTGCTCACAAGGAATCAATAGTTGATGTGAATATGAAGCTGCTAGTAATAGCAAAAGCTCGAGAAGTCAACAGCTTGCTTCCCATAGACTATTAGCGTTTTTATATCTAGATACACCCAAAATTGTTAGGCTTTTAGTCAGGTAGTCAAATGAAAAATTGTAGGAATGTTTTCGAAAAACTTGTAAGAAATGGAAAAATAATGTCAAGAGCCACTTGGAGATACAGCTTTGAAAGACTGGCATTACTACTCGATAACAGGGTTGCATATAAATAAACGTTTTTAATCCATAAACTGTTGTGCTTATTTCAGTATTTTCTTGTGTCTGTTTTAGCTTCCTTATATTTTTGCTTTCCCAGGATGAAATAATTTAAAGCTTTAGAAAAAAACCACAGACAAACTTTTCACTTGTTACACTACAAAATGCCCAATGAAACCGGTTTTAATCCGTCTTCAGGACAAATAGTCTTTATGTGAATGACAAAACACAGTAAAATTATAGATGAAAAAGTTATCAATTTCTTGATAACACAACAAGAGGCTATCACATTCGCATTTCCTTTCAGGTTTGCTTAACTAAAGAAGAACTTTAAAGGGCCTATGTCTTACAGGAAACTTGTAAAATTTACGGAAGAAAGTTAACCAGCATGGACTATCTGAAGTAATATTGTTTTTCATAGACTATAATAAATAGAATGAAAGTTATGTCATTACACAAAATAATCTAAAGACTACAGGAGGAATAATGCTTCATTCTGTTTATAAAATTATTTTTATTTTTTTAAAAATTATTCTAATTAGCATGCAATAAACTTTGTAGTAAGCTTTTTAAAAGCCGTGTATTATATACAAGCTCTGTTATTGCTAGACCAGTCTGTGATAATGGTGATTGTCATCAAATCGAGTGAAAACAACAAGCACTATGCTGAAACAAAAACAAAGCAAAGTGACAAACAAATGCTTACAAATATCGTTTCCTGTTCTAATACTTTCTGGCTTCTAAAATCAATAGGAAAGAATTATTAGGAGAAAATGTCAAAGGATCGTAAGCTAAAGGTCCAACAGCAGGTTTAAAAAGCTCTGCATTTTCAGAAAGCTATGTATTAATAATAACTAACATGTAGGCTACCAGGTGGTGACTCTGTGACTAGGGAAAACATGCAACGATCATAAAGCAACTTAATCGACAAAAAGTAACATATTTGTAAAAATTATCAATTAATTATTAGTAATTTCATAAATACTGAGCACATCATACACTCCACAGTTCTATATTCCTACGTTAATCCTAAATATATTTGTAATCCTTTCTTAGTAGACAATGATAGTTACAACTCACACACTTTTTTATTACTAATTTATAAAAAAACCGTGCACACAAATTTACAATTTAATAATAATTTATATATACATCACCTAATAAATTAATCAAAACTTCCAACTACTTTCTTTAGTTATATTTAAGCTACCATTAAACTGTTACTTCATTTTTTTTGTTTTTCCCAAGGCAAAAAAAAACTGAATTGGCTACTAAGTTCCCTAAACAAATACAAAAATGTAAGTGTAGTGTCCATGTAAGGTAGATTGTTTTTGAAAATGTCTGTCAATATCAATCAACATTATTGTTCAGCATAAGTGAGTATTTTTTTAGCTTATTTAACTTCATGCCTTGACTGTATATAATTTCCCCATATTAACTATTTTTGTGAGGATCTTTTAGTATAATAATTTGTTACAATAATTTGAAAAATCATATACATCAGGATTTTACAAAGACTTGAACTATGAATTTATAATAAAATTAAATGTTAAATGTTGCACCTCAATTTCACTGATTAATTCATAAATAATAGTTTCTAACTAAGTGACAACTATAACTATTTAATGTGCTGACACGCTTCAAAACTGTCTGTTCAATGATATTGTAGTCGTTGTGGTAAACAAATTAAATATGATACTACAATGTGTATTTGTATTTCTAAATAATAAAATTATTATAAATAGCATTAACATTTGACTCGTAACACTGCAATTAACAGAATGAAAAAAATATTTGTTTTTAAACATAACATGAATTTATTTTTTTAATTTTTAGATCAAAAGCTTTTTGGTTTAATTAGTAAACATATTTCTTCTCCATGTTTAGGTAAAAAGTGTTTTACTTCAACTGAGGTTTAACCCAACCATAACTTTGTTATAAAATAAAAAAAAGAAATACAAAATTACAAAAAAAATGAAACTCATAGATTTTATTCTTAATAATGATCGAAATAAGTTCAATATTATCATTAAATTAATTAATGACTTGCCAAACATACAATTTATGTAAATTTTAAAAAACCTTGCTACTAAAAAACTTTCTAATGTTTTAAATTCAATCGCACTAAGTAGGTAAACCTATACACAGACAGAGATTGCTTAATTTGTCTCAGTAAGTTTAAAAAAAACTTTACTTAAATTATAAAATTAGCAACTCACTAATTAGTGTAATGAAACAATACACTATTTTAGAATTAAGGAATTGTAAAATGTTTTAAACATTTATTGTTTTTTGAAAAGTGTACTTTAAAATAAAGAATAAAGGAACAATTTTTCTTTTAAATTAACATTTAACCTATTTGCATAGCACCATTATTCTAAGGAAAATCATAATTTATTTGAAGCAGTGCCAAATTAGTAATGAAAAGGCACATGTTCAAATTCCCAACCTATTCATTTCTTGGAATGTCTGGCCTAGTTAAAAATTAGTTCATTCAAATGGTGTAATAATATTACACATTCTCTATGTAATTGATGTTTTAGGATTCTTTTGTATTAAAATGTATTTAAATTAATAAATAAAGAATTACTTAGCAACACAAGGTTTCATATTTACAAGATTATATACTATAATTGTGTAAGCCTACAAATATACAGATATACCCATATAGAGTACTGTGCACTTTGTTCACGTAGAAAATAATCCCCTTATGCATAAATGAATCGACATAAGAACATTATGATTTTCTTGAATTTTGTAATCCATTACGTTCGGTGAATCTTATTAATCACTTACACAATAGTTTACGACTATCCGAACCTTATATTTAGTAAATTTACTAAATATAAAGTTTGGATAGTCATAAACTATTGTTTAAGTGAGTCATTATGATTTTTTTTAAATAGTTGTAACAATAGTTTTCAATTCTGTCTATTCAATACAATGTCAAGGATAAAGATTTTTTCTTGTACATTTTGTTCCCTATAATATTTGGTGAAACTATTATGTTTAATCTTTGTAATATTACAATTTCTTCCACTATAAATAACTAAATTTGGAGTAGTTTACTTCCTGAGATAGAGTATTTTGAGCTCTTTTTCATCACTGTGTAGCTGCTTGGACACAATATTGGACTAAGCAGGAATTTTTTAAAAGATGGGTTCAACAATATGGTCAATATGAGTATGTATCTATGTACTGGGTTTATTCTGTGTGAACTGGGTTAATGTTTTTATTTTATGTTTGTAAATTTTCCCATATAGACTGTTTTCCCGATCTAGAATCTGTGCAGTTCAGTTTATATTAACCTGGTCTTGTTAATCTTTGTGTGATTAACTTTTATTATCTTCTGTTGTGTTGTGTTTGTTTACTGTGGATTAGGTTCAATAATTGTTTAAGTATTTTTGTGCTGTTCTATTTTTATAGTTTCTGGATTGCTTTTTATACTTGCTTGTGTCCTCATGTATACAACAAAAATGTGCTTTTAAAAACATATTTACTTTGAGGTTTAATTAACCTTTTGCATTAACCATAATTTTATAAGGTATTTTAAATAAACAAATATAATAAATGCCTCAGCACATGCTATAAGGTATTTTAAATTTAACTAGTTTTTATATACTGAACCTATATTTCTCAAATATAGAAACCTAGATATATCTGTTGATTCCATCTTCACGTGAGCTACTAGTTTTCACTAAAATACTTGTAAATATTTACAAACTTGCCTATACTAGCACTTACTTAAATTTGTTGAGGATGGCTGTTTCAGGAGATGTGTCCCATTGAGTTATGGTCTGAGTTGCCAATGGGACACATTTACCGAAACGGCAGTCCTCAAAAAATAAAAATAAGTGCCACTATAGGCAAGTTTTTAAATATTTACATGTGATTTAGAGAAACCTAAATATTAAGTAACTGTGATAAATTGTATTCCTTAATATTGTCTTTTATAAGAGAACCACTGAATTTTATCAAATTAACTGATGTAGCATAAGTTTGAAAACACTTAAAATCACAAATTGGCCAAGGCTAAGTAAATAGCTTTTCATCACTTATTATTATGAATACCATTTTTTATGAAGACATTACAAAGACTTTTTATTTGCCCTATTTAAAACCTAACCAATTTCTTCATATATATTAATATATATGGAATACAATAAATATTTTAATTTAAAGGAAAATTGTTCAAATAAATTACTCTCATACTCTGTTCTTGGGAAAAAAACTAAATAATATAGAAACTAAGGTAGGTTATAATAAAATATCTTCTCATACCTAATATATTTGAAGGTATTTTTATTACACGGCTTATGAAGATCATTAACTTCTATTAAATATTTGAACAATTAATTATAAAGAACAACTTTAAACACAAGCCACTGTTACACCATTTTAATTACAAAACAAACTGCCTTCTAAATATTATTTTATGTACGATTATTCATACTTTAAGTAGACAAGTATTGTAGTTATACAAATTGTAGAATTTTACAGTTTTATAATAGTTTATTAATTTTTAGACATTTAAAAGTAATACAAAAGGTAATTAATTATAACGTGTTTAAACAAACCGTTATAACCAAAAGTTACCCATTGGTTATGATAGAAGTTGAATGTCGGTGTATTTACTGCCGATTGAATATTTTTTTTACCTTTACTATAAAATAAAAGGGCTATATTATCAACAATAATAATTAATATATAACAATAAGTGACTTTTAAACTTAATGTTATAATGAATATTTTAATATCTGTGGTAATATATAAATATCTGTCATAGATATTCCCTTGTGAGAACATAGATCAGCTGTTCACTTTATCATTAAAAAGAATAATTTACCAGCTGTTTTGAGCAAAATTACAAAAATGCATAAGTAGAAGATTCTTTATCTTTATTCAGGTTAGGATTAACAATTCACAATATATATCTATATATATGTAGAAAAAGAAATCTGTTAATAGCAGTACAGTCACTAAGCTTAATTAATTTTCTTTGTTTAGGGAAAAGAAAACTAATCCTAATTAATTGTTACTAACCTAGGTTAGTAATTGCCTCAAGCTTGTACCATTTCATATACTTCAACTATACACATTTTTTTTAAACATACGTTAATGTAGTAAATATTCTGTTTGAAAAAGATCAATCAATTTATTTCAATAAATGTATGCAGTTACAGTATCCATTTTATTTAAAATATAAAATTCATATTCTTTTGTAATAGCAATACAAATTGTTTCTATCTTCAACTTGACCTACTACTATATAATTTATACATATTAACATATTTAAAAATATGTGAAAATTGCCCTGTGGTATCACTTACTTTTGATGTTAACTGACCTCATTTACACTGATGAAAGTTTCAGGATTAAATTCCTGTACCAGCTTGTTTCGCAACTTAAATGGAGATTGGAGTTGATAACATGTCAAGTCAAATACATATAAACATTTTATAAATCAGATTGTGGAATCTAAAAATTTATCACACCCGCCTTGTGATACATATAAAATACTAGCTTCGTACCGCCCAACAGTATATGAATGCTATACAATAACAACTTTAGCTAAACTTAATATAGTATTTAGTACCGGGAGACCGAGCTTCGTTCAGATAAGACAGAATATGTATGGTAAGTTAATTAAGTACAGGGGATTGAATGGGGGTAAGAATAACAATAAGTAAGTTCTATAAATATAACATGGGAACTCTGGGAGCCACTGGGGCAGAATCTCGAATTTTCTCAAGGTTGAGACAGGTGTCAATCGTTTTCCTGAAGCCGAAAACCCAAAATAAAACAAATTCTGGGGCAAAAAAAGTTTGTCCAGGCCTGTGCTTATTTTAGAATATTATTAGCTGAATATAATAGCTGATCCGACATATGTTATCCTGTCTTACCTATAAATACTGTACTCAATTCGAACAGGAATAAAAAAATTAGTAAAAATGTTTTACAATGTGTAATGTTTATTGTAAAGCACAACAATATTCAATTTATTTTAGATAATAATGTATTTTTAGCCCTTTCAATACAAGTGACTGAATGCTTGGTCAGAAAGTATGTGGTATGATTTTTAATCTGTTTTTTTCTTTTGTTATCAACTTAGTGTATACAGATATAGGATTTATGCAGCCTATGACATTACATGTGTCATAGAAAATCTTCATTTAAATTTTCAAAACAATCGGTCAAGTAGTTTTTGAGATTTTTGCTGACAAACAAACAAATGCCCTTTCCATATAAAATATTCAGATTTTCTCATATATTTATTAGGTATTAATTTCCTTTAGCTATGTAAGCGATTTCAGCCAAAAACATTTTACTAGCCGATATAGAAGCTCCTAACGAATACAAAAAACTTCCGCCCAAATCAAAAATAATTCAAATTTTTGAAAAAAAATTATTCCCCCTCCCTCACAGTCCTTAAACCTTACAAAATCAATATTTTACCTTAATTTTTTTTAGGTTGAAACTAGCAAAATGTCTCCAAAAATATTTCAATTTATTGGTGAAGCAACAAAAATTACAATTTTTTGTAAAAATATCACCTTGAACAAAACACCATGCATAATTTGCATACAACACATTTCACATCGCACACAAAACTTATAGACTTATAAAACTCGCAACATCTTCATTTTTACCGACAATAAGCCACTAAAGGGCAAAACAAATACTTATAGACACTTATTCTACAGTTATAACGCACAAAGCAAAAATTTGTGTTGAATATTCACACACATCCTTCATTTCTAACTTTGGCCTAAATATTGACTTAACCTTCCCCAATCAGTTTACAAATATCCTGGAATCTTCCTACGAGTACATTTAATAACTTTCCAAACTTTGATATTAATCAGATAAATAGATTAGGAAAGCATAAGAGACATACAAACATTCATATATATATATATATATATATATATATATATATATATATATATATATATATATTGAATGTATGTAAATATATGTAAAAAATTTTTACAGAATTTTGTAAAAATATTTTATTAGATAATTATTTTCCTGAAGATGCTGGTACTATTTTATCGGCGAAAAGCTTTGAATAAATATATTCATTAAAAGTATTCTTGTTTTTGAAATATTTTTAATTTATTAATTATATATATATATATATATATATATATATATATATATATATATATATATATACATGCACACTAGCATTACCCGGTGCTTGTTGCGGCCTGAAACCATAAATTTGTATAATGGAAAATTATTAATTAATTACTTATTACACTTTTGCTATTATTTGCGACCATACCTTTTGTTAACTAAAGGTTGTTAAATTATTTACTTACACTTGGAGGAAACGTTTTTGTCTTACAACTTCTTCAGCCTCTTATTTTTGCTGCTATGAATGCTGAAGTTGTGCTTCCACTGTACCATTTTTTTAAAGTTAGAAGTGATGTGATCGAAGAGTATGTTTGATCTGTTTGAAAACGTTTCCTCCAAGTGTAAGTTAACAATTTAACAACCTTTAGTTAACAAAAAGTCTGGCCGCAAGTAATAGCAAAAGTGTAATATGTAATTAACAACCAGCTCGTCATGAACAGCAACAAGATTTCTATATTAATTAATTTTCCAATAAGAACAACTAATCAAACTTCTAAATAATTGTATTTCATTTACTGTAATGCTAGAAGATAGACAATGTTATTTGTCATTTCATTAAGTGAATGAAAATAGAAATTTTTAGGTGTCCCAACACGTGAGCACGCAACATATAATTGTCCGTGAGAAAAGCAAGAATGTTCCAAATTTAATCCAGCCATGGTCAATGATTGCCCTTTTGCCTTATTTATGGTTATTGGGAATGCAAGATGCAAAGTGAATTCTAGTTGTTTGAAATCGAAGGGTAAATCGCATGAAATCATCGGTATTTTGTGAAATTAAAACCATCTCTCCCTTGAACTTCCCACTTACGATTTCTGTGTCGATCAAATTGGGTGTCAGTTTTTTTTGTCATTCTGGTTCCGTTACTTAGCTTTGGTGGATTTGAATTTTTCAAGAGTATTATCGGCAATACTTTTAATGTCAATTAGTATGGTAGCAATAATTGTACATAGAATTTAGCAATTTAAAATAGTTAATAATGTATTTTTATTTTTACATTATGTTTATAATTTTTTTAACCAAGTAATGGTAGTATGGATATGCATTTTAACATTATACTTACTGGAGGCAACCTAAGCCTCTGGGGTGAAGCATTGTTAATAGATGTATACTAAAGTTCACACGAACCATCTGAGAATATGTTAAACAATTCCTCCAAATTTCATTAACTTCTGTTTAGCAGTTTAGGTGTCCATAAGATACATACATACATCCGTTTATATATGTATGTGTGTGTGTGTGTGTGCGAATAGATAGTTTAATTATTTAATATTATCGTTATTTTGAAAATCATGATACTGTAATATTTGAACACTTTATTTATTTAAAAATTGTGAATACTTTTTTTGTTTCACTCCTATGGGCATTTTAAACAGTTGATTTATATTTACTTTCTGTTCAGTGTATCTTCAGAATTTTTTGATTAACTGTTCTGTCTGCAGACAGAAATAATGCTGTTATATAATACTGCAGACAGAAATAATGCTGTTATATAATACTGCAGACAGAAATAATGCTGTTATGTAATACTGCAGACAAAAATAATGCTGTTATGTAATGCATTTTGAAATGGTACCAATACAAAAGATATTCCCAAAACAATTAATTTTAATACAATAAAGGACTATAATAGGAATTAAATTGAATAAGGTTTTGCCGCTTTTGTAAATTATTAGTTATTTTTTTAATTTCAAACATTATGAAAATTGTTGACACACATTTAAAAATAATCTTGGTTAAAGAATAAATTAATGAATGATATTTTACCCTGAAGTTGTTATGATAATATTTATTATTTTTCAATCATATTTAACATTACTTTTTTTTATTCTGTAGTTAATGTCAATATGAAATAAGTTTCTAAATATGGTTCTTGTGTTTTGTTAATATTAAAATTTGATAATAATATTTTGTGTACTGGTATTAGGTAGCAGACATCCCTAATTCCTTTACAGATTCTGCGGCATCAATAACTTGTTCACTCATTAACTGGCCTGCCATTAACATGAAGGCTTGTATAGAAGAATGTGAAGATCCAACTCCTAATTTTATTGAAATTGAGGTAAGAAACCATTACATTATTTTGTTTTTAATAAAAAACACTCTGTCTACTATTGGATGAAGTAATTTTTTTCATTCTACATTAGTTAAGGACATGTTCTTCTTTTATATAGTTTACAATATTATCATATCAATCTATCAATAATCAACATATAGTCAATCATATAATCAGTATATCAATCATATCTTGTATCATATACACAAGAAATACTCCCTAATTCTTTTGATTTCAAAATAAGATTGTATTTCAAATAAGAAAACTAATAAATAAAGTTAATATCGAACTTTATATAAAAATAAAGGGGGTGTAATGTAAATATAGAAGTATTTCACTATTATCTATTTTCTGTAGCTGCTGGAGCAGATTGTATAAAATGGTGACAGGAACTATAATTAAAAAAAAGAGTTGCTGGAAGCAATTTCTTAAAGTTAGAACCACAGAATAACAAATCTACTCTCAATTATAAATATTTTTTTGATTTGACATTTTTAACTAATTTCAGTTAGTTTATTTCTAATTTATGTATTGAAATCTTGTTGCTGTTCATGACGAGCTGGTTGTTAATTCTTATTACACTTTTACTATTACTTGTGACCAGACTTTTTGTTAACTAAAAGTTGTAAAATTTTTAACTTAGACTTGGAGGAAACGTTTTCATCTTACGACTTCTTCAGCCTCGTATTTTTGCCGCTAAGAATGCTGCAGTTGTGCTTCCTCTGTACCATTTTTTTGAAAGTTAGAAGTGATGTGATCAAAGAGTATGTGTGATCTGTGCCGTGTTTGTTCATTTAAGATGTCATTTTTATTTTTATGTGTGTTGCTATGTCTATATATTTCAAACTGTTCTAGTGTGTTTAATTTATGGCCTTTGTTGCATGTGTGGAGGATGCTCATGTTATTTTCCATACTTTTGCATGAGTGTTTAGTGTCCATGAGGTGATCTGCGAAGGTGGATTCAATAGTAGTGTGCAGTGCGCTTTTGTGTTCTTTATATCTTTCGGCGAAAGATCTGCCTGTTTGTCCAATATAGAACTTATTGCAGTTGTTGCATTTTAGTTTGTATACTCCTGGGTTATTGTATGTGTTGGTATTGTTATTAATGCTGTGTCTGATAGCCATTTTGCTTTTATTTGTTGTTCTGTAAGCTACATTGTATTCTGCTTTTTTGAATTGGTGTGCTATTTTATTTGTGAGTTTGTTTATGTATGTGAAGGTGATGAATTTGTTTGTGTTTGTGTTTTTGTTGTTTGTGTTGTTGTTACTGTTCTTGTTGAGTATTTTTCTATGTAGTTTCTCTATTAAATACGTGTCATATCCATTTTTGTGAGCTAAATATTTCATTGTGTTTAGTTCCTCTGTGTATTTAGTTGTGGACATAGGTATATTATTTAGTCTGTGTGGTAAATGTTTGAATGCTGCGTGTTTATGTTGTATTGGGTGGTTCGATGAATTGTGTATCAGTGTGTCTGTCATGGTTGGCTTACGGTATATCTTGAATTCATGTTTTTTTAAATTTTTTTTATGGTGATGTCTAAGAAATTCAATGTTTTGTTGTTTTCAAACTCTGCAGTGAACTGGATATTTTGTTTACATGTGTTTGGAGTTGTTGGCATTGTCTTATGTTTCCTCGGTATAGTATTATAAAGTCATCTACATATCTTTGCCAATATATTATCCTATCTGCGTGTTTGTTGTTATTTATGATTTTATTCTGTTCTATGTGTTGTAGGAATACTTCTGCAAGAATGCTTGAAATCGGTGAACCCATTGATTCTGTGTATAATATTTGTTGTTGTGAGTGAAGTAGTTCTGTTGTGTAATGGTGTTCAAAATGTGTATGATTTCTTTTGATTTTTTCTGGAGTGTTGTTAAGTCTTAGATTGTCTCGTAATATGTTTAGTGTTTCTGTGACTGGGATATTGGTGTATAGGTTTGTGATGTCAAACGATGTCAGGGTTACGTTTATACAACAAGAAAAAAAATCCAAACAGCTATCAAACACAGCATTAATAACAATACCAACACATACAATAATCCAGGAGTATAAAAAACTAAAATGCAACAACTGCAATAAGTTCTATATTGGACAAACAGACAGATCTTTCGCCGAAAGATATAAAGAACACAAAATCACACTGCACACTACTATTGAATCCGCCTTTGCAAATCCCCTCATGGACACTAAACACTCATGCAAAAGTAGGGAAAATAACATGAGCATCCTCCCTACATGCAACAAAGGCCATAAATTAAACACACTAGAACAGTGTGAAATACGAGGGTTGTCCAAAAATTAAAAACAGTTTGAATTTTACCGCCACACAGGTGAAATATTCCGCTAGGTGACAGCACTACTATGTAGCTTCGCCTCTCTCCTCTAAAATGAGGCATCGCGCGCATCTGTACCTTTATTAGTGTGTCCTTGGCAGTCGTTAGCGATGGATGTCCCAGTACCGAATCCCGCCAGTTGTGAAGTTTGCTCCGTCATCTGATTCCTTCTTACAGAAAAATTGCGCCCTGTCGATATTTATCGACGTGTGAAGACCATTTACGGTAATTTAATGAATGAACGCAATGTCAGGAAGTGGTGTACAGAGTTTTCAAGTAGCAGAACCAACGTCCATGACAAAGAAGGGAGGGGGAGGAAATCATCCATCGACGAAGCATTGTTGTTGAAAATTGAAGAAAAACTTCGAGAAAATCGTCGTCTGACGATCCGAGATCTTTCCGAAATGATACCTGAAGTCAGTAAATCAACAATTCAAACAATTTTGACGGAAAAATTAGGTTACCGAAAAGTGTGTGCAAAAATGTTGACCGAAGTTCACAAAGAAAATCGCGTGGAAAGTTCCCAAAAGTTTTTGGATCGCTTCAACAGGGATGGGGAGAAGTTTTTGGACTCAATTGTGACTGGCGATGAAACGTGGACGTACCACAACACACCTGAGTCCAAACAGCAATCCATGACATGGCGTCACTCCACATCACCTCGCGTCAAAAAATTTCGCTAAATAATTTCTGCAAAAAAATCATGGCAACCGTCTTTTGGGACCGTCAAGGAGTTCTTCTTGTCGAATTTTTACCTAATGACACCGCAATTAACACTGCTCGGTATTGTGAAACCCTAAAAAGGCTTTGAAGAGCGATCCAAAACAAGCATAGAGGGAGATTGAGCAAGGGAGTCTTTTTGTTGCACGACAATGTTCGGCCCCACACTGCGGCGGTCAACACTGTGCTCCTGGATTCCTTTAAATGGGACGTTTTTAGCCATCCTGCTTACAGCCCTGATTTGGCGATTTCCATCTTTTCCTTTACCTGAAGCAACATTTGGCTGGAAAAAGTTTCGAGACTGATGAAGAAGTCCAGGAAGAGGTGGAGAAATGGTTGCGGTCACAGGCGGGAGACTTCTATGACCAAGGCATTAAGAAGCTCATCCCTCGGCTAAGCAAGTGCATAGATGTTGAGGGGGACTATGTTGAAAAATTGTTTTTATATGTACTTACAACTCCATGTTTTTTTTTTAAATAAAATTTTCCTGCTTCTTAAAATGAAAACGGTCTTTAATTTTTGGACAGCCTAGGTATATAGACGTAGCAACACACATAAAAATGACATCTTAAATGAACAAACATAGCACAGATCACACATACTCTTTGATCACATCACTTGTAACTTTAAAAAAAATGGTATGGAGGAAGCACAGCTGCAGCATTCCTAGCGGCAAATATATGAGGCTGAAGAAGTCGTAAGACAAAAACGTTTCCTCCAAGTGTAAGTTATCAATTTTACAACTTTTAGTTAACAAAAAATCTGGTCGCAAGTAATAGCAAAAGTCTAATTTATGACTAGGTTTAAGGATGTGTACAACAATGCTTGATTTTTTTGTTTTAAAAATTTTATGACTATTATGTTCTTTAAATCTAGTTGAAATATTCATTTTCATTTAACCAATAAAACTTTTTGTTTAACAATTTAAAAATTTTGTTTTGATTAACAAGTTAAATTCTCATTCACAAATTTCTGTTTTCCTTTATATTAAAGTCCTCATAAATGGTGGAAGGGATATAACATTTTAAAAAAGTGAATATTCTGAACTTTGATGAGTTTCCTGGAAAATTTTGTTACTTGCATGTCCTTTTACTCTTTGATCTTCTTATATTATACCTAAACAGTCAAGCACCAATTCCTTATTCTCATCTTATTGTCTCTTTTGTAGTTTGATATTAGGTTTTTCCATTACCTCATAATACACTATACTTTTATTTATGATGTTCTATATACTCTTTTATTCTTTATTTGATCCCCAACCGGAATATCCCAAAGGCATCTGAATAACGTCTAACTGTATATTTCAGACCCACTATTAATTGCTAAGCATTAAAGGTCTATATTTATACCTTTTTTGCCCATGTACAATGCAGTAATAAAACATAGCTATAAATATAATTTGTAGAACTTGTCTAGAACCAATGAAAAACAATTATTCTTTTATAAGACAAAAATATTTTAAACACATTATACGTATATATCTATATGTGCAAGATTTGTTGTCCTGAGTGACTGACTGAGAATCAACATAGAGTTGAAACTATAAAAAGTACAAACTTGAGATTTTCAGTGTACATTCCGTTCATAACATAGATGCTCACTAAAAAATGATTTTGTAAAATGTTGATTTTAAAAGCTACAAATTTCATATAAAGTATACAAATCCCATATGAAATGCACAGAGAAAGTATAATTTCAGAGACTATGCCTGTTCTATAATCAGTATAACTTTTTACAAGAAAACAGCCATTCCATAATCATTATAAATTATTAGTTGTTTTAAAATTTATAAAATTAACATATAAAGTGAAAATTTTAAACGAGTACGGACAAAGCCGTGACGGGGCGCTAGTTATATGTGTATTTTAAAGTAAGAAAATATTATAGTTATTATCAACTAAAAAAATGTGGTAAAGAATAGAATATATTCCTGAAAGGAGAGAAATTTCAGATTCTCTAATAACGTCATACTGAAAAGAAACAAAAGCCGATCAAAGGCAATTAATTACGATAAATTTAAAGAGAGGAAGTTGATGTAAACTAACAAATGCAGCTTGGACTTGTTGCACCTGTAAGAATATCAAGCAAAACTAAAATTATAGCATATTAGACATATTATTGATCTTTCTACTTCAATGTTAAACTTACTAAACATTTAAATCAATTACCTTTAGTGTGATTTGAAGATAATGTATAAATACTCCACAGTGTGAATTTATTTATAACACATACATTTTGTCTCCTATTCAGTCATGGGAACATATTAAGGCTTGACAGGAAGTATCGATCTTGGGTCTGTGATCATTACAAGCTCAAGGTAACTGATTTATACCATTAAACAGCTTATCAGAGCCAAATAGGTAATGAAAGTTGATATTTAATTATTGGTAAATTAAAGTTGCTAGTTATAATCATCTTGAATCCACTGATTAAGCTATAAGTAATTGTTATATAAGTAAGTGAATACTTTAGAACTTACTTGCTGACATGTTTCGAAACAATCATTTCATTTACGAAGCTAAGTAAATTCTATAGTATTCACTTAGTTACGCAATAATTACTTATTGTATTGGTAAATTGTTGAATTTCATTTATTTATATATAGTTCTTTTGATAATTTGCCAATTGTTTTTAGTAGTAAACATTTTGTTTTTTTAGAAACAATGGAAATTTAAAGATGATATACGAACAATTGATTTCATTCTTGTTTGGGAAAAAACGCCATTAAATAATTCCAATGACTGGAGTGAAAAATGTCTAGAAAACTTCAGGCATAAAAGAAAAGTAAGTATTTTATAAAAAGTTGACATTATTTTATACTGAGCCAAAATGAATTAAATGACACACAACTTACTGGGCATTTTTAGGTTATGTATAAAAATTCATAACTTTGTAATTATTATTTAAAGAAAATAACTATATTTTTACATAAAACGGATGAATTGACCATAGTATATATATATATATATATATATATATATATATATATATATATATATATATATATATATATTCTTGATATTTTACGTTATCCTTTGTTTTTCCGTTGCACTGACTTTATGAAGTTAATATATTACTATTGTAAGTAATTTTATCCACCATTAAGTGCAATAATTTTACCGAAGGTAAAATTATTGCACTTAATGGTGGATAAAATTACTTACAATAGATATATATATATATATATATATATATATATATATATATATATATATATATATTTTAAAATAACATAGGTTATTCAAATACAAGAATATTTATTAATTTATATCCAAAGCTTTTCGTTGGCAAACAGTACCAACATCATCAGGAATGAAAATTACAATTTGATTGTAATTTTCATTCCTGATGATGTTGGTACTGTTTGCAAACGAAAAGCTTTGGATATAAATTAATAAATATTCTTGTATTTGAATAACCTATGTTATTTTAAATTATTAAACAAGAAAATGTATTATATATATATATATATATATATATATATATATATATATATATATAAACAATGGATAATATTAAATATCAAGAATATATATATATATATATATATATATATATATATATATATATATATATATATATATATATTGTCACACCGCTGTAGGAAGGCTGAATAATGCAGTTATGCCCCCAAAATAAAATTTAGAAAGTCCCATCCCACAAAAGGAAATTTCCACAAATAGCCTTCCTAGTGACGTGAGCAGTGCGCATACTTATAATAGATATTTTAAAATATTGAAAACTTTACCTTTTTGTGTAGTTGTATAAATATGAAAGTTTTACCTTCGTAGCTGGATCCCTTGGGTTAAATCCAATCGATTCGAGATTGATCCCTTGGTCATCGCTAGCACTGGCCTGTTCCTGCCTTGTCTCTTCTGACACGTACTCTTTCACTTCTCTTATTCAACTCTCCACTTGACTTGCTATTTTAAAATTTAAAAGGACCGGCAAAATCAAATACGTAGAGAACAGCTGATAAACATTGAAGACCGTACTGTGCTGCTCTCTATCAAATCCCTTAGTAACTACTGGCAATAAATATCAGCTATTTGCTGGTAATACAAAAAAACCGTTTCAGACCTCCTTCATGTAACGGAAACCAGAGGTGGGTGAAATGTTAAACCCCCTGAGTGAGGCTGTAGTATACGATGTACAAATTTTGAGACTCTCAAAGTGCGGCAGCTGCCCTACTGTAACAATCTGGAAGGCCGTCCAAATTGGGAAATTAATAATTTCATAATTTTTAAATAACAATTTTAATATTTAAATAATAAGGTTTGAATTTATTGTAAAGATAAACATAGTAAAGAGTGAAGAAGTCAGTAAAATCTTAAATACTTAATATTAAGACAAATTAAAAATTATAATAGCATGAAACTGTAATAACTAACTAAATTTGACAAACAAGAGTGAAGTGAAAAATTTCTAAGTGCCGAAAAATGCTAACTTGAGAACTAGGCCACGTAGAACTATCATCGACATTTTGAAATGACCAGCAAAATCCAAAATGAACAACAATGAAAAAAGAATTTAAAAAACTCAAAAAACAAAAAAGTTACAGCCATTTTAAAATAATAGACATTTTTCAGTGTTCTAAAACAGATAACAAAATTATGCAGGTTGAATCGAGTACGTTGTCCAACCCGCCCGTACAAGAAAAGAAGCACTGAGATAGCGACGAGCTTAGAGCAGGGGAAAGGGTTACATAGCCTCAATAAATACAGGAACTTAGGGACCTGTAAGGCAGTCTGTAAAAATTTTTAATACTAGCTGCTAACGCCCGTAATGTCGGATCGAGCCTAGGACCACCACCATTGAAGCCGAGGGCTTCAGACTCAGCCTCCGGGACGTGAAAATGGAGAAAGACTTCCATCGACTGACCAGGGATGGCAACTTCCGATGTCCAGGAACCAGGGAATCCAGACGAGAGGCCCCCAGGACCGGCAGGGAAATCCTTGGAAAGTCATTTTCTTTATTATATACGAATTAACGTCAAATTTAGTCAGTTACATTTATTAAATTCAAATTACCAATTAAACTTAAACAATTACTTCACTCTATGTTGAAAAATTAAATAAATCTTAAAAGTAGTAAAATTAATTATTATAACAAAAATGTTTAAATAATGAATAATAAATATTAAATTTATAAAGTGGTTTTGGCCATAAGCCAATCATTTTCAAGAAGACCAGATTTATTGAATCATATAAATTTTAAAATTATTTATAATAAAATGTGATTTACCAATTCAATCTTGAAATGAGAAGATAAAATTTTTTATTATGTTAAATTTGGAAATAATTTTGTTTAAAAATGTGTAAATGTAATTAATGAATTATATATGAAATGTAGGATTTAAATATGTGAAAAATAACGAAGTTTTAATTAATTATTTGTGCAGATAAAGAGAGAGTTCAATGTATTTTATTTGAAAAGATAATTATTTTAGTTTGAAATCAGATATTAAATGCATTATAAAAACTTACAGTATTTAAATTCATCCTGTGTTGAACAACCAATAAAACTTTTGAGTTTTTTCTAACTGATAAATAATGATTATAAAATCAAAGTACAGTTTTAATTAAATTTCATTAATTAATAAATATATAAAATTCAGAACCTATTGTTTCTTCAAACGAGTTCTCTCCTGAGAACAAATTTATTGAGGTATACTAAAAATTAGTTGCTTTTTTGTATTGAAGATCAGAGATGATGTCTACTGGCAGATCATGTTTAAAGAACACAGGAGCCTTTTAAAAAAGGTATCTTAAACATGATCATATTTTGCACGTCCCCTTGCTGTGCCTGCAGATCTCATGAAGTGGTAAGATTCTTTGAAAATTTTGTGTGTTCATATAAATGTTGTTTCTTTCCAGCTGACTATTTTACTGACGTGTGGTTATATACAGACCCAAAAAACTTGCCAACCATCTTAGTGGAGGTCATAAAAAAACTTGCCAACCATCTTAGGGGAGGTCATACAAACATTAAGGTAGAAGTCAGCGGGAATAGGCTTGCATTTAGGTGTGGTCCATTACGCGGGAACACAAGACAAAATTTAGGGATCTTAACACGGCACACAAAACTCTATGAGCAGCAGATATATAAATATATAATAAATATGTAATTGTGCCAACAAAAAACGAAGCGGGGGGGGGCGTACGTTGCAGAATTGGCGCCCGAACGTAAGGGACTTTGAACAGGTACCCTATTTCAAAATTAAATTATGTAAAAAAGTAAATCATGATTGTGACATAAGTAAAGTCAGAATGTTTAACAAAACAATTAAATTTTTTAAATAATAAATAAAATAAAAATAAATAAATAACTGAAATTAAATAAATAATTAGACGAAAGAGCGGGTGAGGAACCGTCTGGCCTAGGACAATCGAATATAAATAAATAATTAGATAATCTAAATAAATAATAAATTAAAATAAATAAAATGTCAAAAACCGAAATGGATAAATTAATGGCATTTTTCAAGGAGGAAAAAGAGAAAGAGAAGGCGGAAAGAGAGAAAGAGAAGGAAACAGACAAAAGGAGATCAAAAGACAACAAAGAGAGAAGGAAAGAGACGACAAAGAAAAACAATCAAGAGAGAAAGAAAGACAACAAAGAGAGAAAGAGAAGGATAAAGAGAGACAATTGAGAGAGAAGGAGAGGCAAGAAGAAAGAATGAAAAGACAAAAAGTATGGGATGCTTTTCAATTGAAATTGGATGATTACCAAAAGGAGACAGAGACTAAGACAAATGATATAATAGAAAAACTAAACGAACATGAGACTGAAATTGAGAAATTAAAAACTAAAACAGAATAAAAAAACAAACAAATTAAATGAAAAATTGCAAAATATACACGAGGAAGTCAAAACTGTAAAACAACAGGTAGCAAAAGTAAAACAATCAGCCGGAACAGGAGTTGTAACACAAGTTGGCTTACCGAGGGAAATAGACAGAAACGGGGAGGCATCTTACCGTAAAATTGAGTTCTGGGGGAAAGATAAGGAAGACCCGATGACATTCTTAAGGGAAATGGAAGATTTATTCACCGAGATCGACAATATAATGGACGAGATGACCAAGCTAAAAATAGTAGAGAGATATTTAAAAGGGGCAGCGGATGCATGGTGGAAAGCCATCAAAAACGACACAGAAACGTATTCAGAATTCAAACACGAATTCACAAAACATTTCTGGAGTTACCACCAGCAGGATAGGGTACGGAGACAGCTTAATCAGGGACGCTACCGTAATAATGGACCATACTCCATGGCAGAGTATTTCATTATGATGGTAAACAGGGCGAAAAACTTAGACCCGGTAATTCCAGAAAACCATTTAATTTTCATGCTAATGAAGCATTTTGGCAGTAACGTGCAGTTAGCTAGCGTAGGAAACCCAACAAGTAACATAAAACAAGCAATAGCTTTCCTACAGCAGTTGGACAACGTTACAGAAAATGGAAATGGCAACGGGAACGCTCAACGCAGTTAACAACGGAAGGTTGCTCCAAACCAACAACCTAACCTTAACCCTAGGTCCCATGGTGACTCCACACAACACCAAAATTCCAAGTATCCGAAAAACCTTACTCCTAAAACGCCTATCCCCGGACCAAGCGACCAAAAACCAAAAAACTGATTAGGAGGATCTCTGGCAACAATCAGGGAGACAACAAAAACTAAAATTGAGAAACGAAAGGAAAAGCCGGTTTACCGTCATAATGAAATAAGCCTAGGCGGTTTTTCCATGTCTATTCGGGACGATTTGTTAGAGGAAGGGAATGATTCGTTAATAAAACTGGAACAAGTAGACCAATGTCCAGTAATAGAATGTGCAATTAAAGACCAAAAAATCATGGCAGAAATTGATACAGGTGCCTAAATGTCTATGATTAAGACTGAAAAATATATAGCCTTAAAACAGAATGGAAATCAATTCTACGAGCTACCAATAGCTAATGTAGTAGTCACAGCATTAGGGGCAACTTGTAAACGAGTCAAATTGCAAACAATGCTTCCTCTTACATTACATGGACACACAAAGGAATTTGTTTTCCTGATTGTGGACAATCTGCGGGTTGACCTTATCTTGGGAGCAAATACTTTGTGTGCGTTAAAAGCCCGGATAAACATGCAAAGATCGTTCATCAATTATGAAATTGATGGATATCTACTGCACCAAGAATTTCTAACAACAAATTATAAAAAACAAAATTTAAAACAAGAACTCATGTGTAACAAAATAAATAAAATGGTAAATGAAACGCTACCGCTCCAAAGCCATTCACTAACAAATCAGCCTATTATAGGCAAACCAATTACAAACAGACAAATAACACCTAAAGAGCCGAAAAAGGAGGGTTTGATAATGGGTGGTGAGAGAGAGGAGCTATTCATGGACAAGGGTCAGGAGGAGAAGACCTTGCGCGGGTTTGATGACGGCGAACGAGGGTGGAAACGGGGTAGTGACAAAAGCATAAACCTAAACCAAGAAACAAACAAAAATAATTCCAACGATACAAACGGGGAACGAGAATTAAAATTAAAATAAATTCAAAAACAAACGGACTAAAAGTCGCGAAAAACAAAAGTTACAAATAAATTTACCACAAATTTAAATTACAAATTAAGCAAAAATTTATGTACTGAAAAAGGGAAGATAAAATTAATAAATTGCAAAATTAAGGAATTTAGTAAGCTAACTGATTCAAATAAAACAAAAAACGGGTTAACCAAACCTACAACAAACAAATTAATTGATGATGAATTAAGAAAGGGAGGTATAAACAAATTAAATAAAAATGGCTACTAGTCGAAACAAACAAATTTCCAACAATTTAGGGAAGGACCTAATTGTCGGGAGAACGATCGGTTAGTCGAAACAAGAATTCCAGAGCAAATTAATTTAAATAAACCTGATTTCAAGTCTAAGCCAAAAATATTCGCAAATAACAAATTTAATGGTAAATTAACAACATATAAACCTTACCAAAATAAACCAAATAAAGTTAAACAGAAGAAAAAAATTAAATACAAATGTTATGCCCAATGGCGTAAAGCGAAACGCCGTAAAAAATTTTCAAAAATGACTGCTATTAAAATAGACAGTACAAATAACAACCGCTGTATTTTAAATAACCAGGACTTGTATAGGTTACCAGAGTTTATAATAAAGTATTCAGATGTTTCGAATGAAAGACCCAGCAAGTTGAACAAATGTAAACACAAGCTCAAGATTATGGACAGCCCTATGTTTGTAAACACGGTCGCAGTGAAACAGCTCTACTAGAACTAACCTATATATATATATATATATATATATATATGTGTGTGTGTGTGTGTTAGTTCTAGTAGAGCTTAAAGCTTATTTAGGAATTTTTGGACTAGACGGGAGACTGATAGACTTATCTAATGACAATAGTCCAAAACTGCAATCTCTTGGAAATAAATAAATAGAAACATATAAAAACTTATCACACTATTGAAATATTTCGATTAAAAAGATCTTTGTCAATCAAAAATGAGAAAAAGAAAAGACTGAAGTGAACCACAGATGTGTATAAATATCCAAATGTCACAGATTTATAGTTTATGATATAGTGCTATATGTGATTTGTATAGATATTGATTATTTGAAACTAGAATAAAAGGAACAGCAAAGGGTACTAGGATGGCCCCCATCGTACGCAAACCTGTACATGGGTAATATCGAAGCAGAATTCATAAAAACTCGAACACATCAACCATTATGTATATATATATATATATATATATATATATATATATATATATATATATATATATATATATATATATATATATGAAGTTGATATATTACTATTGTAAATACTTTTATCAACCACTAAGTGCAATAGTGGTGGATAAAAGTATTTACAATAGTAATATATCAACTTCATAAAGTCAGTGCAACGGAAAAATATTGGACAACGTAAAATATCAATATATATACAGTATATATATATATATATATATATATATATATATATATATATATATATATATACTATTGTAAATAGTATTGTAAATACTTTTATCCACCATTATTGCCCTTAGTGGTGGATAAAAGTATTTACAATAGTAATGTATCTACTTCATATATATATATATATATATATATATATATATATATATATATATCACAATATGTATTCTTGTGTATTAATAAAGAACTAAGTCAAAATACAAATACAAGAATTATAATTGAATTTACAATTCAAAGCTTTTCGTTGGCTAACAGTAATTAAAATTGAATTTTAATTGTTTAATATTCCTGATGATGTTGGTACTGTTAGCCAACGAAACGCTTTGAATTGTAAATTCAATTATAATTCTTGTATTTGTATTTTGACTTAGTTCTTTATATATATATATATATATATATATATATATATATATATATATATATATATATATATATATATATATATATATATATAAACTCTTTCTTTTTAAGGTGTATGAGCAGAACTTGATAGAAGAAGGTTTAGAAATTGAATATGACTCATCGCATGATGGAATTCTTAATTTTGTAAAAATCCATGCTCCCTTAGAAGTTCTTCGTCGCTATAGTGAAATTTTAAAACTGAGAATGCCCATGAAAGAGGTTAGTATAGAAAATTGTGTTGGCTAATTTAGATTGGGGCGGGGGAGGATATTTTAAAACTAAACTGTACATATGGATTCAAAATACAGAGAACATGAACAGTTTTTAAAACATAGCCAGATAAACTTGTAGACTTGAGTAGATAGTATAAGATCTACACAGACATGCAGATAGAGAAATATTCATAGAATATCACAAATATACAGGGTGAATAGTGTCAGTGGTCATAGATTATTTATATTATTGAAAAATAACACCTCTGTCGTTTCTATAAGTCTTACAAATTTCTTTATGATTTCAAAGTTGTAAGGTGGTTTTCGGTTTTGGAACTATGACAATAAATGAGTCAAACTAGAAGTCTTTTGTTACAAAATAACACCTCTGTCGATTCTATAAGTCTTACAAATTTCTTTATGATTTCAAAGTTGTAAAGTGAATTTTTGTTTTGGAACTATGACAATAAATGAGTCAAACTAGAAGTCTTTTGTTACAAAATAACACCTCTGTCGATTCTATAAGTCTTACAAATTTCTTTATGATTTCAAAGTTGTAAAGTGAATTTTTGTTTTGGAACTATGACAATAAATGAGTCAAACTAGAAGTCTTTTGTTACAAAATAACACCTCTGTCGATTCTATAAGTCTTACAAATTTCTTAATGATTTCAAAGTTGTAAAGTGGTTTTTGGTTTTGGAACTATGACAATAAATGAGTCAAACTAGAAGTCTTTTGTTACAAAATAACACCTCTGTCGTTTCTATAAGTCTTACAAATTTCTTTATGATTTCAAAGTTGTAAAGTGGTTTTTGGTTTTGGAACTATGACAATAAATGAGTCAAACTAGAAGTCTATTGTTACAAAATAACACCTCTGTCGATTCTATAAGTCTTACAAATTTCTTTATGATTTCAAAGTTGTAAAGTGGTTTTTGGTTTTGGAACTATGGCAATAAATGAGTCAAACTAGAAGTCTTTTGTTACAAAACAATATATCTACCAATTCTGTAACTCGGTTTAATTTCAATGCAAATTTTTACCGTTGTAAAGCCCTTTTTTATTTACCCTGTATATGCTGTGTGGTTATAATTAGTTAAAATAAAATTATCATTTGTGATTGAACAGAATGTGTACTGTGATACCTCCTCAAACACCAACAATATTGACAAATTTAGCAATTTTAGAAGTCTTGCAGTGTTGTATTCTTAATTTATTAAAAAAAAGCTAGTTAAATAAGTAGAATAAGTTTTAAAATGAAAAATTGTTTTGTTTCAGGAACTATGTACTGTTACCAAAAAGAACAAAATGAATCCAATTCTTCAAGCAACTACCTTCATTACACACAAGGTGTATTTTTTAAATTCAAATTTAATACATAATTTGATTGATAATACAATACAAAAGTACAAACATTTACAGTTTGTTAATATAGTATAAATAGTCAGATCTTGTATCTAAAGTGAAAATAATTACAGATTTCATTTGGTCGATTCATGAGTCAGGAATACTTAATTTATCAAAAATTCGGCAATGTTTCTAACATTTGTGAGACAGACAGATGTTCTACTTTTAAACTGGTTAAAAATGTAGAAGGGAAGTTGTCTTCTGGTTGCAATGTCTTTGACAGCAGTACAAAGGAGGAAATCAGGCCTGAATGAGGACAACAATATAGTTGTCAAAACGTTGTTGAATTTTTAACCCGCCATTAGTCGCGCTATAAGAAATCATGCCATCGGTCACGTGTAAGGTTCAATCTAACATAAGTCATTTACTCTTGATTCCGTTTTATGCAGTAAGTTTCAGTAATTACAATTACCAAAGAGAGCTTAGGGTGTTTTAAACAAGGTAATAAAAACTATTAATTGGAAATCTAATGTTATAATTAATGGTTTTGCTAAAATAAATCTCTTATAACAAAACTATAAATACATATTCTAAACAATACATTTTTAATCATACTCTTGAATATTTTTCAATGATATATTCTATCAATGCTTCAAACAAAAACAGTTTTCTAGTATATTTACTCATCTGTGTCCATTCGTAAAGTTTGTTATTTACCACAAACCACTGTGACTGAAGTAGTGTGCTCCTTGCATACTGCGATGCTGCATCCGTTGCAACGGGTCTGGATGAAACAGATTTTCTTACAGGACAGTACTTACAGCTAACCTTCTCATCAGTAGGTCTCACTTGATGAGTAGTTGACTCAAATCCAGTAAGTTTTATCTTCTGCTTCAGGGGTATTGGTAGACTGTTACAGGTGCTTGTCTCAATAGGTGAGGAGCTATTGTTTCCCTAGTTGAGTAATAAAAGTGTTTCTTGTGAACATGTTATCAGTGTTTGAGCGAAGATTTTTTGAGCATTATTTATACCTAAACTCAACAATCCACAAGACACAGTCAAAGGTCAAAGGTTACATGAATAAACAAGGATTGGATGCCACATTTCCTCTGTTTTCACATATACTTCATGACCATCTTTTCTAAATCAGATCTGTAGTCACTAAAATTTTCAGTGGAATCATAAGATTGTTCTCATCTGACGTCTTCTAAATCACTGACATTTTCTTAATATTTTGAAAGCATAACATACTTTTCTAAGATGGGAACTAATTTATATAATGTATGTGTGTGAGTGTGTGTATGTTTTTTTCTAATACATAAGACTAATTAACCTGAAATTGCATTGGTTTTTGTCATTTTCTGTGAGCTAGGTCACAATTCTTTATACTGTCTTCATAAAACACTGTACTTTTAATTTCAGCTGGCGCAGTGCCAGCTAAATATTTTAGTACTGGAGTAACGTTTTCCTCACATTAACGTGTTTTCAAAATATTGTTTTAAAGTGTATACATATACACCTAATTTTTTTATCTTTTAGTAAGTTTTGTTGGTTTATCATTCATTGTTCCACAAACCAGACAAAAGTAAAATTAAGAATTGCCTTTATTAACATAAACTGGTTTATATTGTTAAAAGCAATTTTTAAATGTTTGAAATAAACAATACAATACCTCTCAATGTAATGGAAGAATAATAGATATTATCTACATGTTTTTAATGTTATAAAACCGATACCAAGTCAGACTTTTATTTAATATATTACTCTGATATTTTTTATACAATGAAAATAAAGAATATTTTTTAAATCGAATTATTGATTTAACAGATTCCAGTGTTAGATAGGGAAACATCATTTTTGGACAGTGCATGCAATTTTTGGAGTAATTTTTTTAAAACCAAGATATATGTGGACCAAAATTTGTTTCCCGACCAGAAACATCGTTTTACAGCTGTTTATAGCAGAGATAAGGAATATTTGTAAGTAAAACACACATATTTTGCAATGATTACAGACTTTTTTCTGGGCTTCAAATTTCTGTGTTTTTGCATGATTTTTATGTTACGAATTTCTAAATGATTTCAAATGAAAGTTCATTGCCTCAATAATAAATCTGTTTGAGTTGAATAAAACAAGTTTCAAAGTTTATTTTGATTGTTTAGATTAATAGTAACTGTGTAATCTAAAAACCTTGCACAAATGTAAAGTTAAAATAAATTTAAAAAAAAAAACTTACTAAGAAGTTGTTGATGATTTACACATTTTCAGTGCCTACGTTGGCCACTGATATGTTGCAGACGTAGACCGTAATTATGATTGCCTTGGTCTTACGTCTATTAACCAACCAAGCAAACATCTGGGACAAGGAGGGGAATACTAGCACCATAGTAGCAGTAGTTCACAAAATTTTCCCACACAATGTTTACTTGGTCCAGTTGTAAGTACATATTCAAAAAAATTACTTAAATTTTAAATTGAAGCAAGTGGCTAAATTACAGATTTATTTTTAAAACATTGGCTGAAATCAATAAAAATATTGTTCAGCAAAAACCCCAACACCATAAAAATAACCTATATTAAAAGTTACCTAAAATTAAATGCTTATGTACAAATGCTGTACATATCGATGACCTAGCCTTTATCGTCAGTGGGTCCTATTATAAAATTACAACCTAGAATACAATAGTCTACAAACAATACCGATCAATATTTCTATTGTACTATATTGTGCCATTGTGGAAAAATTGTATACTAAAATTATTAATTGTAAAAATAACATTCAATTCTGAATATTAAGAAATTCATTTCACTTTAGAAATTCCGTTACTGCATTAGAGTGTTGCTGGTTCATTTCTAGGAGGATAAGCTAATGCAAATTTAAAAATTGGCAGAATGTATTTCAGTTGTTTATTTAATTGTCCATAAACCAACGTATAATCAGGTATGTAGTTGAAAAATAATTATAAGAAAAATGCATGTAATTAAACAATTGTGAGTCAAAACACATTTACAATCGTTTATAAAATTCTCTTGTGGTTTTCAAAGATTTTAAATGTTATATTCCAGATAAACACTTCAGGATCGTCATGGTTTGGTCTTTCTATATGTCTGGCTCTATTAAATAATTTTTTTGAAATGGAGGGTAACTACTGCTGGATTTACCTTGATCTTTTGTCGATTTTACATATGTTACTCATAAATATGTTCTGAACACAACAGTGTAATTTGAAGCAGCAGAATGGTAAAATATATGCTTAATTCTTTGAAGAGTAAGAGCGCAACTATCATGTCACTGTGCTACAGCCACGCACAGTAATACAGTCACTGTTGCACTTTTATATTTGTTTTAAAACAGTGATCAGATTTATGTTGTGATAACTAAATAAATAACTGCACACAAACTCACAAAACAATAAACTTTATTGTTATACGTGTTTCAATTACTTATGTCATCATCATCAGTAACACTACTACAAATTTACAACTTCAACAGTGTTTTATGTGTTTCAGTTGTAAATTTGTTGTAGTGTCACCGATGATGATGACATAAGACACTGAAACACGTATTAAAATAACGTTTATTGTTCCATGAGTTTATGTGCAGCTATTTATTTATAACTTTGACTCACAAGCCAGTTCAATTATTACTTATATATGTTGTGATGTATTTATTGTTGTTAGCAAACTACCCTGCCATTTTCAGCAAATTTCTATAGTTCTAATCACATTGCACAAGTATCGGAGGGGTGTTGTATGAGTATACTGTAGCATTACTTGGTGAGACCAGCTAGCTCCTGCCAAATGCTAAGAGACTTCTGACTCCACTGCTGTCAGTTCAGCTATTTCATGGCAACCACAAATATGTTTCTTGATTATTTTATGTTTTTATGGATAAAAAGTAGCTTTATATTTTAGGACAATAGTTGGTTCATAACATTAAACATGATTCAATCTCAATACAAAAGCCACATAAAAATATTCACAGATGGCTCGCTCGACCTGGAGAAGAGCTTATTGGGAGCAGGCTACTATAATGAATCGAACTGAGACTGTTTTTACATCCCAGCCAATTCCAATTCCAGCATGGATACTGAGCTTTTGGCTATAAGTGCAGTCCTGACTAGATGTGTGCATTTAAAGGGCATTTCAAAAATATGCATCCTATCGAGGATTCGAAAGCTGCCGTTCAGTCATTGTTAAGTAATCCTACAAGTTCACACTCGTTTCGAATATCAGAAATAAGAAAAACCATCCTAGAACTAGTGAACTGCGGGAAAGAATTAACTCTTCAATGGGTACCTGTCCATTGTGGAGTACCCGGAAACGAAAAGGCTGACGAAATTGCGAAAATAGCCTTAAACATGGGACCTACAGATGAAGGCAAACACTCCCTGCTACATTGCAAAAGTGTAAACAGGGAAGTTTTCCGAAAACTTTGGTGTGAAAATTGGGAAAAAGCGTCTACTGGTCGACACCTTTACCAGCTCCAACCAGAACCACCAGTCGAGGATAAATATAGGGAAGTAGCACGATCAACAGCATCTTTTGCTGCCAGAGCAAGAACCGGCCATCTGGTGACACAGAAGTACCTATTTCGTTTTAATCTCACAGAGTCATCATTGTGTTCACTCTGTAGTGTGGAGAGCGAAACAATTGAACACATCCTGCTGAACTGCCCTTACCCATTACCTACAAGAGACATCCTCAGACCAATTGGGACAAAATGGCAAGATATTCTAGTTAAGAAGAACCTATGGACCATAGCATCATATATCGTGGACTTCAGACCATCGGCTACAGTTGAGCTGGACGCCTGCACAAAGAAGGAAGGAAGGACAAGAGTTGGTTAAATGAAAAATTTCTCACAGGTTGTTATCATTTATGAACTAACATAATATAAAGTATCAATTTAATGATACAGAAAGTTTTTAATAAATTTTTTAAAACTCACTATTTGGGGGTATGTTGGATGTTTCTAAAGTTACTGTTCAAGCATTAGGTTAAAATAACATCTCTTAAATAAAGCCTTCTCAGTATGGACATTGAACTTAGTACTTGTAAATGTAACCTACAAAGAGTATTTGGAAAGTAAGTGCACTCAGGCTCAACATGTTACCTACACTTCCGTTTAGCCTGACTTCTCCAGGTTCGAGTTCAGTACCTTGAGAACTGTTGATGCAATAACCCATTTAATATCAATCCAATCTCCCGCCAAGTGTGAAATACACGGTGTCATCTGTTATCTTGATTGGAAGGGCAGACCCCTGGTTGAGGTTTATAATGAGGTGGAAACTACATGCGGTTATGAAGTTATGAATCGTACAAGTGCTGTCGCGAGTATAAAAATGGTCATACGTCTGCATGATGTTCAGAGGAGTGGAAGACATTCAAATGTGGATAAAAGTGAAAATACGCTCCTTGACGTTCGTGGATTGTCTGTGGATGAACTTTCTGCTGTTTCTGCAAACCTCTGCTACAGAAACCCTTAGATATCAGAAACTGCCTGTGAGGTGGGTCGCAAAACAGCTAACAGACCGACACAAGTTGAATCAAATGGAGGCTGAGCAAGAGTTTTTAAGGCGCTGCAACTGCCCTTCACTCCATTGTTACTGGAGATAAAACTTGAGTTGCACACTACAAGCCTCAACTAGAGATTTTCCCTTTCAAGCGAGGTAACGAATGATGCTGCATATTTTGCTCTTGACAGGAGGTTGGATTGACATTTTTCACAAGTTGTCACATAGACAGGTCACAATGTACTGACCTCGAACTGGTCTTGTTGCAGAGGGGAGAAGTCAGTATACTAACTTTCTGGATAGGCCTTGTATCTACAAACTACCTACGAAGAGGGTTCCCTTCTCAGAGTCAGAGAGTGGGTTCGCAACTAACACCTGCGTCTCTTCAATATCGATTGTTTTATCTGCTAATTGAAACATTTTGTAAATTCACTTGTCTACCTTTCTAAACATACTAGACATATTCTAATACCTTAACATTCAGGACATTGGTAGTTACATAACAAACAAAAGCATGTTTCATACTGAACCAAATAAGCTGCTTTTCAGATCTTTTAACTGAAGAAATCTATTGTGTACATCATACATTTATTTTTGTTTTTAAAAATACAGTTCAATTAAACACTGGCCCATTAGGGTGAAAATGACCTAATTCACAAGTTACATGCAAAATATAAAGTTAATGTTTTTATTTACGTTTACAAATTGATTACTATTTTAATATTTGTTATTTAGTATGCTACGTATTTAGAAAATTGTTTTAAGGTATTTTCTTTAAACAATTTCTATTTATGTTATTTTCTAGCTGGGTTTTTGTTGTTTTAATGTTCTAGTTTCAGATAACAGCATTAATATTTGATAAAAACACTTGAAAATTTATTACGGTACACTTGCCTATAGTATCATTTATTCATTTTTTTTATTATTGAGGATAGCCATTTTGGGAGAGGTGTCCCATTGTCAACTCAGACCGTAACTGACCTCTTGGTTGCTATTGGTACGGGGGAATAGGTAAATAAGGTGTTTTTAAAGACTATTGGAGGTTATAATGTCGAGAATTGTGCGTAAGTTGTAGTGTAGTTGGGTGTTAAGTGTGTATGTTGTGTGGAGTACACCCAAAAAGACAGCCTACCTATGCTATCTAAAGACCCCTCATAGTATCTTAAGGGAAATATTCATTCACCATATTGAAAAGAACTTAAATTTAAATAATAATAATGACCTCAGACAACAGCACATACCAATCAATATAGGTACATTAACAACATATAAAAATTATCACATTTAAATAATAATAATGACCTCAGACAATAGCATATACCAATCAATATAGGTACATTAACAACATATAAAAATTATCACATTTAAATAATAATAATGACCTCAGACAATAGCATATACCAATCAATATAGGTACATTAACAACATATAAAAATTATCACATTTAAATAATAATAATGACCTCAGACAATAGCATATACCAATCAGTATAGGTACATTAACAACATATAAAAATTATCACATTTAAATAATAATAATGACCTCAGACAATAGCATTACCAATCAGTATAGGTACATTAACAACATATAAAAATTATCACATTTAAATAATAATAATGACCTCAGACAATAGCACATACCAATCAATATAGGTACATTAACAACATATAAAAATTATCACATTTAAATAATAATAATGACCTCAGATAACAGCATTACCAATCAATATAGGTACATTAACAACATATACAAATTATCACATTTAAAAAAATAATAAACACATATTTTTAAAACATCTCAAAGCCATACACCATCAAAACAGAACAAAATCCTCCCTCAATCTCTTGGACCTTACAGTTGCACGTACTGTGCAAAACCAATGATTTTTACTGCTGACTTCAGTACCGGTGACAAGGGATACTGAGACTGCTCTGTACGTGGCAATAACAGGCAGGCATACCACACTGGTCAAATGATTCTACCAATCGCTTGTTTTATGTTTTTGGAAGGCTCATTTTGTTTAAAAGTAAACTCCTACAAAATTAAGAACAAATTACCGAGTGTGAAATAGCGTCTACTGTACACATCACTGTCACTATCTTGAAACTTGACACAAATCGACGACCCACACACATTGTAAATGAGTAGCACCAGTGACAGCGACAAATCATCCAATGACAGCTGTGGTCAAATATCAGTAACTTTTCAGTCAGCGAGATTTTGCCCAATCCTAACAGAGACAACCCCTCTCTCCCCTTCAGTCAAATACATTGCACGATAATCAGTGATGTGAGCCGAACAGTGACAGCAGAACCAGTGATAGTGACAAATCAACCAATGACAGCCGTTTTATCCAGTGACAGCGACAAATCTACCAATGACAGCAGTTTCATCCAGTGATTGCGACTTTTTGCCCAATCAACAGAGGGAACTTCTGATCGATCCATTGTCACTGGAACTGGCATTTTTCATATTTTGTCACTGGTACCACCAGCGACAAATGAATATCAGTGACAAGTCATGGTGACAGAAAATATCGACCATCCCTAATTTAATTGTAAATTTTTACATATTACTGTCATAAAGTGTAACATTTTATTTGTGCATTAGATTTAGTCTAACTCTAATATAGTATATACAGTGCATTAAGTAAAACTTTGTAGATATTGATTTTCTCAGAGAGAAAAAACTGTTTATAAGTGGTACAAGCTCTTCCGAAATTGTCGAGAAAGTGCTAACCTCATTTTGTACACCTCAGCAGGAAATTTGTACACCGTAGGTTGGAAATTTGTGAAATTACTATTAAAGATATTACTGATGATTCATGGCTCATGTGGAATTTTTTTAGATGTTTTGGGCATGCAACATATATCAGCAAAGTTTTTTTGAAACTGCTTAATTTTTATCAGAAGAACCATTGCATAAGCATTGTTCATGAGCTGTTGCATGACATCAGCGATGAAATAGATTACTCAAAAAGGTCATAACTGGGGACGAATCATGAACATGTAGTTATGACTTCGAAACCAAAGCTCAATCATCCCAGACTAGACCCAGAAAAGCATGTTAAGTTCGATTAAATGTCAAAGTTTTTAGTCCCTGTTGCTATGATAATCATGGTATAGTGCTTCAGGATGTATTACCACAAGGTCATACGGTCAGTAGGAAGTTAAAACACTCTAAATGCTTCAACGTATACACTGTGATAAGCAATACAAAAAACAATTTCCGGAATTGTAAAAAAACAAATCATGGCTTTTGAATCACGATAATGCACCTGTCCACTCATCATTGCTTGTAAGAGATTTTTGGCCAAAAACAACACCATAATCATGCCTCAGCCACCATATTCTCCAAATTTGTAGAACCTCCCCCCTCCCCCGGGACTTTTCCTGATCTAAAAACTGAAGAAATCTATGAAAGGATTGAGGAAATATAAACTGGATAGCGGTTTGAGCTCAAAGTGCTTATCAGAATTGCTTCAAAGATTGGGAAAAGCTTTGGCACAAGTATATTACATCTATGGGTGTTACTTTGATGGAGACATCACGAATATTGAAGAATAGCTTCACTTTTTTATATAAAAGTTTTTGGTAGAATTCATTTCTGATAAATATTTGTTTTCTTGAATTTTGTAGTCCATTGCGTTTGGAGAATCTTAATTATCTTAATAAATATTTTTTGTTAATTTTTTAGTGTTGTATTTGTATATTTGTTTTTAAAATATATTATACTAGAAAAATATCATGACATCAAGTGAACTTGACAGACACACTTCAGTCATCTTTAACTTGGTGCGAGGCTTACAGTACGGCACCGAAACTAGTTTGTTGTGTGTGTGTTTATTAAAAACTAATTTTTGTGAGATTTTGAGTTCACTATTTTGACTTTTACCTTTGTGAATAGTTCTCACTAGCTAAGCTCTAATTAAATAAATAATATCTTGTTAATGAGCTAATCCAATAATGTTGTTATTATTTCCTATAAGTCCAATTTATTGAGTTGTGGCTGGACTACATTTAGTATATATTTCTTTTTATTAGAAGTATGTAGTAGAGTGCATTTATGTTTTGCTTTTAGTTTTCAGTTGCCTTTTGTTGTTGTACTTAATACACATCTTATTTTATATTTAAATGCCATTTTGCTTTATGTCAACAATTTATGTTTATTTTATTGTAGGATTTGGCCATGTTTACTAACAACCAGAATGTAAGAATGGATCCATTGGAATTTGGATAACATTTGTCAGGTAGATGATAGTTGAAGTAACGGTGATGGGTAGTGAATAACATATTGCACAAGTGTAGGTTGCAGGAAATGATCAAGGTGGCATATCTTTCATGTTATTTTTAATTTATCTCTTGAATTTTGTAGTCCATTACGTTCGGTGAAACATAATTAATCACTTTAACTTTAGTTTATGACTATCCAAACTTTAGTATTTTAACGTTATGCATTATCTACAACTTTTAATATGTCGCTTTACTAAAGAGCCAAAGATTTTAAATAATTTTTTATATCAAATGACTGAGCTACAACATAAAATTAGGGTTTAAAACAAAACTAGATCACTGGACCTTTCTAATCATGTTCCCCTTCCTGTTTTTCCATCCTAGTTACATTGATGTATGCACCCCTTTACTTCTGTATATTTTATTTTTTCTTTTATTCTGTTTTAACCCTTTGGACGCCACGGTCCGATCTATCGGACCAACGGTGTGTAGGCGAAAACCGCCACGGTCCGATCCATCGGACCGACGATGTGTAGGCGAAAACCGCCAAGGTCTGATCAATCGGACCGCCAGGAAAACATTATTTTTAAGATGTATTTAGACACTTTTAAATTTTGTTTCTATTGTTTTGGACTTTCGTTGAAGTCACTAACACTACAGGAAAATAATTGTCACGATGGTAGTACCAGTGACCTTGGCTCAGCTATTTGTTTTTGTCGTCATCGGGGGCCGAGCTGATAAGGCACGTGCTCTCATATAGCGCACTGTCGCCAGTCGTCCCAAAAAATCAAGTACTTCTCTTGTCAACAAATGCTACGGCAAAAAGTGAAAGGAAATCTAAAAAGAGAGGAAATAAGTTGTTTATTACTAGCAAGCCATCTATCATACGTAAGTACAATTCCTATATGGGCGGCGTAGATTCGTCCGATCAAATGTTGTATTGCTACCTGGACGAGCGGCGTACGCTTAAGTATTGGAAAAAGGTTATGTTTCATATTTTTGGTCGTATGATTGTTAACTTATACATCCTATACAAAAACAACACAGACAACCCGCTATCAAGAATGGAATTCACAGTTGCACTGGTTGAAGGACTTGCTGCTGAATGGATTGGTGAACAAGGGTCAGTTCAAGTACAGCGTGCTCAAAATGGACTTCTTGCTCGATTGCCTGATAACAAGGAACGAAATTGTTCTGTGTGCAGTAGAGTGAGTATTACTCAAGGTGGCAAAAGGAAAAAAACAAGATACTTTTGTAATACATGCAATAAAAGTGTCCACCCTTTGTGGCTTCCTAAACATTTGTATTAGAAAGTGATGTGGCGACATAAATATTTTTGTTTACTTTTATTATACTATAAACTATAAAATGAACTGTTGTTAGTGCGAAAAGGCCTTTATCACCATACCTTGTAAGTATTCTGTAAACTTGTGAGTATTTACAAACTTATATTCTTTTGTATAAATAGTGCTTATAATAATACATTTTTTCTATTTGTAACGTTTTTTGAAAAACGTTTTTGACAAACTATTTTTTGTAGTAGAGTTGTGAAAATTTGCAAACAGTATGATATTTAGTTACTAAATTGAATAAAAACTTTTGCGATATATAAAAATATTTTTTTAGTACTTAATTTTTTTATCTAAAGTTGATTTTTTGTATACATTTTTTTTCTGTTAGGCATTATTGCTTTATCAATAACGTTGTTGTACAAGTAACGCTTTTTTAATTACTAAATGTTGATAGCCCACGTAATTATCTATAAAACAAAAAAAAATCATTACATTTGCATAAAAAATAACGAAAGCACAGAGCGAAATGTAAACCGGTGCAAAAACGTTCAAACAGGCCTTGGCGGTTCTCGCTAGTACCGCTAACAGAGCGGCTGGCGGTCAGGAGTTGGGCTCCGGCCCGAGCGGCTGGCGTCCAAAGGGTTAAGTTGGGAATCTGAAATTAAGGTTCTCATCTCCTGAAAGATAGATTGAAATATAAGTCATAGAGAAACCCCTAGATTACTATAATAGCAGTGAGTGATTAGAAAGTAATTCTTTGGTGGAGGAAGTCTGAGGTGCACAGCAAGGAGAAGAATCCAACCGAAAATTATAAATCAAACTAAATCATCTTTGGTTTGCTAAAATAGCTGCAAGATGATAACTCTTGAAATAGTTTCTTTCCTGAGTTTGGCTGATTCTTATAAACCTTGAAGTTTATTGTTTTGTACTTTGTATAAAATTCTCACAGGATTGGTTTTCAGAAACACAAAAGAGAAAAAGTGCTAAAATAATAATTATTAATAAAATGATTGCATCATTTTAATTTTCTTAAATTTTAATAATAATTAAGTGCACATTTTTTAACTGTTACAATTCTCTAGAGAGATAAATTAACAATATAATTTTGTGTAATTATTATCCACAAATATAAACATACTCATGGTTTATCTTAAACTATTTTATTACAACCTACAATCGGGACTAATTGCCCATGATAACTTTTGAGTGCTAACCACCAAAACACAAATGTTACCAAGACCAATCAAACCATATGGTATTGAACAATCCACTGAACTAGTTCAAAACATGTCTAATGTTCTATCAAACCAAGTGTAAAACTAATGTAGTAAATACAAGATGAATGAAAAAACAACTAATTGATTATTTAACACTAGACATAGAAGTTTCAATTCGTATTGTGAATTATCTAGGTAAGTTACGTTTGAATGCTTAGTTTCTTATAATGGAAACATTTTGTTAAAAGTCTGTTGCTATTGATTTAGGAATAACCCTTATGTTTGGAGTTAGACCTAACCTAACTATTCTCAACAGTTCTATTATGTTACATTTCAACTCCATTCATAACAAAGTATACAAACACAGTGGTAGTTTTATAATGTTTTCTACACATAGAATAATTTTTAAAATTTTAATATGAGTCTTTGTATATTAGTACTTATTTATATAGTTTCTTGTATAGATTTTTTACACTTTTATTTTTTTTTGCAAAGGTAATAATTTATTTATTGAAATTATTGTTCAGATTTTAAGTATTACTTAATGTAAAAACTTCTTGTTGACAAATCTTGTTTAGTTCTGTTGACATTTTCAATCCAAAAATATCAGTGTTGATTTTTATTTTTCACAATCATTAAGAAATAGATCATACCTTCAGAAAGTTTGGTAATCAAACACAAAGTTAATGGAGTTTATAGGCTTTATGAATGTTTGTATTCTGTAGTTTGGGAAAAGTATTGTTAACATTAAAGAGAACTACAGTAGTGAAGTATTAGACTGCGGACATTCACAAAGCAACTGGTGATCACAATGCAAAGTTAATGGAGTTTATAGGCTTTATGAATGTTTGTATTCTGTAGTTTGGGAAAAGTATTGTTAACATTAAAGAGAACTACCATAGTGTAGTATTAGGCTGCGGACATACAGAAAGCAACTGGTTTTTTTTTTCTTTAACTTGGGAGCGGGTTTAAACTGCCCGAAGCACTGCTACCTTAAGATATATTGTACTTACCTCCCTGATCTAGTCAAAGAGCCCCTTCCCTCTTACCAGGTTTAGAAGTTTCCTGACTAGTGTTTTACCTTCAGCATCCTCTTTCAGAGCTGTGCTATCACCAAAGAGGTTGAAGCGCCTCTCGGCAAGTGCTTCACATCTATAAATGATGTGTGTGGTGGTCTCCAGTTCTTGCCCGCATAATCTGCACACGGGTTCATCTTTGAAGATACCCGTATTATGCAGATCTTTCCTTAGTCCACAGTGTCCCATGGGTAGACCTGTGGCTATCCTCAATTCCTGCCTAGACAGATAGATGAGACTCTCCTGCAGCCCCAAGGAAGGTTTCCTAAGGGTTAGTTTACTGTATCTCATTCCTTCAGCCCTGACCCAGTGCTCACAGTGTCTTTCAGCCATCCACCTTCGCACTGCAATCTTGACCATGGATTTGGAAATACCTACCGCCGGCTCCGGTCCAATTAGAGGAGTTAAAGACTCCTCTCTGGCTATTTGCATCTGGGGCTTCATTTCCAAATATTCCCCTATGCCCTGGCACCCAACCTATCTTGATTTGATTGTGCCTTGCCAGGGCTTCTAGGTTATTTAGGCACTCCCTAACTATGGCCGAGGTGACCACATGTCCGTTTAGTGCCTTAATTGCTGCTTGACTGTCAGAGAAAATAGCAATCCGGGTCCTGTGTATGCCCCTTCTCGCTATCTCTCCCAGACAGGCATTTATAGCATATATTTCGACCTGAAAGACAGAGGTATGCCTCCCCAAGGAAAAAAACGTTACTGACCCTGACCATTCCATTATAGTTTGGTGGGCCTGGTCAGGTGCAAACGTCCGAGAAAGGTGGTCACTGACCATCTCTAAGACAGGTTCTTTGACCATAAACTCGATACTCATATATCCCGAAACATCTGGGAGATTAGCCCAGTTGTTCAAGTATGCTATCTCCATGCTGGGGTTTGGTGCTCGTGGTTGATTGCTTCCCACCTCTGTAGAGAAAGCGTGCTCAACTCTACAACCATTTCACTGGTTTCTGCAGTCGGCAGCTTGGTAGCCACCCCTGCACCCCCAGTGGTGGTTGCCGTTGACACATCTGCTACAGACTCACTGTTTGCCGTCTCATTGGCTCCCGCTGTCTGTGCAGACTCAACATCATTTAATGTATTTACTTGGTCCATTAGCTTCCCAAGTATGGAGAAAAGAACGGTCAACCAGAGCAGAACCCCCACTGCCCTGGCAAGACAACATACAATGAGGTTTTGTCTGGTTCCTCAAGGGGATCGTGTGCGACTGCATTTTATACCCTGCACCCATTCATCCATCGGCACGATGCCTTCCACCTTGGATTGGGTATTCAGTCACTGACCTTGAAGCCCACTCCAAGTTCAGGACATTATTAACTGTTGCTCATGGAGTGAACAGCCTGCTTTACTCTCTTTTGTTACAACTGTGTCGTTGGGTAGTTTCTCGCCCATACTTCACAGCCGCATTGCCCTTGGTTCACCTGGGAGGTGAGAGTAGCATTGTGAGGACTTAATTCCCAACTACCCCAGTCAGAGAAGTTATTTCTACCACACCCAACCGGTTGACTGACGAGGAGGGATAATTCCTCACCTTTGAACCATTGCCTTGGTCCGGGCCTGCTTATTCAGAAACCTTCCGGAATCCTTATTCACAAGTAACTTACATATCTGTAGGCCGTTCCACTATCTGGCACCTGTGGACCCGCCCGGTTGCTCAGGCCAGCTATCCGGGAAATTAAGCAACTGGTGATCACAACGCAAAGTTAATGGAGTTTATAAACTTTATGAATGTTTGTATTCTGTAGTTTGGGAAAAGTATTGTTAACATTAAAGAGAACTACAATAGTGAAGTATTAGGCTGCGGACATACACAAAGCAACTGGTGATCACAACGCAAAGTAAACTTGAGTTACTATTAGAAAAGTTGCTAGTCCGTTTAAAAAAATATTCATATAAAGTTGCTAATTTAGTCGTCAGTTATGTCGTCGTTAGAGAAGGATGCCGTCCTTGTGTATATTTTAGGAAAGAAACTACAAAAATGTTGCAAAAAAAGACAAAATGTTACTAAAAACAAAGTCAGTAGATTGCTGTGCAAAATTTATGAATTTACCAAGATCAATTTTTTTAATTATTATCGTATTAGCAGTTACGACTACCTTTCAAGTCATGTATTTGAGAACATTAAGAAAAAAACAACTAATTGGCGAGAACTGATTTCAGCTGGAGAAAGATTAACACTAACACTCAGCTAAGGTTAATTGCTCCTTTTCGTATTTTTTTTATGTATAAATGCAAAACTTGAACTAACATTACATTACAATTAAATAAAAATTGGTTTTTAAATAAATAAAATTTTATAGTACAAGTGCCGATTTTAAAATTTTTCATCATTCATATCGTCTTGAAGTTGTAGGGTACACAAATCATGACCAGAACCAGCAATATTTTGTTTTTATTACCTACTATGGCAGTATAATAAAAAACTATTCAAAGAAACAGAGACACAAAAAATACAAATAAAAATAATTATTATTCAAATACGGTAACACTCTTGAGAAACGCTTATACAACACAACAATAATTGCTGGCAACTGAGAAACAGCAACGAGTTTACAGCATGTCGTGATCGGAGCAACTCTAGTTTCTGTGTCACTCGCTGGTCCCGGTGCTGGTCACTTCACTATGAACATGTGCATTCAACGCTGTATGCTGTGAAAAAGCGATCCGTTTCGGTTGTGTTGCCGTCACCAGTTGCCTTCTGTATATCTTCAGCCTAAGGGGTTTGGTGTTTTCCCTCCTCGTATTACACATTTATATGTTAAATGTAAGGACTTTGTTTTACATAGCATAACAGGCTTGATAAGGGCAACAAACTACTTGCCGAAACATTATAAACCAAATAAAATATCTTTGATTCAATTATGAACTGTTTCTCAATTCTTTTAATTCGATTCTTTTAATTCCATCACCAGGTATCTGGATAGCCAAAGATTCTTTTAATTCCATCACCAGGTATCTGGATAGCCAAAGATTCTTTTAATTCCATCACCAGGTATCTGGATAGCCAAAGATTCTTTTAATTCCATCACCAGGTATCTGGATAGCCAAAGATTCTTTTAATTCCATCACCAGGTATCTGGATAGCCATAGATTCTTTTAATTCCATCACCAGGTATCTGGATAGCCATAGATTCTTTTAATTCCATCACCAGGTATCTGGATAGCCAAAGATTCTTTTAATTTAATCTCTATAGTCATATGTTCATAAACAAACATCTTATGATCACTAAATTCATCTTTTTTTCTATGATAACTATCGTTATTATAAACTTAAAACAGAATACAGGAAATTCATTAAACTTTTCATAATTCTGCACCTTTGGTTGCTATCACTTTTAAATGCATCTAGAGACATTGCGTAAATATTGAGTTACTGTACATCACTATACAGGAAACAGCGAATTTATTGTCTGTGTTTAGATGTCTCCATTGTTGAGAGAGGTTCATTTGAAGATCATAATGTCAAGGCTGTGAAGATTAAATTTTTTTCTGTAAAATAGAGGTATCCATTAGAAAAAGTTTTACTGTATTCAAAAGTTTGATAATATCTAAAGAAGTAAAAGTTTTGAAATATCAAACTTAGATTTTGTTTTACATTATTTGATTTGTCTTACATTTTGAAAACTTTGGTGTGGACTAGTTGTTGCATGGAAGTTTATTATTATTATTTTTTATTACGTATAAAATTTTGTCTATATAATATTAATTATGACAGGTTATTCTGAAATATAATAATTAACAATGTTTATATCAATGTCAAGTTACTTTTAATCTTAATTTGTAATGATTAACTAATAAAATTAATCAACACAATAATTGATAGTCTTATAAAACTTTTTTAACAGGTTTGACCTGAACTCACCTGGCTTCTTTACACCTGCAATACGTTCAAGAATAGTTCAGTTTATTTTAGATAGGACAACATTTGTTGAATCTTCTCAAGAAAATGATTTGTCATCAAAAGAAAAAAGGTTTTTTAATTTTGGCATTGAACGACTAATAGACTCTAAAGTTTACACTGCAGCTTACCCTTTGCATGATGTAAGTCAATTTTCAAATTAAATGATTTTTTTAATTCAAAATAATTTATAGTTATTTATGACTTTTCAACTATAACATACATCTATATATATATATATATATATATGAAGTTGATAAATTACTATTGTAAATACTTTTATACACCACTAAGTGCAATAATTTTACCTTGTTGTAATAAGGCACCTTTTGGTCACTTGACCATTGTCGAATCACTGAATAAAACTATTGCACTTAGTGGTGGATAAAAGTATTTACAATAGTAATATATCAACTTCATATATATATATATATATATATATATATATATATATATATATATATATATATATATTATTTGTTGATTCCATCTTCACATGAGCTACTAGTTTTCACTAAAAACACTTGTAAGTTGGTTATAACTTGACTATAGTAGCACTTACTTATATTTGTTGAGGACGGCCATGTGTCACATTGTCAACTCAGACCGTAAGGGCATGTTTGTTAGTACTTTTATGTGTTTTTGGTTGCGTGTCTAAAATTACCTCATATTCTGGTCTATGTAAAATCTGGGACAGTTACAGTCTGAGTTGACAATGGGACACATCTTCCGAAATGGCCGTCCTGAACAAATATAAGTAAGTTTTGTTCCTTTAGGCAAGTTGTAACATATTTACAAAAGTTTTTAATATTTTTTTCTATAAAACAAAATTAATTGGCTTTTGTTTAGGTAGAATTATTTTCATTGCATGATGTAAGAAAATATTTGTTTTCAAATGTAATATTTTTTTGTTGCTATTACAGTAGAACTCCAATTATCTGAACTCTGATTCTCCGAATCACTTACATATATTCAGGAAAAAAAGATAATCGTTTACTGTAATTTCCAAAATTAGGATCCTGTCTGCAAGTGCTATTGTCATTTTTCTCCGCAAAGCTGCTGTGCACAATGCAAACTTTATTTCGATGCTGAGTCACCATCTCAGTGCAGTTTTGTATATTGCCATCCCAGCCTGACTGTCTCTACTGAATGTTTTGCTTTTGTATTCGACTATTTTGACTATGTATTCATTTTGATTATTCAATTAGTGTGCCTTTAACCTGCTACTTTGATGGTGCAGTACTCTTTCGCATTAGTTTGTTGATTTGTTTCCAAGACCATGGGTTCTAAAATAAAACGAGTTGTCTTATCATTTGTGGATAAACTAAAAAATTATAGATCGATCAGATAAAGGAATTGTGGCTAAATAGTTAGCTAAGAGGTACAGTGTTGGGAACGATTTCAGACATTAAAAGGAGCAAACCTACAATTTTAAACTTCATGCCAGTGTTAGGAAATGAAGATGAAAGTTTTTCAAAGAAATCAATGCAGCCGGCTATAAACAAAGAATTAGAAGATGCCGTTTTTAAGAGGTTTTTGTAACAACGTTCTATTGGAAACCCAAGATCCTTAGTGAAAAAGCTAAATCTTAACACAGAAGCTTGATTGTTAATCCTTCAAAGCAAATATGGCTAATTAAGACATTTTAATTTCAGGCACGGAGATTGTGAATTAGTTTTAAGTGGTAAGAAGTAATCAGCAGTCATTAAAGATGCAGAAGATTTTATTGAAAAGTTTTAAGTTGTAGCAGACTATTATGATCGTAAATTTTTGTACAACTCCGATGAAACCGGTCTTGTTTAGAAAGCTCTAACTAAAGCAACTTGAGTTTCTAAAGGGAATGTTGTACATGAGGTTAATAATGAACATGTTGCGGTGCTTAACTGTGTAAACTCTGTGGTAAGCCATCAAATATCCCTTCTGATGATAGGAGAGTCAAATAGGGTAAGAGCATTTGAAAATTTGAAAAAGTTTCTCTTTTATAAAAGGAAACCCAAGGCTTGGACGACTACATCACTATTTACAGAGTGGTATGACAAAATTTTCATTCCTTAAGTGAAACAACCAAAAATTTCTTGGTAAAGAAGACAGAAAAGTTCTTTTAATTGTCGATAATTCACCCATTCATCCCACCTAAGAACTGTTGGAAAGAGGGAATGGACAGGTTAAACAAATCTTTTTACCACAAGCTTGTTGCAACTATTGAACCATTAAACGCCATTACAGAAGGCAACTTTTGAGGAAACTTTTGATAGAGAGTGAAGACAAAGGTATATTAGATTTTTAAAAAAAATTAATTTGAAGGATAGCGCTTAAATGGTGGCGGAAGTTTGGAGCTTAGTTAAAGCAGTCACATTAAAACACCCATAAAACAAGTTCAAAGGCATATCGACTGAAGAAGAAAAGAAAAGGAAAGGGTAGAAACAAGAGAAGATAAGGATGGCTTATTATTTAAAGAATACAGAAACTTTTTTTGCCATTCCTGGATGCGCAGAAGTTACTGCTGAATATATAGAAGAGAGAATTGTGTGTGATTCTTCAGACCCTGGCAGGAAAGTGTCTAGGAGGAAGATGAATTTGATGGCAAAATTGAACCAGATACAAGACCATAAGGTAATGAAGCATTTGCCGGGCTTGAGGCTGCTTTGAAGTGGAAGTAGTGTCACCCCAAGTGTGACCACATACAACTTCTCACTGTCAAATGAATGCGTGACTTGGCTGTCTGAAAACGGAAGAAAACAGTTATACAGCTTACTTTGACCAAGATCTTCAGCAAGCGATAAATTTCATTTAGAGTGTGGTACATATATATTGAAAGTATGCTTAACGTGTAGAATTGTTTCCTTTTCATTTAATTCATAAATACCTCTTTTTCTGAAAAAAATACAGTTTTTTTCTCTCATTTGCAACATAGATACAGTAATTAATTAAAATAGACCATTTCTTCAAAAAAAAAATGTAATTATTTAAATGTTTGTAAATTTTTTGTGAATGGGGTCCAGTCTCAATTGATTGAGACACTTGGAATTGTACTGTATAACTTTTCATTTGCAATATTGTTTTTCTATAAATCAAAATTCAGTTGCCTTTGTTTGGATAGAAATAATATATGGCAAAAAATTAAATTCGAATCAATCTACAGGCTTTTGTAGTCATAGAATTTGAATTAGTGATAAAAATTGTATATTTTTAGAAGTTATTGGTTTATTAAAACTAGTCTTTTAGCTCTGAAATTAAATTTCCTTGCAAAATAGTACTTTTTAAAAACTATTTAATAACATTAGTCTGTAGGCTCAAGCATTATTGTTTTTTTTTATATATTTCAATTTATATTCTCATAACTAAAGTGCCTTTGTCTTTTTAGTCCTTTTCTTTCACATTTGATCAAAACTAAGACAAGACTGCACTTCAGTAACTTGAATGGTTTAGTTCCCTCCAGTTCTCCGGTGTCAAACAGTTTTACGCATGAGGAATCCAAAACCTCCCCCAGAAACTGAAAATGTTTTATCACATAGATCTCTTTATAACCATGACAGTTACAAGTTGTTAAACAAACATTTTTTAAAATAAAATAACCAAAATGAAAATAGTTATAATTTGAGTGAATTTAAGGCTCCTTCAACACTGCCAAGTCACCCTATGTAATTTTTTAAAATTATATTTCATTATGATAATTTATTATAATTATAATTAGAATAAAGTGAATAAAACAAACATTTCCTATATAGTATTCAAATATTTTCTACAATATCCTACCTTAAATATAGTGGTTATAGTAATTGGTCACTGATAACCAGGCCACACTACATTTGTTAACACAGGGAACTGGCCGATCTCTGCCAAAGTTTTAGGTGTTGTAGGGTTCAGGTTACGGAAAATATAGGATATAAAACTTAAAAACAACATTTACAGTCACTAAACACTACTACAGAGAAACACTGGAAATGAAGGTTAGAAATGCTGAGTAACAGCTTCCGCCTGCCATATGCACAAATTAATAACTATCACTGCTTCAGACATATTTTAGGGTCGGTAAAACTAGCGGCATATCCTCAAACCTCACATCAAATAGCTAGGCAACATCGAGGTATTTTGTAATTGGTTACTAGTGACCAGGCAGAGACCACATAAAGACTAGACCCGGCCACCGGTGTCGTGCCTGCAGAGAATGTGTTTCAGGTAGGGAGCACAGAAAGACTATACCTGGCCACCAGTATCCTGCCTGCAGAGAATGTTCCAGGTAGAGAGCACAGAAAGACTAGACCCAGCCACCAGTGTCCTGCCTGCAGAGAATGTTCCAGGTAGAGAGCACAGAAAGACTAGACCCGGCCACCAGTGTCCTGCCTCCAGAGAATGTGTTTGAGGTGATATCCCCTTCTCACCCTTTACCTACACATAATTATTTTACACCTACTTTTGTTGAGTTTGGTGAGAAGGGAAGTGAAAACATTTTCTTGGTATTTACAGTACTGCTGTGGTAGACACTTCCAGTAGAGCTTATTTGTTATTTTGATCTCAGCTTTCACACTAAGGAATGTTTTCTAGAGAATTTTGCTGAATAAATAATACAGGCAACCTTTAACCACAAATATTTCTATTCTCGTCTGTACTGTCATGTCTCTGAGGAGGGTTACTTTGTAGCAAAAATGTACATAAGACTAGAATAAAAATATCTGAGGTTAGAGGTTCTGTGTATTATTTATTGATAATAAACCACAGTAAATTATTCCAAGTAACTAGTGATTGTTGCTGAAAACTGACATATTGCTTTGGAATACAAAAAACGTTACAAAAAAGCTCTTTGTTGGAAATTGTAAACGTTTTTCTAAGCATAACTGCATCCTAAAAATAAAAAGATCTTATATAATAGACTAATACCAAAAAATAATAAAAAATATCTAATAAAAATTCAAGTATTCCAAGATTAAACCTTAAATACGTTTTGATGAGTATGACATCATCATCAAAGGATCATTGGCTCCGCCTTCGACCTACAAACAATGTTCGGGCATCTTAAACCATATAGCCTGTGTCAGAAAAGGCTAAATTTTTCTTTGTTAACTGTAGGAATTGATTAAAAAAAAAAAAATTATATTACTTGTTCCCAAGATTTATATTACTTGGCCCAACTGTTAAAAATATGTATGTAGTGAAACTGGCGACATATTTAATAGAACTTAATTTTCAGATTCTTTCTTAATTTTGTTCATGTGTTCCAGAGCATGACTCGACTTATTGAGCCCTCTGTAATGCATGGGGGGGGGGGGGAATTATCTACTTCACTGCTAATTACCTTGAAAGTAAAAAAAAAAACTATTTGCAGCAACATAAATGCAAGTCTTATAATACTCTATGTTGTAGTTGACAAAGATAAAATAATATTTTTACAATAAAATATTTCCTATAAAAAATGTATATAAATTCTTCTTTTTTAAGTCGAATGCAAACGTATTGGTATTTTCACTTACTGTCATTAACACATTTTGTATTTGTTGTAGATCAGATAAATTCAGCTAGGAGTTGAAATGTGTTTATTTTGTGTAGGGGGATTTGCATACTCCAGGAAGTATGAGACACTTACTGTTTACCGAATGGGCTTCTATAAGTAAATGGTATTGCTATCAGCCTGTTGATCATATTAGAGGGTATTTTGGGGTGAAGATAGGACTGTACTTTGCCTGGTTAGGATTCTACACTCACATGCTCTTCCCTGCAGCTATTGTTGGAGTATCTTGTTTCATCTGTTCTTGGTTCACTCTTAAATATTATCAGCCAAGGTAAAACCGTTTATTTTTAATACAAAACGTTTAATTTAGAGAATATTACACATTTTATTAACCTTAAATTCATCAAACAATTATAAATATTTATATGTTTATGTATATATATTATATTTAGTGAGAACTAGTAGCTCACGTGAAGATGAATCAACAAATATACTTAAATTCATATTCTTCATTGCAGCCAAGACATCTGTTCAAATGAGGCAAACATCAAAATGTGCCCTCTATGTGATGTGTTCTGTGACTTCTGGGACCTTAAGGATACTTGTTTTCATTCTAAAGTGGCTTTTCTATTTGATAATAATACTACTGTGTTTTTTGCTGTGTTCATGTCTTTTTGGGGTAAGTGTTATAAAAGCATAATAACAAACAGTTTAATCAGTTATTGTAATAATGTAAAATAATTTCTTTTAAAGTAGAATAACACTGATTCTATGGCCTACAGAACACAATTATATAATATTAAAATCACAACAACAAATTGAAGTCTATCATTTACCAAATGGATTGAGTTAAAATTCAAGTATAGTATTTCAATAGAATAAGTATTTTAGCTAGTCCTCCTAGTTTGCATAATAATTTCCATTCATTTCTCTAGGTTTTTTTAAAACATTTTTTTGTTTTAATTCTAGTGTTTACAGATTTCAATATCTTAGAGTTATTATAAGAAGTTATTATAATTTGTTTGAGTGTATTATTTGTATTTGAAACCCAAATAATAGGAATATTAATAAATTAATTAATTCAGTTTACGTTCTAGTTGTAATGTGATTAATGTTTTTATAGCCACAATGTTCCTGGAAATGTGGAAGCGATATTCTGCAGAAATTACACACAGATGGGACTTAACCGGATTTGATGCCCAAGAAGAGAGTCCTCGGCCACAGTACTTGGCTCGCCTTGCTTTGCTTGACAAGGCAAATTTGGCACAATACAGACTTAATGTCATTACTAATTCTATAGAACCTCGGGTGCCTTTTTGGAGAATACGTTTCCCTGCAACTATTTTCAGTTTTTCTATTGTTCTTCTACTGGTAAATGTAACTCCATTTTTCTGTTGTTATTAGAGATGTGAAAATGATTGATTTATTAAGTATAATTTTAATAGAAGCGTGTACAAATACAACAAAAGTATTTCCTTGCAGACAATTTCTATTACCATCTTTACTGTCATGAATAATTATTGAGTAACTCAATGAAAACTAATAACTTACTTGACGCATTCGAAATGATTATTTCATCTTTTAAGCCAACCTGCTACTGGCGTGAATCTAACACCCTATCCCACTATATACCAAACAACCTGCCTATCTCACACTCATAAATCCTACACTTGCAACCTTAAGCGATCGCCGCCAGTAGCAGTTTGGCTCAATGAAATGGCCATTACGAAATGCGTCAGCAAATAAGTTGATAGATAGTTTTCACTCAGTTTCTCAATAATTACTTATGATTTATTTAGTGAATTCTAGATAATTACAACAAGCAACTTTAATTTTATTATATTTGCTCTATAAACAAAATTTGAACACGATATATATTTTACAAATCTGCGCAAATATTCTGTTTGAAATTTCAATAATGAAAAGAAAAAGACATCTCTGTAAGTAGTATTAGGTCACTTATGACAACTGCTGTTGTGAAAAAAGTCAATAGTCAGTTAAAAGATTGTTAACGTTATAAAAATGTGTAACAAAATTAGGACTCGATTGTAATTTATTATAGGCTCTTGAATCATACCCAATTTCTAGAAAATAAAAATGGTGACCCTACTCTACTGGAAGTTGCTAGACAAAATATTTGCTTAATACTATTGCACTATAATTCATTGCTTATAGACTTGAAAAGTTCTTAACAAAACCTTGTCTATAATATTCAATATAAAAAGCCAAACTCTGTGTTGTTCACAAAGAATTTGTTTTTCCAGGACAAACTTTTAACCAAGTTTTTGTATAATGACGTCCTTGAAAGGCTCAGAAGAATGGTGGTTCCCATCAGACCAGACATAGCTCCATCATGGCAATGCCCTATTATCACACTGCCCTCTCCATTACAGAATTTTTGGCCTCAAAAAGCATTCCTGTGGTTTAATATTTCGGCCCCCCCCCCCCATTCACCTGAACTCAGTCCTTGAGGTTTTTTTTTCCTAAACTGAAAAATGTCCTCAAAGATCCAAAAGAGTGAAATGGGGATGCTGAAGACCAATACCAGTTAAAGACTTCAGCTCTGCTACCATTGTGTCCATCAGTGTCTAGCTGCCTAAGGGAACTACTTTGACTGCCTAAGGGATAAAATTGATTTTTGACAAAAATAAAAGCTTCGATTAACATAAAATCAGTCTCATTACTTTTCTTCCACACTACAGCAAAATTAATCATGGTTTTAACTTATCTGTTATAACGTTAACTATCATTGATATTACACTCCAGTGTATTTGTATAAATAATTACTTTTAAAAAATATAATTATTTCTTAAAATAAAAACTTTTAATTAAAAAATTTAAAATCACAAAGCTGTTGATTATTGTTCTTATAATAATGTATTTAAAGTATTTTGCTAATTTCCAGGGTATTGTCTCAAGATTTAAATTCATTTAGTTTCCTACTGTACTTGGATATTTGGCAATGTTCCTGAATGTGATAACGGTCTGTGACTCTCTACTGTGTCTCTAATAATATCTCTTGCCTTTACACAATACAAGTGACTGTTTCAAATTCAAATAATATTTTTTTTCATTTATCCTTGAAATCAGTGGCAATTTGTTAAAATTTAAGTTTGCTTCTAACCTTTATTACGATAAATTTTTAATGCCTCTTGTGATTGTATGTGATGTTATTCATTTTAATATACTATTTATTTTAAATATAACAAACATTTAATCTAATTTTACACTACTTAACTAAGTGAATACGTAATTGCTTACTTGCTGACGCGTTTCAAAACGATCGTTCCTTTTACAAAGCTAACCTTCTACTAGCGGCTTTTGACTCTTTACAAACGGTATGACAGGGTTGGATTTATCACATTAGGTGAGGCTTCGGCGTCTTGTGTGATGTATTTGAAAAAACTATTGGCTTCAAAGTGTGTGTGGTCATTAAGTATATTTTCCCTATATGTTGCATAGTGTTTGTAGATTTCGTATTTTTCTAAGGTTGTTAGTTTTTTACTCTGTTTTAATGTGTGTAGAATATTTAAATTAGTGTGTATGTCGGTATGTGTGTGTTGGGTGTTATTTAGGTGTTTTGCGTAGCTGGGTTTAGGGCTTGTTTGTTTTTGGGTAATGTGTTCATCGAAGCGTGTGTACATTTAAACATTTAATGTTATTATGAAGAAACTTCCTGGAAATTGAGTTACTCTTACTGGAGACACAGTGAAATATAGATCAAATAACAATTACAAGCTACCAAACCTGGATGGGATGTTTGAGAAACATATAATAATAGGTGTCCAAAGAAAATCTCCAGCATACAGAATATTAATGATTCACAGGAAATATTACCTTTAAATGATTACAAAGGCAGTATTGAGTCATGACAAGCCTAAAGTGTGGTGGTTGACCAATAGTTTATTCAAGCCATTTTCATCTAGTTAAAAACTTTTTTCTGGTATTATCACCGATTCCAATGTAGGGCTCATCTTCACTTTTATGCAGTGAAGTTCCTTTTACAAGAGTCGTTGCCACAAGCCGACAAATATTGTCTCGATCCTTTCCAACCTTTTTTGTTTGTGAGTTTAAATTTGTTTTTTAAGTGTAATTACATCATAAAATTCAAGTTAATACTTATTAGTTAGTCTTATACTCAAGATTCTTAAAATTAGGTTTTGAATGGTTTAGAGCGGAATATCATTTAATCTTTCTCTTGTTACATTTGAAACTACATTAAGATGATCTGAAACTCCACAAAAATGAACTTTTGCTTCATAAAAACTTATTTGGTGTTAATTACTATTAACCTAAATGTCATCTATGTTTATAGTTTAAAATAATATAGTTTGTTGTACATCCTTGTTGAAAGTGTTTTATTACTCTTGTTGAATGTACTAAATTCTTGTTTATGTACTAAATTTTCAAAATATAACATGTAGAAAATATTGGATGTTGACATTTTAAAATGTTTATAATCTATTTTAATAAAAATACTGACCATAGAAGCATTAATAATTTTTGTGTAACATTCCTTTAAAAAAACTGACAAAAAAAGTAGAATGAACTGCAAAAAAATGTCAGATAATCTCAAGACTTCACATAGTGACGAACACAAATCAATTACTTTTGCTTCATTTTAGGCTTATTGGGAAAGGCTTTTAAAACAATGAAGTCACTTGCTGTGCAAAAATGTCTCGTCTAGACAGCAATATGTTGTCACCAACAGTCAACCTATTAAATTACTTAATGCTTTTGAATTTAAAATGATTTTTGTTGTGTACCATTTAATTTTAAGCTTACAATGGTTTTTATTTCTCTAGGTTGCTCTAGCATTAGCTGCTGTTTTAGGAGTTGTACTTTATCGGATGTCAGTATTAGCTGCTCTGAGTGTATATGGTGATTCAGTCATAACCAGCTACGCTATTCTATTTACTACGGCTACAGCTGCAACAATAAACCTTATATGTATCTTTGTTTTTAATTGGGTAAGTTTTACATTTATTAAAGGGGTGAGTGGATAAAGGGCTTTTGAGAAAAACTAGATTAAAGTTCAAAGTTTGCAACTTTTTTATTATTTATGACCCATTATCAATTTAATCTTATTACTACATATGTAACACATTATATGCTTGGTTTCTTTAGAAAAAATCCTCATATAAATTTTGTTCCTGAATTGTTTTTGTACATAGCTGGGAAATATTTTGTATTAGATTTTTAAAAATATTTATCCTCCTTATATTTTTATTTTATTTTACAACAGTAAAATTTAAAACAGTTTACTCTAAATCAAGCATCAGTAGCCAAGCACTGATGAAGGTGGCATCATCGTTGAAACTAGTCTGTTTTAATAAACTAGTGTGTAGTGAGAATTAGAGTGGACTGTTTTAATTTTTAACGTTGTGAATTGTTCTCGCTAGCTGAGCTCTAATTAACTTAATATTTTATTTTAGTTTTATTATTTATGAAGAGTTATGTGAAGGTGGAAAAAACAATTATATAAAATATAAATTTAATTAAATTCTAAATTTCTACATAAGGTAATATTAATGCTAAAATTATGCATAAGCTAAACTTCTACATAAGCTAATGTTACATTAGTGGCAATCAAATAATCATCATCTTCTCTTTATGATTGCGGAGTTTCTGCTACAAATTTCCTGTAGAACCATTGCTCCACATGAAAAGTACTTCAGTTGTTCTTTCAGGTTCTCAAAGTTTTCATTGGGGATTTGATTTCCCTGTTCAGCTCTCTTAAAATATCAAGTAAATCATCAGCTGAGGGCATTCAGGTATTCTATATTTACTTGTTTAAAGGGTGAGTAGTAGTCATGTAATGCTTTGAGGAGATATGAACTGTAAGTGTCAACTCTGAACCATTTTATGCCATCCCTAGAGTGTACTTGTTCTTTGCGGACAAGCTTTTTCTGTTACACAGTATCATATCTTTGCAGAGATTTTCAGTAACCCAGAAATGGCTTGTCCTGTCAACAACAGCTTGCCTTTTATTTGTTTTGACAATTATATCTCTATATTGTTCCGGGCTGTAGATGTTTTATAAGTTTTTTTCTAGGTAGATCATGTTCTAAGGAAAGTTCTTCTAAAATATAACTTCTTTTATTTGTTGCTTCATTTGTTGCTGCATTTGTTGCTTCATTACTTGACTGTAACGCCAAAATGACTATTTTCTGTTTTCTACAGCTTATCTTTAATCTTTGTACAAAGTTAAAATATGAAATAGAACTATTTTAAACAGATTGTCAGGAAACTTATATAAACAAGGCACAATTTGTTTACTTCTACTAACATCAGTTGATTTTTGGATGAAAGGCTTATATTACTACAGTTTAAAGGATCGTGAATGAAAGAATGGTTTATGTCACACGTAACATCTTCTTGCATAAACATACGCCTTCATCAATGGGGTTTAAAAAAACAACTTGCATTGAATCTTGCACAAATCTGGCCTATGTGAAGATTAATTCAACACATAAGCCTTTCCTCTTTACTGATAACCTTTATATATACAAATTTATTACTATTTATTAGGAATATACTGTGGTTGAATTTAATAATAAATACACAAAAACCTCTTAACCACAAACTTTCTTTAATTTACCCTAATGTACATTTCAGTTAAAAGTAACCATCCTCAGAGGGATAACATACAAAGACTACCAGTCTTTGTATGTTATCCCTCTGAGGATGGTTACTTTGTAACTGAAATGTACATTAGGGTAAATTAAAGAAAGTTTGTGGTTAAGAGGTTTTTGTGTATTTATTACAAATTTATTGTACACAATGGAGACCAATTTTAAAATTGTGGTCATCTTAGTAAACACTTAAACTTTAGGACTTGGATAATCATAAAATATGTGAATTGCTAATGTAACCAATAATTCAAGTAATTAATGCTGTATATCACAACAGTAAATTTGTGTCCATTTGTAGACGGTTAGTACAAAAAATAATTGTCAACTGGCTTTATTTGCCATTCTTCTCTTGGTTAAACTGTCTCTATTCTTAACTGGCCTGTATAGAAGCTCTTTTGTAAAATATTCATTCCACCCCAAGCTCTATAAATGCAATAAAGTTTTACTGCTTATCCGATATCACTTACCTAACTACAATGTTCAGCCCATTACCTCATTATTAGAAATTCTACTGTACCTTACGTTGAGTTCAGTTCACTGATGTTTTTAACATGGTCTTCAAAATATATACATATATATTAATGAGGAACATTATTTCAAGTACTGGAACATATTTATTTTGGCAAATGACATTATTGGCATTTTCAAGAACATTCATTTAAGATTTAACGCGTCTGCTTTACAATTAAACATGCAATGAAAGTATGATCTAAGTTTTAAGTTATACTGATGATAAATCTAGCATAATGTTGCTACCTTATCTATGAGATTGTATCTAGAAATATATATTTTGACTGTGTTTCTACTTATTCATCAATGAATTGTTTTATTTAATATTTCACATGTATATATATTTTAACTGTATTTCCACTTATTTGAAATTTAATTTGTGTTTCATTTGAAGTTTCACGTGTACCATTTTTAAACCTTTATTTTTATAAGTTATTTATACGGAAGATTTAAACTCTAGAAGATTATGTTTATCATTTATACAATGTGTTGCCAAATTATATATATATTGTTGGAAGAAAGTTTTCTAAAGACACAAACACACCAGCCATTATGTTGGTATAGATATATAGATGACATCTTCCTAATTTGGACACAGGGTGCTTCAACACTTGAGGCATTTTTAGACAGCCTGACACAATTCTCCACACTTCAATTTCCCTGGGAGAAATCTACATCAGCCATCACCTTTTTGGATGTAGATGTAACACTCCAGAATGGAAATATCAACACAGGAATTCACATCAAACCGACAAACCACCTACAATATCTCCATTTCGACAGCAACCACCCAATAAACATAAAACGATCCATTCCATACAGTCAATTTTTAAATAAATAAAACCTCTAAAACACAAATAACATTTTATTTAAACCTTATGTACATTTCGATTGCCCAGCAATCATCTTCAGAGGTCATCTTCATTTGTGGTTTAGAGGTTTTATTTATTTAAAAATAAACATTACGCCACAGTTGCTTCATATAGTTACCACACAGTCAAGCAATCAGGGATAAGAGAATCTGTTCGAATGATAGGGAATTGGAAGATTTTAATAGAAAGATATCAACAGCCTTCCAGAGAAGAGGATACCCAAAAAAACTCATTGAAAACCAAATTCATTCAGCACAATCTTCGGTTCACCATAAACCACAAACAGAACAAAATAAACTGTCTTTAATAACAGACTACCATCCTGGTCTACATAAACTCAAATAGATATTGAGAGATGGCTTCAAAATTCTTCAAGCTTCCGTCCACACCAAAAATCTTTTCACCGATCCACCGCAAATTTGGTACAAGCAACCTCCCAACTTGAAAATCATCCTAGTACATCCTAAACTACCAGACCCTGATGCAGAGAAACCACACAAACTTCCTCATGGCTCCTTCCCATGCAATAGACCTAGATGCAAGACGTGTCCAATACACCCCTCAGCAAATAGTTTCAACAGCCAAACAACAAAAATGGTCTTCAAAATACAGGGTCATCATAATTGTACATCGAAAAATGTCATATACCAGCTACAATGTAAACTTTGCTCAGCACAGTACATAGGCCTGACCACGGATGGTCTGAATATCAGAATGAATGGCCACGGACATGATGTTAAAATTATGAATATGGATAGACCAACAGCTCAACATCCTGCGAGTCACAACATCACAACTTTTGATGACTGCTATACCACAAAAATAATTAAATCACTCCCCCCTGATTGCAATCCCTCAGAACTGAGAAGGTGGGAACTATCATACCAGTGGTATACCAAGTCCAGAGAATCCCCTAACCTCGACATCAGATAAATCCATTCATTTTTTTTTTTTTCTCCAAATAGCCTTATCTCTTTTCCCCTGACAGACTTATATAAACTATAATCACTCATATGCTCAAGGAAACAATATATATATATCTTTAATCTGTGCATCTGTGACATCTGATTTCTACTCTACACAATCTGTGATTACAATTATTTTATTTCATTCTCTCATATTTCTTTTTGTGTTTTCTCTTCGATTGACAAAGACCACTGTGTGGTTGAAATATGTCATTGTTTAAGTGCTTTTATGTGTTTCTATTTCAAGACTACAGAGTGGACTCTTACCAAGGTAAGTCTGTCAGTCTCCTAGTCCAAAAAATCTATATATATTCTTGATATTTAACGTTATCCATTGTTTTTCCGTTAAACTTCATATATATATATATATATATATATATATATATATATATATATATATATATTTATAGGTTAGTTCTAGTAGAGCTTAACACTTTCAGCGCGGCGGTCGACTGCCTGTCGACAAAATCGCCCTCTAACATTAGGCGTCGGTCGACACATTGTCGACACGATCCTTTTCCATTCAAATGTCTCCCCACTTTTACCAGCCTGCTTTAACGGTACAGTTTTCGTTCTGCCGCCTAGACAAAAGGTCCAAGTTTGTGTTTACGACTCCGCCGCTGTTTTTGTTGTGTCCAATCATTTTTACGTGGTTTTCACCCAATTTGATTCCAATGTAAGTAATACACTTTTTTCTACTATGATAAATATACCTAGGCCTTTTTAAACCTAATAATAAAGTTGTTTGCAGTAGTATTTACGTAAATAAAACAATATATCTACCAATAATAATAAAATTTTTGATTTTTTTCATTTCTTTTGTGCATTTTTATATGCAGCCAAGTAAAATAATTTACCCTAGTTACGAAAATTAATCCTAGGTATTTCAATACTTAGCAAATAAAGTTATTTGAACTATTATTTCCATAAATAAATTACACAAATATTTGAAAAACATTTTTCTCAATTTTGTATATAATATAGCCAGGTATAGATAGATAATTCGGAAAAAATTCATTATAGATGAGTGGAAGAGTCCCTAAAAGGATGTTGAGTCCTGATAACCAGCCTGCTGGACCATGTTCTGGGGAAACAACACCTCATGCCTCCAGGACAGAAACGTCTAAGAAGAGGGCTGCTCCGGTGAAAAAAAGAATCTTCTCTGAGGATGAATTATGGGAAATGCTCCAAAACTCTGACATTGAGGAGGACATGGATGAAGCAGATTCATCTTCAGAGGAGGAAGAGGAGGACGAAACCTCAAGTGGAGGAATTATTGTTGTACCAGAGGCACCATCTTCACCTAGATCGCCTAGTCCAGGTCCTCCATCTCCAATGGCAAGACAATGGTCCAGCCCCTCTGTCAGCCCCATACCGACTCTGCCCCAGACTCAGCCCACTTGGAATTCCTCTCCTCCCAACGTCCCTACAATTAATTTTTCTGGAGATACCGGTTTGCGACAACTACCTGATTACCACGAACCAATTGATTATTTTTTTCATATTTTCTGTGACAACATGTTTGATTTGATAGTTTCTGAAACAAATCGCCAGGGCCAACTTTTGATGAGCCAGACCACAAAGCCCAAGTCACGAATTCAGGGATGGAAGGACATTTCAAGAAGTGACTTTGAAATATTTTTGGGCCTTACATTTTTGACTGGCCAAATCCAGGCTCCCAGTTTAGCCCATTATTGGCAAATTAATAACTTATATAATTTTCCAATATTTAGAAATGCTATGCCTAGAGATAGGTATATGATAATTTTGAGGACTTTGCACTTTTCGAAAAATCCCCACGTTGGCGACCCTACTCCGTCCGACCCGATGTACAAAGTTTCTCCTCTTTTCGATGTTTTTCATAAAAGGATGAAGGAAATTTATTATCCTACCAAGGAACTAAGCCTGGATGAGTCCATGTTGTTATGGCGTGGCAGATTGTATTTTCGCCAATACATCCACAACAAGAGACATAAATTTGGCATTAAATTTTATACATTGAACCAACCAAATGGGCTTATTTTGAAAATGAAGCTCTATTGTAATAGATATTTATAATAAAAATAATTTTATGTATAACATTATTTATGTATTTTTTAAAATGAATACACATGTTGTTAGGTATGTTTTAGGTTTTATTTATGTATAGTTAATTAGTTTTTACGTGTAATTCAATGTTTTCTAAAATTCTTAGTTTTTAATATGTTTTTTCATACAAAAATTAATATAAAATAGACAAAATAATTTCATTTTAAATTTGGTGTTGTTATTTGTAAAATATCCTCATTTTTATGGAATGTTGTTAGGATTGCGGTAGGTAGGAAAAAATGTAGAGAGTGAGAGGCGAACGAACTTTACAATAAGCTATTCAATACAATAGAACAGTGAAAGTACGAGACCCCTGCCAGGTAGAATTTTCCCTGGTCTAAAGCACGTAAATGTCAGGTAGAATTTATCCCCGGGAATGAGTTATCAGCAAATCAAGTCGTTAACACAAAAAAATAGTATGTCGACAATGTGTCGACATCCGCCCCACATAATGAAATGCTTTTGCCAGGCGGCTGTCGACAACGTGTCGCACACGGGTTTTTTAAAAGAAAAACGGTAAAAAAATCAGTAGAAATGTAAAAATATTTGAAAGACGCTTAAAAAGAATATATTAAGAGAAAAAAAAAATTCAGCACAAGCGAACACCAAGGTCAGCCCTGTAGACGCATTGAAAGTGTTAAAGCTTATTTAGGAATTTTTTGGACTTGATAGGAGACTGACAGACTTACCTAAAGGCAATAGTCCAAAACTGCCTGGTTTTGTTTTCTCTTTCTTGACTGAAGAAGATCATGTTGATCGAAATATTTCAAATAAAAGTGTATTAAGTGTTTTATATGTGCTTATTTCCAAGAGATTGCAGTTTTGGACTATTGCCTTTAGGTAAGTCTGTCAGTCTCCTATCAAGTCCAAAAGATTCCTATATATATATATATATATATATATATATATATATATATATATATATATATATTTATATATATATATATATATATATATGAAGTTAATATATTACTATCGTAAGTAATTTTATCCACCATTAAGTGCAATGATTTTACCTTCTTTCGGTCACTTGACCATTGTCGAATCACTGATTACTTTTTCTTAATTTTTCTGGTGCGGATGTTCGGTCCGTCGTGTTGGTAATTGTTGACGTCATATACGTTTCCTCTTGAGTCTTGTGTATTATGTTTTTGAATAGTATGTCTTCTGTATATGTTGTTTGTAGATTCATTAAATTGTTGTGTATGTTTTTATAAATGTGGTATTTTTCTACTGAGTTTAGTTCTATTGGGTTATTATTTATTTCAAGTATGGCTAAGTTATTTTCGTAATTTGTTATTTCATGTTTATGTGATATTAGGTGTGCTGCAACATTTGATACTTTTGAATTTTTGTTTTTGAATGCTCTATAATGTTCTTCAAATCTTATTTTAAATGATCTGGGTGTTTTCCCTATGTAAAATGCGTTACAGTTGTTACATGTAATTTTGTAAATTTCTGATAGGTTATGTTTTTCTGAATTTGTTTTGTGGTTTGTGTTATTAAGATATTTTATTATTTTGTTGTTTGGTTTGTATATTGGAGTGTAGTATTCTTTTTGTATATATTTGTTATTTTTTCTATTTTGTTATTGGTGTATTTATATTTTAGGTAGATTTTTTAATTTTTATTATTTTTGTGTTCCCGTTCTAGTGTTGTGTTGAGGTTAGGTTTTTTTGTGAATGTATTGTATATATTTTTTGTAAGGTGTTTCTTGTATCCATTTTCTATTGCTATTTTTATAATGTTAACTAATTCTTCATTTAATTGTTGTTTGTTATCCTGTGTGTATTTTATTGCTTTATTTATCATGTTAGTGTAAGTGTTAATTTTGTGTGTCCAAGGGTGGTTAGATTTGTAGTATATTGTGGTGTTGTTGGAAGTAGGTTTCCTGTATACTGTAGTTTCTATTTTATTATCATTTATATTTAATGTGATGTCGAGATAGTTGATAAAGGTAAAATCATTGCACTTAATGGTGGATAAATTACTTACAATAGTAATATATTAACTTCATAAAGTCAGTGCAATGGAAAAATAATGGATATTGTGAAATATTATATATATGTGTATAAATATATATATATATATATATATATATATATATATATATATCGCAATATGTATTCTTGTGAATTAATAAAGAACTAAGTCAAAATACAAATACAAGAATTATAATTAAATTTACAATTCAAAGCTTTTCGTTGGCTACAGTACCAACATCATCAGGAATATTAAACAATTCAATATTTATATTGTATTTTGACTTAGTTCTATATATATATATATATATATATATATATATATATATATATATATATATATATATATATATATAAAAGCACTTAAACAATGATATATCTCAACCACACAGTGGTATTTGTCAATCGAAGAGAAAACACAAAAAGAAATATGAGAGAATGAAATAATATTAAAAGAAATTTTTTAAAAAATTGTAAAAAAAAAATATTAGTCCAAAAAATCCAAATAATCTTTAACAACCAAAACTAACCTAAATATATATATATATATATATATATATATATATATATATATATATATATATATGAAGTTATTATTATTACTTGTAAATAATTTTTTCCACCACTATAATTTTACCCTGTGTGATGAGGCACCTTTCGGTCACTTGATCATTGTCGAATCACTCATTCACAAGAGTGACTTGTTCTTTATTAATACACAAGAAAACATATTGCGATATATATATATATATATATATATATATATATATATATATATATATAGAGAGAGAGAGAGAGAGAGAGAGAGAGAGAGATACCTTGGTAAGAGTCCACACTGTAGTCTTGAAATAGAAACACATAAAAGCACTTAAACAATGATATATTTCAACCACACAGTGGTCTTTGTCAATCGAAGAGAAAACACAAAAAGAAATATGAGAGAATGAAATAATATTAAAAAAAATTTTTTAAAAAATTGTAAAAAAAAAATATTAGTCCAAAAAATCCAAATAATCTTTAACAACCAAAACTAACCTAAATATATATATATATATATATATATATATATATATATATATATATATATATATATATATATATATATATTTATGAAGTTATTATTATTACTTGTAAATAATTTTTTCCACCACTATAATTTTACCCTGTGTGATGAGGCACCTTTCGGTCACTTGATCATTGTCGAATCACTCGTTCACAAGAGTGATTCAACAATGGTCAAGTGACCGAAAGGTGCCTCATCACACTAGGTAAAATTATTCCACTAAGTGGTGGAAAAAATTATTTACAAGTAATAATAATAACTTCATAAAGTCAGTGCAATGGAAAAACAAGGACAACATGAAATATATATATATAATTAATAAATTAAAAATATTTCAAAAACAAGAATACTTTTAATGAATATATTTATTCAAAGCTTTTCACTGATAAAATAGTACCAGCATTTTCAGGAAAATAATTATCTAATAAAATATTTTTAAAATGAATTTTGTAAAAATATTTTATTAGATAATTATTTTCCTGAAGATGCTGGTACTATTTTATCGGCGAAAAGCTTTGAATAAATATATTCATTAAAAGTATTCTTATTTTTGAAATATTTTAAATTTATTAACTATATTACAAGAAAACATATCACCATATTTAATATATATATATATATATATATATATATATATATATATATATATATATTAAATATATATATATTTAATTATATATCTTAATTATCACATTAAGATTATTAGATAATTATTTTTCCTGAAGATGCTGATACTTTTTTATCGGCGAAAAGCTTTGAATAAATATATTCATTAAAAGTATTCTTGTGTTTGAAATATTTTAAATTTATTAAATATATATATTTATATATATATATATATTTATATATTTATATATATAGGCTAGTTCTAGTAGAGCTTAAAGCTTATTTAGGAATTTGTAGACTAGATAGAGACTGAGAGACTTACCTAATACCAATAGTCCAAAACTGCAATCTCTTGGAAATAAATAAATAGACACACATAAAAACGTATCACACTATTGGTTGAATGCAAAGTTTTCCAACTGTTTTAAATACAGCTTAGGAAGACACATAATAAAGAGATAGGACAGGAGGACAAAACACAAATAACACAAAGAAAACTAAGTGATAAGAGCCGTTATGTGTGTCTATTTATTTATTTCCAAGAGATTGTATTTTTGCACTGTTGCCACTAGGCAAGTCTTTCCGTCTCCTATCTAGACAGAAAATGATTATATATATAGCGTTTTACCTACGCATTAATATCTTCCTTACAGAAATTTCCATTTTATAAACTATCCAAGAATATGACCCTGACTTGTATAAATAGTCTGATGTTGGCAAATACTAGTTATTCAGAAACACTCCCCTCATCTAGTAATAAAGTGACTTGGGGACACTTTAAAAAGAAAGAACAAAAACAGGATTTCTCTGTTATGTTTTTAATTCTCACTATGTCAAATTACTACGTCTGATAGCAATTATGAAAAAAAGTGCTCTAAATAGAAATATTTCATTACTTTGGCCTAATTACAATTTATCTGTATCAATAATGTCCTAAGTTAATACTTAAATCAGAAAAAGAAAAAATCGTTGAGAAGAGTTTATAGGTGTTCTAATACCATTAAAACTGTCTGCAATAAATGCTTGGTATAATTTTTAAAAGATTTATATCGAATAAGGTACATAAAGTAAATGGTAAAACAAAATCCAAATTGTGATCGAAATAAAATGTTCAAAGAGAGAATAGTGTGAAACATTAAATTATTCTTGACGAAGTTTCACCATGAAACTTAATGATATCTTCAAATGTTTTTGCTAGAAATACATGTTTATATCATTTGTTATTTCATAGATATGTTTATGTTACTTGAAACCTACCTATTTATTATATTTATATTATATTTTAATTTCCATTATTTGTTCACATTGAAGATTTAAATTCTTTTTACTGTAATACACAAAAACACAATATTCAGTTTCTCTGAGAATCATGTTTCCTTGAATGTAATTACAGATCTATGCTTGGCTGTCAGAGTACCTTACAGAGTTGGAAATGAACAGGACTCAGTCGGAATATGATGATTCTCTCACTCTGAAGATGTACCTCCTGCAGTTTGTCAACTACTATGCCTCAATATTTTACATTGCTTTTTGCAAAGGGAAGTTGGTTGGGTTCCCTGCTAAGTACAACAGGCTCTTTGGCATCAGACAAGAAGAGGTAATTGTGGCTTCACTGTTTAGGCCCTTGCCTCAAGAGATTACTTTTAGACGGGAACATACTACAAACATTAATTAGTTATGAAGAATCAGTACTTCATGTTAGAGAATTGTTGATAAACAAAGTCTCAATTACTTTTAACCAAAACAATTAATATAAACAACAATTTTTAAAGTCAATTTTTACTTAGGTGAACAAAGTAAAATTTTATTTTAGTTAATGTTTATATAACATAACCTAGAGGCCATCCATAAGTTACGTAACACTAAAATGGATGATTTTTAACCCCTTTTCCCCTCCATAATGAACCTGTAACGGTAGTACCAACCCTCCCCACATAATTACGTTTCGTTGACTTGTCCTCTTTCTATACTGAGGTAATTGTTTTGAATCCTGACTTTGTTTGCCAATAAAGAAGTACATCAAATGTACTAATAAATATTATAGTAATAATATAGTACAAATTAAAAAAAAAAGTTTTTAATAAATAAAACAGGAATTAGAAACAATTTTATTAAATATGTGGCCTCACCTGTATCTACTGGAAAACAAACAGAAATTATAAAACAAAAATAAACTTTAGGTTATGTATAAAGTCAAGACAATATTAATATCAACATGAATTGAAAATACTGTTGTTTTATTAAAATGTGACTTGAATGAAATTTAAACGCAGAGTAGTCAACCCATTTGTAACATTGTCTAACATCTACTAGTCTTTTCTTGGAGTAGCAACAGAAAACACTGGTGCTGCGAGCTTCAGAAAAAGATATATATACATAATAAGCCTAATTTTAAAATAGATCAAACTCCACACATTGTTTGCAAATATTACAAACCTCAAATATTTATAAACAATTTAGTTTTATGCTGTGTTCGGCCAAGGAACTAACAAGTCCATCAAGCTCGGTCATTTGCATAATTTATTTCATTCTCTCATATTTCTTTTTGTGTTTTCTCTTTGATTGACAAAGACCACTGTGTAGTTGAAATATATCATTGGTTAAGTGCTTTTATGTGTTTCTATTTCAAGACTACAGAGGGGACTCTTACCACCAGTCTCCTAGTCCAAAAAATCTAAATAATCTTTACCAATCAAAACTAACCTAAAAATATTATATATATATATATATATATATATATATATTTATATTTATTTATTGTTTGTTACTATTTATATGCTTTTTTCCGTAGCTCGCATTGAGTTGTTGTTTCTTTTCACATTGTCCATCTGTGAAGCAAGATTCGAAACAGTTAATCCAGTTTGTTTGTTTATTTTATTGTTTTCATTCATTTTTTATCCTAGAGCATTATTTATAATATTGTCCATAATTTAAGGTTGTACAATAAGAATTCAATAACAACCACACAATTTTACCTTATGTGATGAGGTACCTTTCAGTCACTTGACCATTGTCGAATCACTGATTGTTTTTCTTATGTGAATGTTCGGTCCATGATGTTGGTATTTGTTGACGTCACTCGCTCTTCAACTGTTGTTGGCTTCACCTCGTCAATGTTAGATGAGATTCTAGCGAAACGTCGGAACTGAGATTTTGTGCACTTCAGAATGAACGGATGTACTCCAGATAATAATTATTCATCATATTTTTCCATCCATGAAGGAATAGTATCAGCATGTGTGTGTGTGTGCGTGTGTGCATGCATGTGTGTGTGCATGTGTGTGCATGTGTGCGTGTGTGTAACATGATAATAAAGAAGATAAATGGTAAATAGTTTATTTCCCAATCAAAGCAATTATAGTGTAATAGCACTCTAGATGTTACTCTTATATTGATGATGACAAATATCTTCTATATTTAATAAACATGTTATCTTAAGCAACATTACATAGCTGAAAGTGTAACACTTGGGTTTTGTAAATAATAGCATTTTTTAATTTAATCATATTGTTAAAAAATCACCCTTAGATAGATGCTAGTGACACTTTAATCTAAAACATTAATCAATAATTTTGAGAAGTCGTTCCAAATACCATTTATGAACAAAAATTTTTAAGTGTCAAGTGGCATCATTGATGATGTCACAGGTCAGAGTCAGGACTGGGTACAATTTTTTTAATGACTTTCATCAAACACTACATAAAAAGACCCGTGGTGAAGTTGTAAAAATACTATCAAATGAAAAATGTCTTATTGCCAGTAAATGTGATAAATTTCAAAATCAGCTGGCTATTAATCCCACCAGGTCTAAATCACCCTAAAGTAAAATTTTATTCCCTCAAACATACGTCAGTGACAAATTATATACTCTCTGTATATATAAATTTTATGTCATAAATCAAATCTGTAATACCCATAATGCATGTAAATTGTCCTCTATTCAATTAGCCTGTGATTTTATATATTCCAACTTGCTATGTTATACAGCTCTACCTGTATATGTCTTTATAATAATAATAAAATTTAATAAAAAATGCTTAACACTTAATATAACACCAAAATACGCTAAATTACACTAAAAAATAAACAAAATACAATTATCAATAAAGCAACAAAAATAGCCGAATTACACATAATTAAAGAAAACATTAAATCTGCCTACCATAAAAAAAAGCCAAATCAACTTACAACTTTACACAACCAATTTAGAAATAATGAAAACTTGTGATACTCTCACACCTATTATACACGAAAAAACAACAAATTATAATAAAACAAACCCAATAAATAGACAAAACAGAAAAATCGAAAATTTATCAAAACAACATAACCTAAAAAATAGCCTAGAACCAATCCACACCTCTAACAACAATAAATTCATAAACTTAACTAAAACACAGTTTACTGAAAAAGAAAAAATAATAATAACAAATTCCTTCAAATATAACCTACCTAATTTCAACAAAAAACAATAAAAAACCTAATAGTTGACACAGAATCTAACATCCACAAAATTACCCACCAAAATACTGAACACATAAGAAACAATATTAATAATAAAATTAACCTAATAAAAACGGAAAAAAACAAAAAAACGGAACAATATATAAATAAAAAAGAAATTATAAAACTCAGAGAAAAACTAGAAAACAACGACTACTTAATATTAAAATCCGATAAAACAAATACACCAGTAATAATAGAAAATACCAAATACATCTATTCAATGACTAACTACATAAAAGAAAATAAATACGAACAAATCCCAGACCCAACTAGCAAATACCTTATTACAATAAAATACCTAATAGTCACACACCGAAATACCCTAAACTATAACAATAAATTAAAATACCACACAACACTATACCCATTCAAACCATGCGCACCAATATTAACAGGAATACCAAAAATCCACACCCCCGACACCATTCAGACCACTAATAAATTTCAAAACAGCACCATCCTACATAATCGCAATAATACTAGACAAAATAATAAGATCTAAAATACAAATCAACAACACATACAATATAAAAAATGGATACGAATTAATTAATAAAATAAAAAACATAGAAACAAACAACAACACTAAAATAATAAGTTATGACATAACTAACATGTACCCTAGTATCCCAATAGAAGAAACCATAGAAATAATGAAAAACAAACTAATACACAATAACAAAAAAGAAAACACAATAAATAGTATCATAACACTAACAAAACACATATGTAACCAAAATTACTTCCAATTTAACAATAAATACTATCAACAAACAACTGGACTCCCCATGGGATCACCCATATCTACACAGTCATGTCAGAAATATATCTACAACACTTTGAACAAATAATAATTAAACCTAAACATACAAAATATTTTACTATGGACAAGATACGTAGACGATATACTTGTAATATACCAACCCACCATTCACAACGAACACACCATAATACTAAACAAACTAAATATATACAACGAAAACCTACAATTCACTGTTGAAACAGAAACAAACAGAACAATTAACTATCTTGACGTCACATTAAATATAAATAACAATAAAATAGAAACTACAGTACACAGAAAACCTACTTGCAACAACACCACAATACACTACCAATCTAACCACCCCTGGACACACAAAATTAACACTTACAGTAACATGATAAATAAAGCAATAAAATACACACAAGATAACAAACAAAAATTAAATGAAGAATTATATAACATTACAAAAATAGCAATAGAAAATGGATACAACAAACACCTTATAAAAAATATATGCAATAAATTTACAAAAAAACCTAACCTCAACACAACACTACAAACTGAACACAAAAATAATAAAAATTAAAAAAATCTACCTAAAATATAAATACACCAATAACAAAATAGAAAAACTAACAAATATATACAACAAAGAATACTACACTCCAACATACAAACCAAACAACAAAATAATAAAATATCTTAATAACACAAACCACAAAACAAATACAGAAAAACATAACCTATCAGGAGTTTACAAAATTACATGTAACGACTGCAATGCATTTAACATAGGGAAAACTACCAGATCATTTAAAATAAGATTTGAAGAACATTACAGAGCATTCAAAAATCAAAATACAAAAGTATCAAATCTTGCAGCACACCTAATATCACATAAACATGAAATAACAAACTACGAAAATAACCTAATCATACTTGAAATAAATAATAACCCAATAGAATTAAACTCACTAGAAAAATACCACATTTATAAAAACACACACAACAATTTAATGAACTTACAGACCACATATACAGAAGACATACTATATAAAAACATCATACACGCAGATCAAGAGAAAATGCATGTAACGTCAACAAATACCAACATCACGGACCGAACATCTACACCAGAAAAATATCAGGGAAGAGTGATTCGACAATGGTCAAGTGACCGAAAGGTGCCTCATCACACAAGGTAAAATCATTGCACTTAATGGTGGATAAAATTACTTACAATAGTAATATATTAACTTCATAAAGTCAGTGCAACGGAAAAACAATGGATAACGTAAAATATAAATATATATATATATATATATATATATATATATATATATATATATATATATATGAAGTTATTATTATTACTTGTAAATGATTTTTTCCATCACTAAGTGCAATAATTTTACCTTATGTGATGAGGCACCTTTTGGTCACTTGACCATTGTCGAATTACTGAATTAATTTTCTCTATTATTCTGGTGTGGATGTTCGGTCCGTGATGTTGGTATTTGTTGACGTCATACATGTTTCTTCTTGAGCCGTGTGTATAATGATTTTGAATAGTACGTCGTCTGCATATGTTGTCTGTAGAAACATGTATGACCTCAACAAATACCAACATCACGGACTGATTACACATCACATAAGGTAAAATTATTGAACTTAGTGGCGGAAAAAAGTATTTCCAAGTAATAATAATAACTTCATAAAGTCAGTGCAACGTAAAAATAATGGACAACATGAAATATCACGATATATATATATATATATATATATATATATATATATATATATATAATGTACATATTTTCAATAGTTAATAAAATACATTTTTATTCATCCAATCAAGTTTAAATACATTTCTATTAATCTATAGTGGATGACAATTGGTGTTAATAAAGTTTTTCTAAAAATTTATTCAATAGTTAAATTACTATTTATTAGGAATATAATGTGGTTGAAATTTAATAATAAATACACAAAAACCTCTTAACCACAAACTTTCTTTAATTTACCCTAATGTACATTTCAGTTACAAAGTAACCATCCTCAGAGGGATAACATACAAAGACTGGAGTCTTATCTGAGGAGTTATCCCTCTGAGGATGGTTACTTTGTAACTGAAATGTACATTAGGGTAAATTAAAGAAAGTTTGTGGTTAAGAGGTTTTTGTGTATTTATTATTAGTAGTTAAATTATAAAAACTTGTGGAGTTTAAGTCGAACTAAGTATCTTTGTGTTTGAAGTCTAACACTATGGCATTACACCAACTTTTCCATAACTAGAAATGTACTTCACAAAGATGTATATGGATTTTTTTTTACCCCCATCTGGTTTTTATTGAAACCTTTATTGTACAGCCTTAAATTGTGTACAACTTAAATTATAAACAATGCTCTAGGATTAAAAATGAATGAAAACGATAAAATAAACAAACAAACTGGATTAACGGTTTCTAACCTTGCTTCACAAATGGACAATGCAAAAAAAACAACACAATGCAAGCTACGAAAAAAAGTGTATAAATAGAAACAGAAATAATGGTCCAACACCATAAAAAAAATGGAAAATTGCAAGGAAATTCGCTTTCTATTTTGCCACTTAATATTATTACTCTGATATATGTATATACATATTTATATTAATTGTAATTATAAAATTAAAAGATCTCAAATAATTATTTTTTTCATTTAAGTAGGAATTGCCTTGAATTTTTTTTTTGTTTTTACTTCTTTAAATAACTAAATGGTACATTCTGACTGGAAGCAGGTGGAGGGGTTATAAATATAATTTGTCCTATTGACATGATTTAATGTAACAAAACAATTATGTACATTACATATTGCATTATTTTAGTGTGGTCCAGGAGGCTGTTTAATGGAGCTATGTATTCAACTTGCTATTATAATGGTTGGTAAACAAGCTTTCAACACTTGCCTGGAGATGGTTTTTCCGTAAGTAACTTTTATCTTTATATTACTGTACATTTTGTTACAATATTATTACAGTAAAAACTCAATAATTTGTCACAGTGAAGATGGAACATTAGACAGACAAACCATGGAAAACTGTTTGGTAAAAAATACAAAACTATTTATAGTAAGCGTATACTGTAACTACTGCCAGGGTTGTATGAATGACAATTTTTAACATTTAAAACTGATTTGTAAACTATTTAGTTAGATCTGATTTTCATGTAATTACAACCTTATATGTTCAGATTGGTGACCAAATGGTGGAGGACTCGAGGAATTAAAAGGCGCAGTAAGGATGGAAAAGGTGAACAGTGGGAGAAAGACTACAATCTTGTTGAATGGGGAGCACAGGCTCTTTTTCCAGAGTATCTAGAAATGGGTTAGTTATGTTTGCAATACATTTCAACTGTTTGTAGGAAATAATATTGCCATGGCAGTCACCCATGACAGACAATGTAGAGCTAACTTTAGATCATCGCACATGGCTGCTGGGCACATTCGTGATGTATTTAACCATATAGGCTGTCTAACATAGCAATTTTCAGAAATTAAAAAAAAAAATTTTTTACGACTATAATTATTGTGAAAGTAGAAGTTCATAATTACAAGGAAATATTAGAAGGAAATAGTTTTTACTTACACTTCTTTGTAGAACTACGTTACGTTTTAAAATAGTGTGTTATTTGATTTGATTCTAAAAAAAATTTGCCTATAAAAACTGAATAATTCAAAAATTAGAAACTAAAAACTTCAATTTAAAAAGTCTACCTCCAATTTCTAAGATCATATAAAATTCATAAAAACAGCTCAATTTAAAACATGCTTGAATTAAAACATTACAAAGACAAATGTAAGAATAATGTTTAGATTTTATTTACATTCTAATTATTCGAGAAAAAATATTTTCAAACAAAAATCTGTTATGTTGAAAATTGAAATTGTGTATCTATAAAATACATTAGAAAAATCTAGTACCTATATTTATAGTTTAAAAATATCTATAATATTGTGAAAATATGTTATAGTATATATTTATACTTGAATTTATATTGGAAAAATATAATAAAAAATGTTAACATTTTAAATTCATTTGGAAGATCGGTCTTGAACGGGGAATGAGTAGTAAGCCTGACAACGTAACCGATGAGGCACCTCGTAGTATAAATATTTACATCCCGATATGATGGTCACCGGTGTCTGTCGACATTATAAAGTAAACTAGTTTATTTGAATAAACACACTGGAGGACAAAATATTTTTATGTATTGTCTTAAGTTAAACAACAAGTTTTAAAAAATTGTAATTGAACGTTATTGGAAAAGTGGTTGGTAGTCAATGTGTTAATTAATTTTTATAAATGAAATTTATGATTACTTTCTAAGCAAGATAAATGTTAGAACTAAATTAAGTTCTGCTCTTAAATAATATTAAGAGTAAATGGCACATTCTCTATAGAAACTGTTTATAACATTATTATGTCAAAACATCATGAACAGTGAATAGGGGAATATGGCTGGCTGTGGAAGTGATGACACCTCCGATGCATGCAGGCATTGAAACATCATGTACAGTGAATAGAGGAATATGGCTGGCTGTGGAAGTGATGACACCTCCGATGCATGCAGGCATTGAAACATCATGTACAGTGAATAGAGGAATATGGCTGGCTGTGGAAGTGATGACACCTCCGATGCATGCAGGCATTGAAACATCATGTACAGTGAATAGGGGAATATGGCTGGCTGTGGAAGTGATGACACCTCCGATGCATGCAGGCATTGAAACATCATGTACAGTGAATAGGGGAATATGGCTGGCTGTGGAAGTGATGACACCTCCGATGCATGCAGGCATTGAAACATCATGTACAGTGAATAGGGGAATATGGCTGGCTGTGGAAGTGATGACACCTCCGATGCATGCAGGCATTGAAACATCATGTACAGTGAATAGGGGAATATGGCTGGCTGTGGAAGTGATGACACCTCCGATGCATGCAGGCATTGAAACATCATGTACAGTGAATAGGGGAATATGGCTGGCTGTGGAAGTGATGACACCTCCGATGCATGCAGGCATTGAAACATCATGTACAGTGAATAGGGGAATATGGCTGGCTGTGGAAGTGATGACACCTCCGATGCATGCAGGCATTGAAACATGTACAGTGAATAGGGGAATATGGCTGGCTGTGGAAGTGATGACACCTCCGATGCATGCAGGCATTGAAACATCATGTACAGTGAATAAGGGAATATGGCTGGCTGTGGAAGTGATGACACCTCCGATGCATGCAGGCATTGAAACATCATGTACAGTGAATAGGGGAATATGGCTGGCTGTGGAAGTGATGACACCTCCGATGCATGCAGGCATTGAAACATCATGTACAGTGAATAGGGGAATATGGCTGGCTGTGGAAGTGATGACACCTCCGATGCATGCAGGCATTGAAACATCATGTACAGTGAATAGGGGAATATGGCTGGCTGTGGAAGTGATGACACCTCCGATGCATGCAGGCATTGAAACATCATGTACAGTGAATAGGGGAATATGGCTGGCTGTGGAAGTGATGACACCTCCGATGCATGCAGGCATTGAAACATGTACAGTGAATAGGGGAATATGGCTGGCTGTGGAAGTGATGACACCTCCGATGCATGCAGGCATTGAAACATCATGTACAGTGAATAAGGGAATATGGCTGGCTGTGGAAGTGATGACACCTCCGATGCATGCAGGCATTGAAACATCATGTACAGTGAATAGGGGAATATGGCTGGCTGTGGAAGTGATGACACCTCCGATGCATGCAGGCATTGAAACATCATGTACAGTGAATAGGGGAATATGGCTGGCTGTGGAAGTGATGACACCTCCGATGCATGCAGGCATTGAAACATCATGAACAGTGAATAGGGGAATATGGCTGGCTGTGGAAGTGATGACACCTCCGATGCATGCAGGCATTGGAACATCATGTACAGTGAATAGAGGAATATGGCTGGCTGTGGAAGTGATGACACCTCCGATGCATGCAGGCATTGAAACATCATGTACAGTGAATAGGGGAATATGGCTGGCTGTGGAAGTGATGACACCTCCGATGCATGCAGGCATTGAAACATCATGTACAGTGAATAGGGGAATATGGCTGGCTGTGGAAGTGATGACACCTCCGATGCATGCAGGCATTGAAACATCATGTACAGTGAATAGGGGAATATGGCTGGCTGTGGAAGTGATGACACCTCCGATGCATGCAGGCATTGAAACATCATGTACAGTGAATAGGGGAATATGGCTGGCTGTGGAAGTGATGACACCTCCGATGCATGCAGGCATTGAAACATCATGTACAGTGAATAGGGGAATATGGCTGGCTGTGGAAGTGATGACACCTCCGATGCATGCAGGCATTGAAACATCATGTACAGTGAATAGAGGAATATGGCTGGCTGTGGAAGTGATGACACCTCCGATGCATGCAGGCATTGAAACATCATGTACAGTGAATAGAGGAATATGGCTGGCTGTGGAAGTGATGACACCTCCGATGCATGCAGGCATTGAAACATCATGTACAGTGAATAGAGGAATATGGCTGGCTGTGGAAGTGATGACACCTCCGATGCATGCAGGCATTGAAACATCATGTACAGTGAATAGGGGAATATGGCTGGCTGTGGAAGTGATGACACCTCCGATGCATGCAGGCATTGAAACATCATGTACAGTGAATAGGGGAATATGGCTGGCTGTGGAAGTGATGACACCTCCGATGCATGCAGGCATTGAAACATCATGTACAGTGAATAGAGGAATATGGCTGGCTGTGGAAGTGATGACACCTCCGATGCATGCAGGCATTGAAACATCATGTACAGTGAATAGGGGAATATGGCTGGCTGTGGAAGTGATGACACCTCCGATGCATGCAGGCATTGAAACATCATGTACAGTGAATAGAGGAATATGGCTGGCTGTGGAAGTGATGACACCTCCGATGCATGCAGGCATTGAAACATCATGTACAGTGAATAGGGGAATATGGCTGGCTGTGGAAGTGATGACACCTCCGATGCATGCAGGCATTGAAACATCATGTACAGTGAATAGAGGAATATGGCTGGCTGTGGAAGTGATGACACCTCCGATGCATGCAGGCATTGAAACATCATGTACAGTGAATAGGGGAATATGGCTGGCTGTGGAAGTGATGACACCTCCGATGCATGCAGGCATTGAAACATCATGTACAGTGAATAGGGGAATATGGCTGGCTGTGGAAGTGATGACACCTCCGATGCATGCAGGCATTGAAACATCATGTACAGTGAATAGAGGAATATGGCTGGCTGTGGAAGTGATGACACCTCCGATGCATGCAGGCATTGAAACATCATGTACAGTGAATAGGGGAATATGGCTGGCTGTGGAAGTGATGACACCTCCGATGCATGCAGGCATTGAAACATCATGTACAGTGAATAGAGGAATATGGCTGGCTGTGGAAGTGATGACACCTCCGATGCATGCAGGCATTGAAACATCATGTACAGTGAATAGGGGAATATGGCTGGCTGTGGAAGTGATGACACCTCCGATGCATGCAGGCATTGAAACATCATGAACAGTGAATAGGGGAATATGGCTGGCTGTGGAAGTGATGACACCTCCGATGCATGCAGGCATTGAAACATCATGTACAGTGAATAGGGGAATATGGCTGGCTGTGGAAGTGATGACACCTCCGATGCATGCAGGCATTGAAACATCATGTACAGTGAATAGGGGAATATGGCTGGCTGTGGAAGTGATGACACCTCCGATGCATGCAGGCATTGAAACATCATGTACAGTGAATAGGGGAATATGGCTGGCTGTGGAAGTGATGACACCTCCGATGCATGCAGGCATTGAAACATCATGTACAGTGAATAGGGGAATATGGCTGGCTGTGGAAGTGATGACACCTCCGATGCATGCAGGCATTGAAACATCATGTACAGTGAATAGGGGAATATGGCTGGCTGTGGAAGTGATGACACCTCCGATGCATGCAGGCATTGAAACATCATGTACAGTGAATAGGGGAATATGGCTGGCTGTGGAAGTGATGACACCTCCGATGCATGCAGGCATTGAAACATCATGTACAGTGAATAGGGGAATATGGCTGGCTGTGGAAGTGATGACACCTCCGATGCATGCAGGCATTGAAACATCATGAACAGTGAATAGGGGAATATGGCTGGCTGTGGAAGTGATGACACCTCCGATGCATGCAGGCATTGAAACATCATGTACAGTGAATAGGGGAATATGGCTGGCTGTGGAAGTGATGACACCTCCGATGCATGCAGGCATTGAAACATCATGTACAGTGAATAGGGGAATATGGCTGGCTGTGGAAGTGATGACACCTCCGATGCATGCAGGCATTGAAACATCATGTACAGTGAATAGAGGAATATGGCTGGCTGTGGAAGTGATGACACCTCCGATGCATGCAGGCATTGAAACATCATGAACAGTGAATAGGGGAATATGGCTGGCTGTGGAAGTGATGACACCTCCGATGCATGCAGGCATTGGAACATCATGTACAGTGAATAGAGGGATATGGCTGGCTATGGAAGTGATGACACCTCCGATGCATGCAGGCATTGAAACATCATGTACAGTGAATAGGGGAATATGGCTGGCTGTGGAAGTGATGACACCTCCGATGCATGCAGGCATTGAAACATCATGTACAGTGAATAGAGGAATATGGCTGGCTGTGGAAGTGATGACACCTCCGATGCATGCAGGCATTGGAACATCATGTACAGTGAGTAGGGGAATATGGCTGGCTGTGGAAGTGATGACACCTCCGATGCATGCAGGCATTGAAACATCATGTACAGTGAGTAGGGGAATATGGCTGGCTGTGGAAGTGATGACACCTCCGATGCATGCAGGCATTGAAACATCATGTACAGTGAATAGAGGAATATGGCTGGCTGTGGAAGTGATGACACCTCCGATGCATGCAGGCATTGAAACATCATGTACAGTGAATAGGGGAATATGGCTGGCTGTGGAAGTGATGACACCTCCGATGCATGCAGGCATTGGAACATCATGTACAGTGAGTAGGGGAATATGGCTGGCTGTGGAAGTGATGACACCTCCGATGCATGCAGGCATTGAAACATCATGTACAGTGAATAGAGGAATATGGCTGGCTGTGGAAGTGATGACACCTCCGATGCATGCAGGCAGTGAAACATCATGTACAGTGAGTAGGGGAATATGGCTGGCTGTGGAAGTGATGACACCTCCGATGCATGCAGGCATTGAAACATCATGTACAGTGAATAGAGGAATATGGCTGGCTGTGGAAGTGATGACACCTCCGATGCATGCAGGCATTGAAACATCATGTACAGTGAATAGGGGAATATGGCTGGCTGTGGAAGTGATGACACCTCCGATGCATGCAGGCATTGAAACATCATGTACAGTGAATAGGGGAATATGGCTGGCTGTGGAAGTGATGGCACCTCCGATGCATGCAGGCATCCTGGAGGCTTTGGTCAGTAGACATTGGTATAAAGCCTCCAAACAATAGGGTCCCGCTAGGCCTAGACCTACGCCTATAGAGAAACCACAATAGATCTGCCATCTGCATCAGAGTCCTCACTGTCACTAAGATTTTCCACACTGCTACTGTTACTATCATTAGAGACTCCCAAAACCCCATGTCCATAGCTCTTTCTGTCTCGTAATATGAGATTGCAGCATTTTTTCCAAAAATCTGTACCCTATTCCCTTAATTTCTGTTCAACCATTCCTTTCACATTAGGAATGGCATTTGTAACGTTCTCTACAATAATCTTATCTTCTATTTTGTCCCAAATTAATTCCATGGCATTCAAGCCAGGATGGTAATATGGCAGTCTCAATATTTTATGACCATGTTCCAATAAGTAGTCAAAATTAATAATCCTCGTGTTGTGGTTTATTCTTTTATCTAAATAATATAGTTCACATTTTAACATGTCTTCAGTACATGGAATGTTCATTTCTTTTTATTCTTCTTACATTGTAAAATATTAACTTTCGGATGTTTGAATTTAAAGTAGCTGTCGCTAATTTCTTATGATATGCAGCGTTTTCTACCACAAAAATTGAATTTTTTAGAACATTTCTGATTGGGTGGTTTTGAATCCATTTCTCATAGTTTTTCAAATTCATATCCTTGAAACAGTCTTTTGTTTTCTGACCTTTAAAGACTAACAGAGCATTTCCCACACTTTCTGTTTCACTGCCAGTGTGCACTTTTATTAGTCTTGATCCCTTTGAAATATTTTTCTTGAATATTGTCTCATAAAGAATATGAACAATCATGAAATTGTTTTCATAAAACAAATTTACAATTTTCTGTATCTAATTTAGAAAAGAGAGCTTACACTTTCTTTGAGCAATCTACCAAGACTGAAACTAGATTGTCTCGGTCTATAATTATCAAGGTACTACACAGGCTCCATTTAAGAGATGTCGAGGTGTCATTTCTCTGGGTCCCTGGTCACTGTGGAATATTTGGGAACACTAAAGCAGATGAAGATGCAAAATTAGCTACAAGTATGGTTCCATCGACACAATGTGTGATGGCATCAGATTTTGTATGCAATGTTAAAACTATACTATTCTCTGTTTGAAATGAAGAATGGCAAAATGTAAATGGAAATAAGCTGAGGGACATCAAGAATACCGTCCTACCATGGAGGTCATCTGTTCGTTCGAATCATAGGGAGGAAGTGGTGGTTACTCGTCTTTGCATCGGTCACTCTTTGTTAACACTTGGATGGTTGATGCGACATGAGGATCCACCACTATGTCAGTTTTGTAGAGGTACCATTACAGTCAAGCATATTCTGCTTGACTGTGATGAGTTGACCGATTTGTATTTACGTTACAAACTTCGAGGAAGTTTAAAGGTGGTTTTAAGGGACAATGTCATGGCTTTCATACGCCACCTGAATGTATATAATGATATTTAAAATCTATATAATTTAAATTTTATTTTGTTTAGTTTTAGGTAAATAAAATTAGTTTTAACCATTTATTTTATTTTGTTCAATTATATTTATTTGTTTTATTCTAAATTCACTTTTCAAATAACATTTTAGTTAGGCAATGATAACCATGATTGGTTTTTCGCCTGGAGAAAAAAAATCAAGGTACTAGTATTATCATATGACTTAAAGATGTCAAATGGCATGAAGTTTATTGTAACCTTTTCCTTTATTTCATCTAGTATTTACTTTTTTTATAGCTCTACTAGAAAATTTCTTCTGCATCAATAGCCTATCTTTTAAATTATCAATTTGAATTCACATCTATTATTTTATTTAAAAAGTTTTTTTTCAGTTCTGCAGTATGGGTTTGTTACAATATTTGTAGCTGCTTTTCCACTAGCACCACTCTTTGCGTTAATTAACAATGTCCTTGAAATGCGCCTGGATGCTAAAAAACTTCTCACTTTCCATCGAAGGCCAGTATCTCAGCGAGTTAGAGATATTGGGGTGTGGTTTCATATCCTTGATTCAATATCCAAACTTGCTGTTATCACTAATGTAAGTAATTGTACAAAATCGTTATAATTCTCATTTTGTATAACATCGAGTCTGTTTTATATAGTAAATTGATTCTTAGGATTGTGTATTTATGAGAGGAAGAGCCAAAACCACCAAAATGCAATGTTAGAACTAATTGTTTTCTTTCTAAGTAAATTATCAAACTAACATTACTTCTTCAAAAAAATATATTACTGCATTTGTTTAATTACCAAATTTGTAAATTATCTACAAAAGTTAAGTTTAACATCCAGAAAGAGTTCTTAATATGTGTTTTATAGGTTTACTGGAATAAAAAATCTACAAACAAATGCAAACAGATCCAATAATCTTATAACATAACATTTTAGATTTTTGCAAAGGAACAAATCATTTAAAATATAAAGTCTGTCATTTTTAATGTTCTTCTGCTACATTTCATTATGTCTTACAAAAGATCGTAAAGTTGTTCAATCCTCAACATCTATAAATGTAAATTTATCCCGATTCTCAATATACAAAGTAAGTAATAGAAACCAAGTGGTTTTGAAATAAGTAATATCCTGACACTATTGAAAGTCGTAGGCTGTGCTACACACACAATCCACTCCACGTCTTATATCATTTTACTGTCAGTCAGCGGACTGGCATTATGATTTACTGTCATCAAAGCATCATGGACATTAGAATAATATATGCTTGTTTTATTAAAAGTGGTGAGTGGGACTATAATTCCTACAAAAATACAACAACTATTGAAATGATTTTGTTCTCTCATATGGCACAATCTTGTATTTGATTAATAATTTTAGAAAAACTGTCTCAATAATGAAAAAACATTATCTTTAACAGACTGTAAGTACTCCAGAGAACTTGCGTAGAATTAGGGAAACGTTGCTTCGAAGCTCGAATCGCTTTCCAATGTGTCATTCAACTGAACTTCAAGTTAGTAATGCTATAGTAAGAAGGAATTTGCATGTAGAATTTAATTTTCAACCAAAATAAATAGCTTGAATTTTGTAGTTCATTACATTCGGTGAATTTTAATTCATCACTTTAACATTAGTTTAAGACTATGCGAACTTTAAGTGAAAGTGATTAATTAAAAAATAACATTTGTACAGAAATTAAATGTAGTGGGTTCCTCTTAACGAGTTAATTTATCATACAATTTACGCTCCCTCTGTAAGAACAGGATGAAAACATATTGATCTTAATGAGTGACAAGGCCCATTTTCACTTTAATGGAAATCTACAACTATTTTATGAACAATTTTTGCATGCCCCCAAAGTAACCGTTTGGTGTTCAATGGGATAGTTTGATATCATCGGTCTACATTTTTATAAAAACAAAATGGTGTTGCAGTTATATTGCAGTGTTAAGTTGAAATGTGAACACCTTTTACACTTCTCAATTTTTAAGAAGAGATATACATCATGAAAATTTATGGTTTCAACAAGATGAAGCTAAGCTACACAATGCTGAATTCATAACAGATCCTTGCAATCAATTTTCTAAACAATTCATTTGAAGACATTTTATGGCCTCCATAGTCATCTGGCCTTTCTACATCTGATTCCTTAAGGTCATGTTTATGAGAGCAAATCTTATAAATAGAAAAATTAAAGTGAACAATCTACCAACAATTTGCTCAAATCAACAGAGACCTGCTGAGTTCATGCTGTTATTTTTTTTCTAACCAACTTCAACAATGCATCAACAAATATAGCCATCATATATCAGATGTAATTTTCCATTCATGAATAAACTTATAAAAATTAGAATGCTACGTGTTTATGTAGCATTACAATATTATATTAATAAACTCTTATTACAGCTCATATAAAAAATCTTATTATTTTAGTAATATTTCAAAACCACATGGTTCCTGTGACTCAACCTATATGACAAAAACCACATTGTTCCTGTGACTCAACCTATATGACAAAACCACATAGTTCCTGTGACTCAACCTATATGACAAAACCACATGGTTCCTGTGACTCAACCTATATGACAAAACCACATGGTTCCTGTGACTCAACCTATATGACAAAACCACATGGTTCCTGTGACTCAACCTATATGACAAAGTATTAACACATTGACTGCTGCCCCAGCATATGCAACATCTGGCAGGAGTTAACATTACTTATTATAAAAACAAAGATATATCCTTATTAATGAAAACATTTAGCAGTCGAAATCAGTTTAAAGACTAAATTATCTATTAGCACTGTTAAACATGTAGCACTATTTTATGCATGTTGTTCTTAAAATCAATGCTAGCAACCGAATTGCACAATAACATTGGTCGGGAAATGTGCGGGATATCCCCAACGCGGCATAACCCGCACTCAACACTCAATGTGTTACAGTGTAAATACATAAAGTATAAGTACTGACAGCACTGTTGGCTTAACTTTTTCTGCAAGACACTAGGCGTCAATGCTTCATTATGTACTAGTGCCTGTTCTTGGTGCAAAGCTAATTGATTTCTTTATAAGACATATGCGAGAGGATCTATGTATAATCATATAAATGGCTATAACCTGTATTGCACAATTAAGTGGCTGTAGCTTTTATCAGTTGAATTAAATTTCTTAAAATAAATAAACCACATAGTAAAAGTAATTTTACCATATTTGTAATATGTATTGGTTTAAAGTATAGTTAATGGCAATAAGTGTTTTACTTAAACCTAGGGTAGTAATCTTATGTTTATAATGGCCATTTGGACTTCCTATCTTTAATACTGGTTTCTTATTTCTGTATCACATACATAATTAAAACTGCTACTTGAAAGCAGTAAAATACTTGTATTTTTTCAGGGTTTTATTATAGCTTTCACATCAGATTTTGTACCACGTCTAGTTTACACAGTAATGGTCAGTTCAGGGCATAACTTGAATGGCTACTTGAAAGCAGTAAAATACTTGTATTTTTGCAGGGTTTTATTATAGCTTTCACATCAGATTTTGTACCACGTCTAGTTTACACAGTGATGGTCAGTTCAGGGCATAACTTGAATGGCTACTTGAAAGCAGTAAAATACTTGTATTTTTGCAGGGTTTTATTATAGCTTTCACATCAGATTTTGTACCACGTCTAGTTTACACAGTAATGGTCAGTTCAGGGCATAACTTGAATGGCTACTTGAAAGCAGTAAAATACTTGTATTTTTGCAGGGTTTTATTATAGCTTTCACATCAGATTTTGTACCACGTCTAGTTTACACAGTAATGGTCAGTTCAGGGCATAACTTGAATGGCTACTTGAAAACAGTAAAATACTTGTATTTTTGCAGGGTTTTATTATAGCTTTCACATCAGATTTTGTACCACGTCTAGTTTACACAGTAATGGTCAGTTCAGGGCATAACTTGAATGGCTACTTGAAAGCAGTAAAATACTTGTATTTTTGCAGGGTTTTATTATAGCTTTCACATCAGATTTTGTACCACGTCTAGTTTACACAGTGATGGTCAGTTCAGGGCATAACTTGAATGGCTACTTGAATGACTCACTATCTTACATGGATACAAGACATTTGGATCTGTTGAAGCCCATGAACTCTACACTGAAGTATTGCAGGTATGATTTGCTTAAACAGAAAATAAGGCTATTTAATCACAGTGGGCATTATGAAAACATGTTGATTTCTTTTTGTTGATATAGCTTTCACAGAGTTTTAGGTATTCACCTTATTTCATACTGCTTGATATCAATTTATCTGAGTTAGGTAATTTGGATTAAAGTTAAAATTGTTTGTAACAGATGTTAGCAGCTTTTATTTAGCTAGAGCGGTAAGATTTCCTCACCATCCCATCACTCACGATGTTTTTGCCGTATACTTCACAGGTCTCATGATTAATGTCAGCTGCTTTCACGCCTTTAACATTAAAAAAATATATCACACTGGGGATTTCACAGTCGGCATTTATGATCGCAGGAGGCATTTTAAAGACAAGTAAACAACCTTTAACAGTAACAAATTCAAAAATGCTACTTTTAAAACATCCCAGATATTTTTATTATTTATTTTTGTGCTATAAATTTATTTTAAAAAGCCTATTTTGAAAATTATCTATTTTACTTATTTTGTTAATTTGATCATGATTCCTACCTACCATACTTAATACTTTATTTTCTCTTATTCAATTGGATTCAGAGTCATATTCCATAAAGAAACAAATTTAACAATTTTTTAAGTTGGCACAAATGGCATTGAATCTTTTGGAATACTATCAAGTTTCAACCTTAAAAGGGTAAATTCTTCAATGATTGAACCGTGTGTTTAGTAATAAAACAATAACCTTTTTGTATTTAGCTCCTTGACCTTTTGGATGGTGCATTCTTTTGGAACAACTGTATTGGGAACAGTTTTTTTTTTATCAATTAATTTGACCAAAATTTGTAAGTTTTATGCATGTATAGTTATAAGAAATAAATCTTTATACAATTATTTCAAAGAAGCTTTTATAAAAGTCCTCCATGCTTCTTTTATGATGGTGAAATAGAATGTTTGTAAATTAAATTTTACAAAAATTACAATATGTAACTATATTACACATTTTAAATATGACATAACTTCTTGAAACAGGTACTATCGACTAAAATTGTCTTAAAAGTCACACTATTTCAGACTTAATTTGCTACAGTTCTTTTGCTTATATCTCTGTAATTTACGCTATTCTTTATAAATTGAATTATTTATTCTACATTATTTCACCAGTAATTATAGTTCAAATTTAACTTTATATTTTCCTTTTTTTGAATTTAAATTTAAGTATAAATTATAATAAAATAACTTTTAATATTAAATGTTATAAATTTTGTAAGAAATTTGTTTTTTCTGGATTAACATTTATACCAACAAATCAAATAGAACTCATTATTACCAACAAAAACATTTCACATAGTTATACACGTTACTTACGATACAACTTCAGGCAATAAAAACCATAGATACAATGAAATGTATTTAACCTTTTAATAATTATGTTGAAAAGTAGTGAAATTATTCTTTTAAAAAAACATTTATGCTATGATCTAAGTTTATTTAAAGGAAATAAATGATTGTTCTTTATGTATTGCAGGTATCCTGACTACAGGGAACCACCCTGGGTTAATAATAAATATGATAAAACTACAATGTACTGGAATGTTCTTGCTGCTAGACTGGCTTTTGTTGTCATTTTTGAGGTAAGATATTCTGCTTTTTGAATGTATAATATTTATATATAGAAATAGAATTGAGTCAGAAAAAATCGATCTTAAAAAAACATTTGTTAGTATCAATGCACGTGAGTTTTACAAACACTCAAGTTGTTTTGTTTTATACATGGATTTGACAGATAATAACCTATAAATAGAAACAAGTAATCTTTTCACTTTTAAAAGTAATTTTTAAAAACAAAAAGTGAACAATAAAAAAAACGGCATATGGCACCTGGTGAATGCCGATAGAAGTGACTACTTCTGATCGAGCGTTATGACTATATGTGCATTAATAAAATTGTATGTCCACTTAATATTTAATTATTATTTTTATTTTATAATAAAATCACACAAAATAAATAATGTTTGGTTCATCTACATGAGTAATGCTATTATCAAAATTAATTATACTTTCTGATTGCTGATGTTTTTGCAAATTAAAAAAACTTAGCAAATTTGAATCAGAATCTGAATTTGAGTCATTAACATTTTTTGAATCATTTAATTTAGTATTACGAGATTCGGTAGTTTTTTTGTTAACAAATAAGATATCTAACCATGACGGGCCTGGTATTTGAGAATAGTGTATCCTGTGCTGATTTTCAACACTTCTGTGATTATCAGCTGTTGATTCTTCTGAAATTATTACGCTTCTGCGAGTATTAGGAATTTCTTGTCTTTTTGTATCTCTATATCTTTGAGAACGTAATCTTGATAATTCTCTTGAAGGTTCTATAGATAACTGGATTAGTCCATCTTTTTTGCATTTTTCATTCACTCCTGATACTTTATATTACGCAATGTTCATAATTCGTTTTTTTATTTAGTTTGGCTTGTTTCTTGTTTTTTTCATTCTTATCTATCAATTTTCTTTCAAATTCATTTTCACTATTATCTGAATCTCCGTTATTGCCTCTGTTAGTTGGTTGTGAAGAAGCAGAAAATTTTTCACTTTGCTCCATTAAAGCGATTCCTTTTAAAAAAAAATTTTCAATGTTAAAATTTATCAATAATTATTAATTATCAACATATTTACATATATATATATATATATATATATATATATATATATATATATATATATATATATATATATATATTTACGTTATCCATTGTTTTTCCGTTGCACTGACTTTATGAAGTTAATATATTACTATTGTAAGTAATTTTATCGACCATTAAGTGCAATGATTTTACCTTGTGTGATGACCGAAAGGTGCCTCATCACACAAGGTAAAATCATTGCACTTAATGGTCGATAAAATTACTTACAATAGTAATATATTAACTTCATATATATATATAGATTTTTTGGACTAGGAGACTGACAGACTTACCTTGGTAAGAGTCCACTCTGTAGTCTTGAAATAGAAACACATAAAAGCACTTAAACAATGATATATTTCAACCACTGTGTGGTTGAAATATATCATTGTTTAAGTGCTTTTATGTGTTTCTATTTCAAGACTACAGAGTGGACTCTTACCAAGGTAAGTCTGTCAGTCTCCTAGTCCAAAAAATCTAAATAATCTTTACCAACCAAAACTAACCTAAATATATATATATATATATATATATATATATATATATATATATATATATATATAAATATATATATATATATATATATATATAAATATATATATATATATATATATATATATATATATATATATATATATATATATATATATATATATATATATATTAACGTGTAGGGGGAAGTTAAAAGGAGTTTTATCTGATGTTGAGGTTAGGAGGCTATCTAGATTTGGTATACCACTGGTATGATAACTCCCATCTTCTTAATTCTGAAGAGTTGCAATCAGGGGGGAGGGCTTTAATTATTTTGGTGGTATAGCAATCATTGAAAGAGATGATGTTGTGACTAGCAGCGTGTTGAGCGGTTGGCCTGTCTATGTTCATGGTTCCAACGTCATGTCTGTGGCCATTCATTCTGATGCTCAGACTATCCGTGGTAAGGCCTATGTACTGTGCCGGGCAAAATTTACATTGTAACTGGTATATTACATTACTGGATGTACAAGTATGATGACCCTGAATCTTGAAGTCCACATTGGTTGCTAGGCTATGGAAACTATTTGTTGGATTTGCTTGCTTCTAGTTCATGTAGTCAAAATAACTAGGGGATTGTAGCAACAATTGTTGCTTCTTATTTATTACAATAAAATGAAGTGAAATACTCACTGTTAAATACCCTTAATAGTTTAAATCTTATATTAATAATGTGCTTTAAATACCAATACATTTTAGTGCCACAATAGTATTTCTTGTTAAACAATGTTTTTAATGTAACTATTTTCATCATTATTTATTTTCTCGTGTGTGCTTCGGTTTTCTATTTGAATCTTTAATGTCTCGATGAGCTCTTGCTCTACTAAAAGCTACTACATATTATTGTTCATGACTCAATAGATAAAAATATTTTCAAAGCTTTACCCTTGAGCTTTGTTTATTGTCATTGCATAGGTTAGCCGGACAAAGAATAAACCCACTCAAGTGATATTTCCATTACAAAATAATTAGAGCTATCAAGACCAGTAGGGCGAAGGCCAGGTAATTTTTGACACATTTCCCACTGTCCCCTTAAGTTTTAAATGAATCTAATTAAGCTATCTACGAGGTGAGGCTAGAAAAAAACCGAACTAGCACAGGTAAAACAATAAAACGAATGCAATAAGGCTGAAAGTCGCCTGGCCTGTCATGTGACTCTTGCTCCGCCTACTGCTAGAGTTTCATCTGCTTCCTGCACTCAGTCTGCCTGTGGCGTCTGTTCTAAATAGTTGACGTTTTGTCTGTGCGTCGGAAAAATGTTGAGTGTACAGAAAGAACAGCGTGCTAACATCAAATTTCTTTTCAAACTTGGAAAATCTGCAAGTGAAATGTTTGTAATGTTGCAACAAGTGTACGGCGATGATTGTTTATCGCGAACACAAGTGTTTGATGAGTGGTTTAAACGATTTAAAGATGGCCGCGAAGACACAAGTGATGACGCTCGCACTGGCAGACCATTGTCAGTAAAAACTGATTCAAACATTGAAAAAATCGGTAAACTTGTTTGAGAAGATCGCCGTTTTTAACAATCAGAGCAATGTCTGAGTTGACAGGAATTGACAAGGAAAGTGTTAGGCAGATTCTTCATGAAAGTTTCAACATGAACAAAGTGTGTGCAAAAATGGTTCCAAAGTGTCTCACAATTGAACAGAAGGAACGCCGAAGAATGATTTGTTCTGACATCCTACAAAACATTGAAAGTGATCCCACCTTTTTACAAAATGTTATTACTTGTGATGAATCGTGGTTTTTTACTTACGATCCCGAAACCAAACGCCAATCGATGCATTGGAAATCTCCTGATTCTCCATGACAAAAAAAGCACGAATATCAAAATCGAAATTCAAGGCAATGATGATGGTTTTTTTTTATGTCAAAGGGATTCTACACATTGATTGGGTACCAGAGGGACAAACAGTGAATCAGCATTACTACATTAGCATCCTGACTACCCTACTTGAGCGAGTACGGAGAAAACGGAACGATTTGTGGGAAAAAAGACATGGATCCTGCACCAAGACAATGCCCCAGCTCACAATGCGTTGTCAATGAAGACGTTTTTAGCCAATCACAACATTCCCATCTTAGACCATCCACCCTACTCACCTGATTTGGCCCCCTGTGATTTTTTTCTTTTCCCTAAAGTCAAGTCAGCTTTGAAAGGAACTAGATTTGAGAGTGTTAAAGCAGTAAAAGAAAAAGCGACGGAAGTAATGTATGGACTTACCGAAAATGATCTGCAGCATTGCTATGAACAGTGGAAAATTCGTATGGAGCGGTGTATAGACCGAGGAGGAGAGTACATTGAAGGAGATAACATCAAATTGTAAATAATGGAAAATAAAATTTTTTTATAGCATCAGTTCGGTTTTTTTCTAGCCACACCTCGTAGTCTTGTTCCTTGCTTGAGAACTTTCATGGAAACCGATTCGCTTCCAGAATTAAATATATATATATATATATATATATATATATATTCTTGATATTTAATATTATCCATTGTTTTTCCGTTTCACTGACTTTATGAAGTTAATATATTACTATTTTTGAGTAATTTTATCCACCATTAAGTGCAATAATTTTACCTTGAGTGATGAGGCACCTTTCGGTCTTTGACCATTGTCGAATCACTGATTGTTCTTTGCTGTGGATGCTACGTCCGTGAAGCTGGTGTTTGTTGAAGTTACGCGCACTATTTCTTGATCTGTGTGTAAGAGGTTTCTGTATAGTATGTCTTCTGTATATGTTGTTTGTAAATTCATTAAGTTGTTGTGTATGTTTTTATAAATGTGGTATTTTTCTAGTGAGTTTAGTTCTATTGGGTTGTTATTTATTTCCAGTATGGTTAGGTTATTTTCGTAATTTGTAATTTCGTGTTTATGGGAAATTAGGTGTGCTGCAACATTTGATACTTTAGAATTTTTATTTTTGAATGCTCTATAATGTTCTTCAAATCTTATTTTAAATGTTCTGGATGTTTTTCCTATGTAAAAAGCGTTACAGTTGTTGCATGTGATTTTGTAGATTCCTGATAGGTTATGTTTTTCTGAATTTGTTATGTGGTTTTTGTTACTAAGATATTTTATTATTTTGTTGTTTGGTTTGTAAGTTGGAATGTAGTATTCTTTGTTGTATATATTTGTTATTTTTTCTATTTTGTTATTGGTATATTTATATTTTAGGTAGATTTTTTTATTTTTATTGTTTTCGTGTTCCGGTTGTAGTGTTGTGTTGAGGTTAGGTTTTTTTGTGAATTTATTGTATATATTTTTTATAATGTGTTTGTTGTATCCATTTTCTATTGCTATTTTTGTAATGTTATCTAATTCTTCATTTAATTTTTGTTTGTTATCCTGTGTGTATTTTATTGCTTTATTTATCATGTTACTGTAAGTGTTAATTTTGTGTGTCCAGGGGTGGTTAGATTTGTAGTGTATTGTGGTGTTGTTGGAAGTAGGTTTCCTGTATACTGTAGTTTCTATTTTATTATCATTTATATTTAAAGTAATGTCGAGGAAGTTGATTGTTCTATTTGTTTCTGTTTCAACGGTGAATTGTATGTTTTCGTTGTATGTATTTAGTTTGTTTAATATTATGACGTGTTCGTTGTGAATGGTAGGTTGGTATATTACAAGTATATCGTCTACATATCTTGTCCATAGTGAGATATTGTGTGTGTTTATTATAGGTTTAATTATTATTTGTTCAAAGTGTTGTAAATATATTTCTGACATGACAGATGAGATGGGTGAACCCATGGGGAGTCCTGTTGTTTGTTTATAATATTTATTGTTAAATTGGAAGTAATTTTGGTTGCATATGTGTTTGGTTAGCGTAATGATACTATCTATTATGTTTCTTTTTTCGTTATTGTGTATCAGTTTGTTTTTTATTATTTCTATGGTTTCTTCTATTGGGATACTAGGGTACATGTTAGTTATGTCATAACTTATTATTTTTGTGTTGCTGTTTGTTTTTATCGTTTTTATTTTATTAATTAATTCGTATCCATTTTTTATATTGTATGTGTTGTTGATGTGTATTTTAGACCTTAGGATTTTGTCTAGAATTTTTGCGATTATGTAAGATGGTGCTGTTGTGAAATTTATTAGTGGTCTAAATGGTGTGTTTGGTTTATGGATTTTAGGTATCCCTGATATATGTATGTATATATACATACATAGCTTTTATTACATTTGTTAAGCATCTTAGTATTTATTCATTATTATTTGCATATTTTCTAATGGTAATGATGTAGTGATTATAAATTAATAGAAATACTGCTGTTTTTAATATATACTGATTCTATAGAACATGAGTTATGAGCTACTATGCAATGTAAAAATGCACACTTGCGTTAATATCTAAGCTAAATCCAAAATCTGTTTAGTTACTAAAGTGAAGGAGAGTAAGTATAGATTTGTAGCCCAGTTCTAAATATAAAATAACCAAATTTTGAAAATTTTAATGTTAATATTGCATATTTTAATGTGAGCTATAATGCTCTAGATTAAAAGTTAAAATTAACTAAAGTAAATAGAGCCTATAGAAACAGACACAAACACACCCTGACTGACAACATATTGTGCAAAAAAACAACACACACACATAACACAACAAAAAACAATCACACAAAAATACATAGTATTAACATATCACAATAACACATCTCAAAAAAACTTCATTCCGCAAACTTAAATACAAAGTTCTGTTTAAAACATCTAATAGAACTAAAAATCACTCCAGAACCAACAAGACAGTGCAGGAGTATACAAGATTACATGCAATGACTGCTCCAGCATCTACATAGGTGAAACGGGGAGAAACTTTACCACAAGATACAAGGAACACATAAAAAACACAACCCAAATCAAACTTTGCCATATAGACCATACAGTACACACTATACATTTATATAGACACTAATCTGAAAGTCCTTCGTTACATAAAAAAAAAACAATATACATAAAACTACGAGATATACAAAAAGCATCCACAATACATTCTAAAGAACTATTCTATGTACAATAACATACAAAATATCACCAGGTCATACCAAAAGTAGTAATGTAGATAAATTTTAACAGCTTATTACAATAACTGTAATTTTGTTATATTTTAATTAGTTCTTGAATAAATGTATAATTAATTTCAGAATTTAGTAGTGATGGTTGTGCTGTTGGTCCAGTGGTGTGTTCCTGATGTTCCGGCAAAACTCAAGGAACAAATTCGTCGTGAAGCATACATTACTAATGAGATAATCATTGCACAAGAAGCCAAGGTTGCCACACAAGTAAGAATGGCACAGAGTATGGTTTCACTAAATCAAGTCACGCTCTCAGAAAACAATAAACTGGGAAATTTAAATGAAGTTCCTAATTGTGAAAATGTTCATAGTCCAACATTTATAGATTTTTCCAAATATAATAAGGAGGAATTAAAAGATGCTGTCCTTGTGCATATTCATAAAGCTAAAAGTTTCGGTGAAATAAATGAAGTTACAGTATAGGTATAAAGAAAATATTTGTTAAAAACCAACCATTATGAAAGGTAATACGTGTTAAAAAAATGCTTTCTTAATTATATTGTCATCCTAACAAATGACCTGCCAAATGAAAATAAATCCTGTGTGTATATGTAACACACTGATGAAAGTCTAAACCTCTATAAATTCATTTTAAAAAGTATATTACAATAAAAATATTGTCAAAAATACCAATAACATAAAAATAAGCAAACATAATTAATATTACAAGTTACTTAAGATTTTATTTTACTGTTATTATTATAGTTTGTTTAGTCTTTCCTGACCTTGTCTATATGGTTCAAGATGACTAATCGTTGTGTTTTGGACGAGGGCAGAGCTTACCTCACAGCTATATATAGTGACCGCAGAGAACAGTCTAGTTTGTAAATTGTTGTATTCTAGATTATAATTTTGTAATAGGACCCTCTGATAAAGATGACATGGCCATCGAATTGCTCATAAGGGTTAATCTTAGGTAACTTGTAATATTAGTTACTTTTTTTTGTGGTGTTGGGATTTTTACCAATACTCATATACCGCTGAGCTCTTAACATTGTAAACTAAAATTTATATATTAGGTGAGAATTCAGATCAGTTAATAAACAATTCTCCTTAAACCTTTATTGTGGAATAGAATAATTTGTATTACGCATTTAATGAATATTACGCCCTATAGAAAAGGCATTATTCATATAATAAATAACTTGAAAATTTAACAAAAATATTTTTTATTTATAATTTAAATTTTAATTGAACTCCAATATACAACAATTCCTGAATTCATTTGCTTTGAAAATTATTCAAAAGTATCCTATAAATGAAGATAAAAACAGTTGTTTCCATGGGCACCCATATGAAAGTTTATAGTTGGGGGTGAATGTGAAGGCTTTGCTTACTAAAAAATTCAAGTTTTACCCTTGTTTAACCTATTACCACTTATAAATTACTATGCCACGGTAGTTAATGTATAAAGAAAATATCTAAATGTTTTGGGAAACGCATATTTGTATATAAATATTTTAGTCATAAGTCATGTCCTACAATTCACCAATGTTTAAATAACTTTTCAAAAAACCCCATTGGTATACATATGATATTTAACTTGGATATTTATTTTGTTTTCTAAATCTGGGGGTGAGATAGGGGGGTGTGGCCCTCTTGGGTGTGGTTGTTTAGGATAATATGCAATACATGAGATTCCACTCACCCCTTAAATAGAGGTTTAAATGTGTCATTTGATGAAAACATTATTCTTCAATGAAAACAAATGTTTGTCTATATTCATTTTTTTACACTTCAAAAATTATGAATTAAAAAAAAATTATTTTCTGTATGTCAAATAAAAATGTTTACTACATGTCACTTATATGTCTATAGTATAACTTTTCACTAATTTGTATGGGGAAAGTATAAGGATAATTCTGGTCAGTTAAATAATTCTATGAACACTTTGTAAATAACTTTACAACTTTTGCAAAATAACATTTTAAACTCAATTAAATCCTGGCTTATATTTCACTACATCTGTTGACATTTAAATAGTGTTACATATGTTTAAATGTACGAGTACATAAAGATTAAATTAATTAAAAGTTACATAGTAGCAAAATTGTATCTGTTGTTCACATGTTACACATAAACCAATTCTCAACGGCTTATTATTGGTTGAAAATATTTCTATAATTTAAAAAATGTATTTACAAATTTGTTGTGCAAACTATAACAATGATATTTTAAAAAGTTTATAGATTTAGAGTTCAGGCGCGTATCCAAGGGGGGGGCGATGGGGCGATCGCCCCCCCAACCCTCAAGAACTTTGGGTTAAAAATCGACAATATATTATTAAATTCGGACTTTCTATTAAATTAGACTTTTACTTTAGTTAATTTGGTAAATAAAAAATAAAATTTTAATTTTTAATTTGAAAATGTGCCGCGTTCCCTCGGCATACGCTCGTAAATGTCTAAACGTTTAACAACAGATAGCGCTAGTGAAGCTTAGTCTCGAACATATGATTTTCAATACGTAATTTTGCAAGCGTAATATTCGCAGTTGAGTCCGGAATTGTTCGTGTTGGAAGAATAACTACTTATATTAATTAATAAACCATTTTTATAATAATAGCTTATTATGAAATTAATAATATTCTCTAGCCATAAGTGTTATCGAAACTGGAATAGTTATTTATTAAAAAGTCTAATTTGCTACGAATCTTTATCACGTTACCGATTTCTAACGCAAGCGTAAAAAGAACTTTTTCTGTTCTATATTTTTACATACATGCACACTCGCGCACACACACACAAAATATATATGTATATATATAATCCATCGATCGCCCCCCCCCAAAGCAAGTCGCTGGATACGCGCCTGGAGTTTTATACAAAGAATTTAATTTATAGATTTTGTTGTTTATTACTGGCTGGAGAATTTTTAAAATTTACTGAGGTAAAAAACATTTACCCTAGGCATCATCAGACTGATGCAGCAAGTTCTAAAAATAATTACTTTAATTTTATGCTCATGCATTTGTGATATTACAGAGTTAAATTCTACAGATTTTTTGAATTTTATTGATGAGGTATAAATTTTATTTTTATATAAAGTAATGAGCAATTTCAGAAATGATTTTTATTATTGCCAAATTACAAAAATGTCTTTAAAACAAATTTTAAAGTTAATATTGTTTTACAATATGAATACTGTTATCAAGAATGTTATTATATATGAAGCCTTATACCATTTTTATAAGAGATATAGTACAAAAATGCTTCATAAATGATGCTTATTCTATACTTATTAAGAGTAAGGATGGGCTGATACCTAAAATTTTTGATTTCGATTCCAATTTTGATTCTCAAATTTTTCTTTTGATTCTTATTCAGTTAAATTATATGGGTCTAAATGATATTCTCTAATAATGAATTTAGTTAACATCTTGGTCATATTGTGAAACCTTTTAAAGTTCCATTTTAATGTGGTACACAAAACATTCGACCTTCATTTATGAATAGGAATCTCTGCAAAGGTGACATATTGGATAAAAGTAATGGTTTATTTAAAATTACTAATGTGAACTTCAGTAATAGGCATTCAGTTTGTATAACTGGAGAAATTGCAACTACCTTATCTTTTAATAATAAATACACAAAAACCTCTTAACCACAAACTTTCTTTATTTTACCCTTCTAAGGGTAAAATAAAAAAGGTTTGTGGTTAAGAGGTGTTTTTGTATTTATTATTAATTTCAACCACAGTATATTCCTAATAAATAGTTTCCTTATCTTTGTGTTTTTTCCCACATGTATGAAATGATGGCGGAGTAGTGGTGACCAGAGACAGGGGTAGAGAAAGTGAGACTGTGACAGCCGAGCGAGAAGAGCGGTGACAAACAAAAGGACCAAAAATGCTTCCAATTGTCTTTGTTGTTGCGTCATAAATAATAGTAATATTTTTGTGATCTCAAACAGACATTTCCTTTAATCATTTAAGTCATTCAAAGCAACTAATACTTGAATAAGACATCGTTGATAATTAATTATATTTCCTATCAATTATACCGCATACGTATTTTAACAGTTAAAAAATTAAGAATCGGTATTGGCACCTTAATCAATGGAGAATCAAGTATCGACGATTACTCGATACCATTAGAATCAGAAATTCCTGGAATTGGCCCATCCCTAATTAAAAGCAAAATTGTTTGAAAGTTATAAGGTTTTTAAAAAAATATATTGTTTAAGCAGTATATTTGCTGTTACTGAGATTGTTATTAAAAAAGATTAAAATGGCTGATATTAAAAAAAAATAAAGTGTGATTTTAATTATGCTTACTCTATTATTAATTGCCAGTATATTTACCCAGTAATTCCTTTATATATATATATATATATATATATATATATATATATATATATATATATATATAGTCGAACCTCTATATAACGAACCTCCAGATAACGAAATCCTCTATATAACGAATTTTTATCTTGTGCCATGACATTTTAGAAGTTATACTGCTTATTTACCTCTATGTAACGAATTTCAGACCTCTCAATAACGAGTTTTTCTTTCCATTTCAACTGAATAAATGTAGTGTTGTATAGGCAGCTCACAATGGCATTTCCAGGAAATTGTTTATTTTCAGCAGGAGGGTCAACAAAACCAAGAATGATAGGCGAAACACATGTCGGCAATTGACTGCATGTTATAGTTTGGTTCAGTTAACACATTCAGCATGGCTAGCGTTCCGGCACGCTCTTAGTTTCCTTACAGATGCGCTTCCTGCTTATTTCCTTAGATACGGCGAGCAAACCGGCACGCTTACTCCCAGGCTAATTGAAACTTGTCTGGTGTCGATATCTATATAAAGGTTTGATTTTTACGCCAGTGCTTTAAAAGAGTTTGGAGAACATTGTGCCCGAGTTGTTTTTAAATCCAACCATCCCAAGTTAACTTTTGATGCTTCAACTGAAACAATGATTCAGGAAGTTTTATGAACAGATTTAATTTGGTTTAACTTTTATATTTTAATGTTTTTTTTTAGTTTGAACCATTTAACGCGGCAGAATATCCGGTAAAAACAACGATCATAAAAATTAACCAAGTTGTCTGAACTAACGCAAGAATAAACGATAACTGTCTTGTTAGAGTTAATAAACCAACTGGAGGTGGGAACAGACTATTGTAAATATGAGTCATTGACAAAATGCTTGGACGCCCGATTGTGTCAACATAAGATTGTAGTAAACCAATGTCAGCTTATCTCTGCTATAAATAGTCTCGGACGTGACATACCGTATGTATTATCTTTGTCTCCGTTTACATTATGATCTCCCAAACACTTGGCACAAAAAGAAACATTCTGAGTGAAACGTTGAGTGCTTATTTTAGTATGTAATATATTTTAGTAGTAGGGTCTTTAGTTTTGTATATAAATTTTCTTTTTTCTCTGTCTTTTTTATTGTGTTTTCTTATTTGTCATACAGTAATTTATCATTTGTATTATTTCTTTTTTTAAATTGTGACCCGATAAATAAAACAATATTTTAGAGTCAATACACTGTTCTGATGTCACCAATAAAAATGTATATGTTAGAAATAAAATTATTGAGATGAAAACAACGGGGTCAATAATTAGATGCTACGACAGGCTATGCAACCCGAATGGCGTTTCACTGCCGTCAGAGCTGGAAGTTAAGGAAAAACAGGCAGTAGTTTGATGAGATCACCAATATCGTTGCCGTGTTGAAAGTGTTAAAAATACGGTTAATAAATAATACAGTTACTAAATTACGGCCTACTAAGTTTGCTTCGAATAAATTCCACTACGTTCAAGTCATGCTTCCTGAAAATGAATTGGTGAGTGTACTTATTTACCAGTAAGTTTTCATAAGCATTAGATAACTTATCATAATAGCCTATACAGAGTAGACCATATGAAAAATATTGAATGTGGATATCTAATACAATGAAGAAACATCAATAAAACATTTTTAACAACTTGAATTTCAAATAAATTGAGACTTTATAAAACATTATCCTATATTAACATTGGCCTATTACACTAACTACGCTCGCGATATTATACTGGATCCCTTTTAATACCGCAGGTAGTGCGATATGCGTAAGATGGGGTGGGAGCATTCTTTACAACACAACCTCTCAATAAAAATACCTCTCTACAACAAATTTTTTCTCTGGTTAATCGACTTCGTTATACAGAGGTTTGACTGTATATATATATATATATATATATATATATATATATATATATATATATATATATATATATATACTTACACACACACACAAAATTTTACTTACCTCAACATTTAGGAGACTGTGGGTTCTTACGGTAGTTCAGTGTGTCAATTCTGTTGTCACTTAGTATAATGGTACTGTTTTATTTTCAGTTTTAATGCACTGTGGGTTATTTTTGGTTCAAGATGGGGTTATTAATTTTCTCTATTAAATTGAATAATTTATCATTTTTCTATTTTTTTGTACTTGTTTGTTTATTATAATATTTTTGTTATAAATTTGTAATTGTTCCCAGAGTGTCATTTTTAGGCCTCTGTACTTTCTTTATTACATGTACGTTTCCTATAGTGGGGAATGTGTGGCTAGGTTTGAATTACAAATGTTTGGTTTAATGTATGTATGCTTTAAAGTAATTTTTAAATCTGTCTTTTAATTTCTTTTTTTTGCCCCAATGTATAATTTATTAGTCTGGGCACTCAATAATTGTGGGATATAATTTTTCAGATTGTTTCATTTATTGCTTATGTTTTCTCCAGTTTTGTATGTTATGTTAATATTATTTCTTAGGATTTTTGTTGTTTGTGGTTCATGTTTTGGGTGTTTTAATTTAGTTAATATTTTAAATTCTAATTTATCTATTGGTTTTTTGGAGCCATTAGATATTTTTTTTTCTCTTTCTCTATTGTGGGATTTTAGACATTCTAAAATTATAAAAGTGAGTCGTAAGCAGCAATTTTATACTGTGGCGGATGATTCGTGAGGTTTGGTATTATGTTAAAAGTTTGTGTAAGTTTCCTAAAAATTGAGTATTCAATGTTGTTTGTATTTCTTGTTAATGTTAAGTCTAAGTTGTTTATTTCTTTCCCCAATGGTTTTAGAGAGACTTGGGTTGTTTGTTAAGTATTGGTAAGGTTGTTTTGGTTAAATGTATATATGCTATTGTTTTTTGCTATTTGTATGATTTCATTGTGGTATTTGTGAGTAGTATGTTTGTTAAATTCTATTGTTTGTTTGTTTACAATTGTTGGAATTTATGAATCCTTCGGTTTTTGATACTATCACTGTAGCATTCTTTTGTTGCTATTATTTCATTTTACTATAGTTTTTGTTTCAACTTGTTTATTTTGTTCATTTGTTGTATTTTTCTTGTGATTTTCTTTTGTTTTTCTTACACAATATCAAGAGCACAGTGGTACAATATATTACAATAAAAATATTGAAAAGAACCCCAATACCATAAAAATAATAAAAAATAACAAATAAAACAAGTTACTCTAGATTAAACCCTTATGTACATTTCAATGACCTTGTACATCAGAGGGCCTTGTTACAAAATACAATCTAGCACACAAGAAGTTACAAACTAGAATGATGAGTTTGTAACTTCTTGTGTGCTAGATTGTATTTTGTAACAAAACCCTCTGATGATGATATGGTCATCGAAATGTACATAAGGGTTTAATCTTAAGTAACTTGTTTTATTTGTTATTTTTTATTGTTTTTGTGGTATTGGGGTTCTTATCAATATTTTTATTGTAATTTATTTTTCTTGTTGATAATTTTATTGATTTTGTATAATTTTTATTATTTACAGGGTTTACTGGCGTTATCCAGAATGTTTGCTGCGCCCGAAACATTAATTTTCGCACAATAAAAAAAGCAAATCAAACATCTGAATAATTATATTTTATTTACTGCAGGGCTAGAGGATAGACAGTGTTTTTTTTTCATTTCATTAGGCGTATAAACATACAAATTGTAGGTGTCACCAACACGGGAGAACGCAACTACTCGTAATATTTATCCGTGGTAAAAGCTCGAATGCTCCAAATTTAATCCAGCAATGGTCAATTATTGTCCTTGTGCCTTGTTTATGGTTATTACAAATGCAAGTCACAAAGGAAATTGTAGTAATTTCAAATCAATAGGTAGATCTAATGAAATCATCAGTATTCATGGAATTAGGACCGTCTCTCCTCTGAATGGTAGATCTGATGAAATCATCAGTATTCATGGAATTAGGACCATCTCTCCTTTGAATGGTAGATCTGATGAAATTATCAGTATTCATGGAATTAGGACCGTCTCTCCTCTGAATGGTAGATCTGATGAAATCATCAGTATTCATGGAATTAGGACCATGTCTCCTTTAAATGGTAGATCTGATGAAATCATCAGTATTCATGGAATTAGGACCATCTCTCCTTTGAATGGTAGATCTGATGAAATCATCAGTATTAATGGCATTAGGACCATCTCTCCTTTGAATGGTAGATCTAATGAAATCATCAGTATTCATATAATTAGGATCATCTTTCCTTTGAATGGTAGATCTGATGAAATCATCAGTATTCATGGAATTAGGACCATCTCTCCTTGGAATGGTAGATCTGATGAAATCATCAGTATTCATGGCATTAGGACCATCTCTCCTTTGAATGGTAGATCTGTTGAAATCATCAGTATTCATGGCATTAGGACCATCTCTCCTTTGAATGGTAGATCTGATGAAATCATCAGTATTCATGGCATTAGGACCATCTCTCCTTTGAATGGTAGATCTGATGAAATCATCAGTATTCATGGCATTAGGACCATCTCTCCTTTGAATGGTAGATCTGATGAAATCATCAGTATTCATGGCATTAGGACCATCTCTCCTTTGAATGGTAGATCTGATGAAATCATCAGTATTCATGGAATTAGGACCATCTCTCCTTGGAATGGTAGATCTGATGAAATCATCAGTATTCATGGCATTAGGACCATCTCTCCTTTGAATGGTAGATCTGATGAAATCATCAGTATTCATGGCATTAGGACCATCTCTCCTTTGAATGGTAGATCTGATGAAATCATCAGTATTCATGGCATTAGGACCATCTCTCCTTTGAATGGTAGATCTGATGAAATCATCAGTATTCATATAATTAGGATCATCTCTCCTTTGAATGGTAGATCTGATGAAATCATCAGTATTCATGGCATTAGGACCATCTCTCCTTTGAATGGTAGATCTGATTAAATCATCAGTATTCATGGAATTAGGACCATTTCTCCTTTGAATGGTAGATCTGATGAAATCATCAGTATTCATGGAATTAGGACCATCTCTCCTTTGAATGGTAGATCTGATGAAATCATCAGTATTCATGGAATTAGGACCATCTCTTTTTTGAATGGTAGATCTGATGAAATCATCAGTATTCATGGAATTAGAATCATCTCTCCTTTCAACCTGCCACCTCTGATTTCTGCCTGGATCAAGTTGGGTGTCAACTTTTTTGTGGTTATTTTGGTTTCATTGCACAGCTTTGGTTGATTCAGATTTTGCAAGAATATTATCGGCGATCCTACTTTTAATATCAATAAATGTGATAGCAATTATTCTACATAGAATTTAGCAATTTAAACAGTTTAAAATAATTAATAGTGTATTTTTATTCTTACATAATGTTTATAATTTTTTAAAATTAATTTTAATAACAGTAGTTTCGATATACATTTTAACATTAGACTTATAGAAGGCTGTACACTGAACCATACTAAGCCTGTGAGGCTGAGCTCTGTTGATGGCTCTACACCAAACTTCACACAAACCATCCTGAAATATGTTAAACAATCCTTTCAAATTTCATCAACTTCTGTTTAGCGGTTTAGGTATCCATAAGATACATACATATACATCGGTTTTTGAACCATCCTAAGCCTCTGGGGCGGAGCGCTGTAGATGGATCTGAACCAAACTTCACATGAACTGTTGTGGGAATGTTTTAAAAAATTTCATAAACTTCTGTTCAGCGGTTTAGGCGTCCATAAGATACATACATACCCACATACAAACATCAGTTTTTGAACCATTCTAAACTTCTGGGGCGGAACCCTGTGGTTGGATCTGAACCAAACTTCACAAGAACCATCTTAAGAATATGTTAATAAATCTCTCCAAATTTCATTAACTTCCATTCAGCTGTTTAGATGTCCTTAAGATACACATATACACACACATACATATATACATCGGTTTTTTAACAATCTTAAGCTTCTGGGGCAGGGCTCTGTGGATGGATCTACGCCAAACATCACACGAACCATCCTGGGAATGTGTTTAACAAACCTGCCAAATTTCATCAACTTCTGTGCAGTAGTCTATAACATAGAAGCATTAATTTTTATAGATATAGAAGATTACCAGTTCTGTCTCATCTTTGAGGTTTTCTATTGTTTTGTATTTTTGCTTTGATGTTTGTTTACTTCTGTTTCCAAGTATTTTTATTTCTTGTTTGGTGAAATTGTTCTTTTGTGAGATTCGTAAAGAAGGGGTGGGTTGTTGTGCTATTTTCTATATTATTTTGTTTTCTGTAAGGTTTTTCAGTTTGGATTTGATGTTTTGTGTTTTTAATGTAGTAAATATTTTGTATTTTTCTTGAATTTTGTTTCATTTATATTGCTTTGTATTTTTGCTTTGAGGTTTGTTTACTTCTGTTTTCAAGTATTTTTATTTCTTGTTTGGTGAAATTGTTCTTTTGTGAGATTCGTAAAGAAGGGGTGGGTTGTTGTGCTATTTTCTATATTATTTTGTTTTCTATAAGGTTTTTCAGTTTGGATTTGATGTTTTTAATGTAGTAAATATTTTGTATTTTTCTTGAATTTTGTTACATTTATTTGGTTTAACCATGTTAACACATTGTAAGTGTGTGTGTTGAGAAGTGTATTAGTTCATCTGTTTTTCTTTGTGTACAGACATCTAATTTAGTTTTTTTATTCATTAATTGGTTTCCTTTTTTTATTAAAATATATTATTTTGTGGTCATTATTAACAATCTGTTTCTTAAGTTTTTTTTAATGTTTAAAAGTTTGTTTGCTGGTTTACCTTGTAGGACAATATCCATATTTATTCAACTTAGCAACACTGTTTTTTTGTATTCATTTAACACTTGCACTTAAATGTACTTGAACAAGAATCTTAAATGTTATATTCTGTGAACTGAATTTTGAGAGCTAATTGGTTACAATGCTCTCATTTTCGATCTTTAGAAAATTGAAGGTTTTAGTGGTAGTTTGATGTGTGAATTCCGTTGTAAAGTGGTATAATGGTACAGTTCTATTTTTGGTTTCACTGCACTGTTAGTTATTTTGGTCCATGTTGGGGTTAATTTTGTCTATTATGTCAAATAATTTATCACTTTTTAATTTTATTTGTACTTAATTGTTAAAGTACAATAATATTGCGTTCCATGTTACATTTTGTTTGGCGATGATAACCACAATTGGTTTTTCGCCAGGAAAAAAAATAAATAAATAAATAAAGTACAATAATAAACTCTTGAATTTTATCATAGACTCAACACTACTATCACTCGACATAACAAATATGTACACCAACATACCTGTATCCGAAACTCTCAATGTCCTAGAAGCCCAATTAATACAGAACCACATACCAAAAACCCACGTTACCGAAATCCTAAACTCTTCCAAACCATTACCAAACGAAACTATTTTACCCACAACTCGAACTTCTATTCACAACCAGTTGGGCTACCCATCGGAAGTCCTATCAGCAGTGTCCTAAACAAAATTCCTACAACATATAGAAAACACTAAGATACTCACAAACAATACACACCGACACAAAATCATTTACTGGTACAGATACGTCATAACACTGTACAGAGGCAACGCCCGACAATGTGAAAAACTCCTCATCTACACTAATAAAATACATCTAAAACTCCAGTTCACCTCAGAGATTGAAACCAACCGATCCCTAAACTTCCTCGACCTCACCCTAACAAAAAGCCGCACACAAAAATACAGCTTCAACATTTACAGGAAACCCACAATGACAGACACACTTATTCACAACACCTCAAACCACCCTATCCAACACAAACACGCTTCCTTCAGATCCATGCTCCATAGGCTTAAAGAAGTTCCAATGACCACAGAAAACATAAACAAAGAACTAGATACCATTAAACATCTAACATACACAAATGGATACAATAATAGAAAACTATGGCACAATATACAAAAAAACACTAAAATTAACACTACGGAGAGGGAAAACAAATACATTACAATACCATACATAAATAGAACATCATAATAAAATAGCCCACAAATTTCAAAAAAACAGGATACAAAATAGCATACAAAACTAATAATTTACAATACAATATACAACACAACACCAACAACAAAGATAAACACCAGGCGTCTACAAATTAAATTTTAACATGTTCAAGAAATTCTAGATTGGGCAAACAAGTCGCAGCTTCAAATAAAGAGTCGAGGAACACAAACAGAACACCAACTCAGCTTTTTGCTATCACATAAAAGAAACAGGACAAAAATACATAGACATTTACCATAACCTAGAAATCCTACACATCAACAAAAAAGGACCACATCTCAACACACTAGAACAATATGAAATCTACAAAAACACAAAGTACAAACATATTAAACAAACAAACCCATTACAAATCACACATACTTATGATACTATCGAAAACCTGCCTTTAAAACCGTCACCGCTTAACCCAACATCTCCAAGCAGAAGACAATGATGAAGATCGCCACATAGCAATCAAAAACGTTCTGTCTTAGTAAGTTTAAAAAAATTTAATTTAAAGTTCGGATAGTTATAAACTAATGTTAAAGTGGTTAATACAATAATAAATTTGTAATTGTAAATATATATTAACAATTTTATATTCTAGAAAAAAGATGTGCTTGTCAAGAAACAGCTTGATGGAAAGTAAAACATATTTATGGAATTGGAGGATAAATATGACAGAAAAACCAACATGATTTTTTGTCTGAAAATACCTTTTGATAGTTCATAATTACATTGGACAGCTCATTCACTTGGTCTTGATCGTTAACAAGTTGCTGAAAATTCCTCCATACATTTTTTAATAAAGCCCATATTATTTTGTCTTTATCCTGTATTATTACATCATATAAAGTACTTAAAATTTTATAACACACACCTAAAGATATCTTCTTTTTTACAAACTGATTAAGAGTTGTTAAATAACCCTCCTCAAATAGCTTCCTCTGAACTTCAAATAACATCATGAAATGTTTTAGCATTCTCTACCATTTTAATAATTATGGCCTTACCATAATAATATTACCTTACCTCTAATATTACATCTCTGAGATCTAATGAAGGGAATTATTATTTTGCTTTCAACACAATCACAGAGCTGTTTAGTTCTTCTTGTTCTATAATTATTTTCTGGTACCTTCATCTGACAGTAAAGCTGGCAGTAAATACCAGAATAAAGTTTGTAGGGTTAACAAGTGGAATAAGGTCGGTGTAACCTGTCAATTCTTAAGATACTTTAAAAGTTATCTTGAAAGTACAAAGGTCAATGATGAAATAATACATATCTTTTAATAATACATATCATAATAACATATCTTTTATGACAAAATAATTTTTTAGATTTCATCGGAATCTTCTGAGCTGTCGTCATCTGTAATTAATAAAAAGTCATTATTACATTATATAATAAATAATTAAATTATATAAATGTAGCATTTTATACATTATAAAAATTTGGACAACACTAGTCAAGTGCTCTCTTAGGAAAAGATTTGTTGATTTAATAAAAATTTATAGTGCCGACCATGTAACCATGCTTGGCCTTGAGAGACTAACATTTTTGAAAACATATTACATATGCAAGAGGTGCTATACATCAACAGCTTTATGTAAGAAACAATCAGTGTCACAAAATTACAGAAAGCTGCAATCAGCAGTGCATATGCACAGAAACTGATAAGACTAGTAGTTTTATAATTACCATGAGTGTTTTGATAGTTCTTGTCATGTTTTTATACTGATCCCCCCCCCCTCCGCCATGCCTACTGCAATCTCTTAAGGCCAAGTTGACGGTTACGTTGTCCGCACTATAATTACTAGAAGCATTCAAAATATCTACTAAAGAGGGTGAAGGAACGGAAGGTTGATATGACAAAGTTCTGTTTAACACGTTAGCTATCAGCCACAATATCTGTGTTTTTCCCGAGAATTGCCAAAATATTTTAAGCTTATTTTTAAATAATGTATATATTTTTCTCCTGTCATACCTAAGTACTAATATGTTTCTTATCTTAATATATATAAACAAATGTGTCGGCCCAATTGACCCAACATAGTTTTTAATAGCATAAATGATATCTAAAAAAACTTATTAGGCAAATTGGCTCGACATTGTTTTTGAGGTAATTGTGTTTTCTCTTCTGTGCAACATTGTCTTAATATGTTTTGGGTCTAAACAGTAAACAAAACCAAAATTTCATGTTTCGTTTGTCCATATAATAAGCTAACTAACAAGAAAAGTGTTTTGGTGCTCACCACAAACACATGTAAACATGTTGCATGTGATCAATCGGTGCCTTCAATGCTCCAGATCCGATAAATGTTATACAAGATTCATAACAAGTAAAACTTAATAATTTACTTTTAAAGGAATTTACGTTTTAATTTACTTCCTAGAAAGGATGAGTATGTCTAAGAGTACCAATGTTTGTACTTAATTTCATCCAAGTTTATTTTTTAAGAATTATTTTACAACTAAATTTAATATTTTGTTAATATTTCTGACTTTTGTAAAAACTTTGAGAACAATAGTAAAAATGAATTTAATACATCACAATAAGTTATTAATTTCATTATTACATTTATAAATATAAACGTCTTTCAATGAACTAACTTTTTGGTATAAACAACTCACAATTAGAACTTTAAATCGATTTAACTATTGAACGATTTTTTAGTTGATTCTCCAAAGAAAACATGACTTTTCTATGTGAAAAGATAATTTTATAACATTTTTCATTTTAACCTCAATACACATACACAACCATATCAAACAGTTGAAATTTAAAATAAAGAAGGTTTTAAAATAGTCAAGAACATAATTAAAATAAGGTTGAGCATAAACATCAAACATTTAACTTCCAGTTGTTCAAAATGAAGAGCGAACCCAGCATTGTCTCTAATGGGAGGCTAGGGGAGAGTGGCAGAAATGCCAAGTTCTGGCATTGGATAAAGTAAAGTAAGTAGTTTCTCAAAATGCTTTTTTTCAAGGCATCAAACTAAAGATAAATTGAGCATCAGTTCTACGACTATACAAAAAAAATGTTTAATTTACCTTTTATTTCTGTCTGAGGCATTTCATCGGATGAAAAATCACTTGTACCACATTTACAGCAAACTTTATGACTTGTTGCACAATTTGTACATATTGTGTGATAAGAATTCTTTACACATTTGTTATTACATTTAACACAAGTCTTCGGTGCTTTTAACAGTTTATATTTTTTATATTTTATTTTCCACTCAATTACAGACTTACACCTCATACAAACATCTGTAACATGAATTGCATTTATGTACTTTGTTTTTTTACTTTTGTCATGTAAATCATTTTTAAATACTGACTTATTTTTATATTTTTGTGAACGGGTTCTATTTGTATTTCCACGTTGTGAACTCATTCTTCCTCTGAAACATCAAATGAGAGAATCAAAGTTATATCTATTTTACAATGAACTTTAAACTTATTTAGCATGAATTTAAAATATTTTCAATAAACTATAAATACTAAAACTACAATATTTTAAATGTAATTACACTTTTTGTATTAATTTGGCAAACAAAAAACCACTACTTACTGATTTATTCAGCAGATGCGTACACACTAGGTCAGCGCATTAGTAAATGCTTTGAGTCACTGACAAGACTGTTGCTCAGGTATGTTGTGTCGGTGGGAGTCTGTCGTGTGTTATTGTTCATAGAGTAGTGTTTAATTATGTGTTCAAATATAGTATTAGATTGTAAGTGTGTTTTATCGTTTAGAATGAGTTGTGGATAGTATGTATGGTGTTTGTAATTCTGTTGTGTTTAGAGTGTTGCTTTTTTTGATGTAATGTAGGATTTTTTGATCGGTCTCTACGTTCGTGAGTGTAGTGTGGTGTTTTCTATATGCATGGCGAAATTTGATTTGGGTTGACTTTTTTATGTTTGTTTATCTTGTGATAAATGTTCTCCCTGTTTGTCCTATGTAAAAGCTGGGGCAGTTGTTGCATGTAATCTTGTATGCCGTGTTTATTCTGGTGTCTATTTGAACTGTCTAGGTGTTTTTTAATTGTGTTAGATGTTCTAAATGATACTTTGTATTTAAATTTGCGGAACAAGGAAGATATTTCTTGTGATGTGTTGTCGTGATATGTGTTATGTATTTTTGTGTTTGTGTATTATTTTTTTTCGCATTATGTTGTCTATTTAGGGAAGTTTGTATCCATTTTCTTAGGCTATGTGTTTTATTTGTTTAGATCATTTATTTTGTCTTCATTGTTCGTGGGTATGTTGATTGGTCTGTGTATTATAACTTTTTTTTCCAAGTTAATACAACAAAGTGCAATTATAGAAAAACCTCAAGATGTACAAGACAAAAACTGCAAGTTTTAAATGTAAGTATTTGTGTATTAGAATTATCTAGTTCTTGAGAGTGGTGTCTCTTAAAGTAAAAGCTTTAAAAAAATTAGATATCAGCATTGATGAAGCTTGAGAAAGAATGGTAACGAACATTAGTATTCAAAGATTAGACAGTACTTGACCAAATACGGGTCCTCTTTCTTTTTTTGTTACTCAAAAATACATTATAAATGGGAAACAAGTGTTTTCAAGTATTGGAAAATATATAAGGCTGTGAATATTATTTATAATTGGAACATAATCTGTATGTATCAACACATTAATTATTAAAATAGTCTGAAATTAATAAACAATCTATTTCAGCCAATTAAGACAATGTGAGCAGTGTGCTTCCACTCAAGTTTAGGTTACACGGGCTCCTACAGGTTAATAAATGTTTTAAAGTGAATAAATGTAACTAGAAGTTTAAGTTCAATGTGGAAAGAAATAACATATGCTTGAATTGAAATACTACAAGTAATCAAAAGGTCACATTAATTTACAATTTTCCTGGAATGATACGGAAAGAACGATGAGCCATGATAAGACGCCAACGTTGTTGTGTATCTCTTAACTCTTAGCAATGCAAGGTAAGCAAATAGAGATGTACAGTGAGCAGAAGCTAGCGCCAGTTTATCCGAATACAATACAGAAACAAAATAATCTGTATCCTATGTAGATTGCACAGTTGTTTACTATGTTCTTCCAGGAAGCCGATAACTTTGGCTACCATTTCACACTTACTTTTGGATGCTCATATACCGGTTTAGTGCAGGTATTTGTTTAACAATACTTAATACATTATTATTATTATAAATATTTATTGATATGGCTACATTATTTAGGTTTTCTTGCATATTAAAAATACTTGAATTTTGTAGTCCATTACGTTCACTGAATTTTAATTAATCACTTTAACAATAGTTTTATGACTATACAAACTATAAATTTTATAAATTAAGTAAGTTTTGACAAATTTACAAAGTTTATAGTTTGGATAGTCATGAAATATTGTTAAAGTAATTAATATTTAAAATAGTTTTAACAAACAGATGTGACGTTTCAGCTGTGATTTTTTTGCTGTGACTGGATAAAAGTGCAGGTAGGTCTTCTTCAACAAAACATTTATAAATACTAGCTTAATTAGTATTGCTATTGTTAGTAATATTTTTACACTATATATACACTATTTACATTAATACTGCAACATTTTTAGCGGGAATGCCACTTCACAGAAACTATAAGCGATTGTTGGCAGCCATTTAGGCACCACACTGGCACAGGCTATGCTGAGCCAGTTTATGTGGTTGAAACATGTGATCCATCTTCAAAATATGTTCTGGTTTGAAAGGCACTAACAATTTAATAGGGTCTGTTATAATGAGGTACTCATATACTTTAATAAACATATTTGAACAACTCTTGATTTAATATAATTCCTATTTTAAAATAACTAAGAAAGACAACACACAAAATTCAAATTCTTGAATTTTTTAATAAACTGATTTTATGTTTTTAATGGTAATTATATAGATGTGCGACTACCGCTATTTTTGTGATTTTTATCCTTTCTTATGTATTTGTACGTCCTGAACACAAATTTGACATGAGTTTTTGTCTCTGAGGTCTATCTAAGACAAAATACGCTGAAGAAGAACACGTTCATCATTTTCTACTTACTGTTGCAGTAACTGCGAGAATTCGGGACCACCTGAGATTAAAATAGAAAATAATTCTAAAAACCATCCTAGGACTATATACACAAGAATTTTTTTATTTTACACTGACAGTTATATTTTTATCAATTTAAAGTTGGGTAAAATATTCAGTGCAGGGTAGTAAGTTGTGCATCATTTGTAGAGGACTAGTAATTACATTTACCTCAGGACCAAATGGGACATTATGAAACCGAAATAAAAGGAATTAATTGTTTTTATTGGTTTATGAATTTGCATACCACAAATGCAATTACAATAATAAATCTACATGGAAAAAATAATAACACCTGTCATTAACCCTATTAAATGATAACAAGAAAAATAATTATAATATTACATTTCATCACAAACATTGAGTTTATGTTTTCAATGTTACGAAAAATGAATGTTTGCTTTTTCCAATTTCAACACATTGAAGTTTGGCCTCTTAAATATATATAAAATAATGAGGTCTGGACTATTTTAATAACTTATAACATTTTTTGGTAATTATTAAGATCAGTGACTATCACTCCGACCGGCGAAAATTTTTTCCTGACCAATTTGACCTTGCTGAACACAAATCTGAAGTTTTTTACTGCAAACACATATTTACATTTAAAAAACCTGACCTGACTTTAGTGCTTACTTACGCTCGGATCGGCAAAATTTCTTTTTAACCTGATAAATTTGACCTTGCTGAACACGAATCTGAAGTTACTTTTAACGGTAAACACATATTCACCTAAGAAAACCAAGTCAGGTCAGGTTAGGTTAGGTTATTATTTTTTAATGTTTGCAGTAAAAAAAAACTTCAGATTCGTGTTCAGCAAGGTCAAATTGATCAGGAAAATAAAATTTTGCCGATCGGAGCGGTAGTCGCTGATCCTAATAATTACCCATTCTTTAATGATTTTACTATAATACATATACACACGTTTGTTTAATTATTAATAATTGTTTAATTATTATAATTTTATGTCAACTAAAAACACTTGTAAAAATGTTCTTAGTTTTGGTATTTATTTACCGTACGCAGAAAGTCATCAGGGATACAACAAAAATAACAAAAACTCTTGCTCAGGGAAATAAATACCATTTTATCAGATTAAAATTTGGTACAAAATTCAGTGCGGGAGTGCGGAGTAGTCAAAAGTACTATGTCCACGTATTAACAGCGCTCCGTACTACGTATACGTATATTTATATATAGCTATAAAGTCTCCGGTTAGGGTAATTTGGTTGTAATTTTATAAATTACTATATACCTATATTAAAATATACCTGTAAAGTGTCCAGTCAGAATAGATTTGGTTGTAATTTTATACATTACATTACCTAATAAGATGTCTACTTCCGCGGAGTAATACATTTTGTCAGGGAGGTCACGTGATCTCTATTCTAACCTCACATGTGTACATTTGGTTAAATGTATAAAATTATATGTTATTACTTATTTTGGTTAAAATGCACGTTTGGCACCTCCCGAGATAAAAGTATATAAAATCGTTCAAAAATATGTTCTAAGACGATGTCCATAAAAATATTTTCTGTACAAGAAAAGTTAATTTTTATCAAATTAAAGTTGGGTAAGAAAAGTGTGTGTGGGTGGTAAATTAAGATACTTGCTTGGCGGAGTCATAGTGACGTCACAACTGTATTTGGTTTTTTAGAAATTTGTGCTTTCATAAATACACAAATTATCCACCCCCAATGGAATGCGTATACAGTCGTATATCCTGACTCCTGACTGAACACTCTTTAGGTATATACGGTAATTTTTTAGTAGGGCGGCCCCATACGATATTTTGGATTATTGTTCAAAAGTACGAGAAGGTACGATATAAAAAAAAAAAATGTTTAGCTTTGAGGAAAGTTACTTTTTTTGTTGAATTTATTTTGTAATAATCCAAAATATCGTATGGGGCCGCCCTACTAAAAAAGTACCATTAGTTTTTACAAAGTTACAAAATAAATTAAATTTCGGATAGTCATAAACGAATGTAAAAGTGATTAATATTTATTTGTTATGTTAATAACATCCTCCTTTTATGTAAAGGATCTGTTAATATTAACTTAATTATTAGTATAAATATGATGTTTCTTTGTCCAGAATCAGTGATTATTTCTAATTTAATCCACGTGCCAAACATATCTAGCAAGATGAGACGTACTCCAAACTAAACCTGATCCCAAGTTCATATTTCTAATTAACCTTTAATACTGTTAAAATATTAGCTGTTTTACTTAGCTGTTTTTAATATAATGGTAATACTTCAATACTCATTTTTCAATAACTAGACTATAAGTCAGGCTTCAATCGAATAAACCTGTCAAATTTATGTTGCACTAAGTCGAGTAAAATCTCAAGATGGATTAAAGATAGATATTGATAATACGATTGGTCAAAAAAGTCAAATTGAAATCACATTCACAAAAATATATAGTTTATATATTTTGTTATGAAAAATTTGAATTATATTAAATTAATATCTATTATAAATAAATAAAATCATTATACAAAAGTTTAAATTCTTGAATTTTGTAGTGCATTACGTTCGGTGAATCTTATTAATCACTTAAACAATAGTTTATGACTATCCGAACTTTAAATGTTGTAAATGTGTTAAAACTTACTGAGACAGAACGTTTTCGATCGATATGTGGCGATCTGATGTGGCAGAAGACACTGATGAAAACCGCCACATAGCGATTGAAAACGTTCTGTCTCAGTAAGTTTTAAATAATTTACAAAATTTAAAGTTCGGATAGTCATAAACTATTGTTTAAGTGATTAAAGAGTTTAAAATTGGTTTTAATATGACTAGGAACATTTGCCCTTACAAGCCCCTAGTCCACATACATAATTCCGTAAGCCGAATTTTAAGAGATAAATTGTGGTAGCTTGAAAGGTCGTACAGAGCTGGGAGATTGTTCATATTAAAGGCATTGACACAAAGGAGCGGGGAAAAACATAGATTCTTCTCAATTTATAACATATATATAAATTAAACTCACTAGAACAATATGAAACATACAAACACGAAACAGATCACACGTACTCTTCGACCACATCACTTCTAACTTTCACAAAAATTGGTAGCAAAAAGTAGAACTAGTGCAATCCTAGTGGCAGCCTCCTGAGACTGAAGAAGTTGTAAAATGAAAACGTTTCTTCCAAGTGTAAGTTAACAATTTAACAACTTTTAGTTAACAAAAAGTCTGGTCGCAAGTAATAGCAAAAGTGTAATAAGTGTTGCAAAGCTAGATATAAAGTGTATATATATATATATATATATATATATATATATATATATATATATATATATATATATATATAAAGAACTAATTCAAAATACAAATACAAGAATTATAATTGAATTTACAATTCAAAGCTTTTCGTTGGCTAATTGTTAATTCAATTATAATTCTTGTATTTGTATTTTGAATTAGTTCTTTATTAATACACAAGAATACATATTGCGATATATATATATATATATATATATATATATATATATATATATATATATGTGTATGTATGTATGTATATGGTCTTAAGATATGTTTTTTCAACAATTTGAAACATTTATCTCAGGTGATGCATAATGTGCATTTAACCTACAGAAGAGTAATTTGTACTCTCAGACCATCTGGTTTGCTTGTGATAGTTGCTACTTGCTCGTGTCTAAATCGTAGTCCTGTCTTGTGCTTGTTTGGTATTATGTTGTGCATGGCGAGTTATAAACATATAAGTTCTGAAAGTTTTTAGTAAATTATTGTATTATCTTCTCATAAAATAATTTTTCAATATAATTGGATCTCTCAATTGTAGATTTGTTCACAATATTTTTTTCTGTAGATTTAAATTAAAATTATTATGGCTAAAAAAAAATTAGATAAAAAACATAACCTACAAGACGCAACTAGGAAAGTTTCAAACTTTGTTTCTAGTAATGAACTTCTGAATAAAATTTCAAGAGTTAACAAAGAAGAAAGAAAAAAAATTATAGAATGTATTACTTTGAAAGGTTATTCTTGCTGGTTGTATATGAGAAGGAATTTACCCGACAATTATTTCATTTCCCGTAAGTAATGAATTGAAAATTATTAGTATATATCTATAAGTTTCAGTAAGATTATAAATCTCCTCAAATGTCGACTAGTTTTTTTTCAGGAAGAGCAATATATGGTAATTATTTACAAGCCCGGACACCTATAAAGGATTTATAGTGAAAGTGGACCAGGTTCCAAATTTTTAAATTTAGAATTAAATAAGGGATTCATTCTACCCTTTTTATACTTAATCGATATTGTAAAATTATAACCAGTCATTCAGAAAGTTTCAAGAACAGGAAAAATATTAAAACATGGTAACAAGACTCCAAAACTTGAAATTTAAAAGTAAATTCACTGTAAACTCAAATTTTTAAAAATTACTTTTTAAATAAAAGATCATTAGGCCTATGTTATTTATAAGCCCTAGAAGATCAAAACGGGTTAGTACCTTCTGGGACCATTTGGGGTATGAAATGAATATCCCCAGAAAAGCGGTGGGACAGTGGAGATACTCCTGGATTCTTTTTAAAATTAGAGTAAAATAGCAAGCTGTAAAGCCTTGAAGAGTTTTGATTACTTGCGCACAAATTTGTCCATAAATATTTTAAACAAAAATGTAATTTTATTGAGTTGGTGTTATGAACTTTTATCACTAAAAAAAATTAATAATATTTGAATAATTGTTAAAAGTAGCTAAAAGAAAAACTCACAAAATATAAAAATTAGACAATAGGTGGTACAAAAACAACATATATGTTTAACTAGTGTATCATTCTGAATGAATTTTCTTTATAATGTCCGGTCTTTGTTTCAATAATTGTAAAAATTGATCACAATTAAGGTGAAAATTACATTTAACCAGTAGCATAGAAGTTGCTTGATGTAATCATCTTAAATTCACTGAATAAACTAATTTAAAAAAATACTAATCTAAGTGAATACGTAATTGCTTACTTGCTGACGTGTTTCAAAACATTCATTCATTCTACGAAGCTAACCCTCTACTGGCGGCATTGGTTAGGTATAAAGGCTCTAACAGGATAGATTTATGACTGTGGAATGAGGTGGGTTGTTTTGGTTGTGTGTCATTAAATGGAAAAGGAACATACATTATTTAAAGAAAACAAACAAACCTAAAATCCAGCTACGCAAAACACCTAAAAGATACGCAAAACACACACGGACATACATACTAATTTAAATATTCTACACACATTAAAACAAAGTAAAAACCTAACAACCATAGAAAAAAATAAAATATACAAACACAACGGAACAAATAAAGAAAACATATTAAATGATCACACACATTTTGAAGCCAACAGCCATTTTCAATTATATGACACACAACCAAAACAACCCACCCCATTCCACAGTCATAAATCCATCCCCATAGAGCCTTTATACCTAACCGATGCTGCCAGTAGAGGGTCAGCTTTGTAAAAGGAACGAATGTTCTGAAACGCGTCAGCAAGTATGCAATTACTTATTCACTTCGTTGAGTATTTTTCAAAAAAAAGCAGTAGCATTGATTTAAGGGTGCTAATTTTAAATTGATATTTGTTCTCAGTTCAATTATCGTTTATCATAGTGAAAACTTTCTGAGTTACATACTTTCTCAGATAAGATACTTTATCAAACAACTCGTTATCATCTATCTTTAGTTTTTCAAATTGGCTTGCTATCAAATTAATCACTTCTTCGACTCTTGCCCACTAAGGCACTTTCTTCAAACCCATCCACTGAAACTTTTAAATATCAAAATTCCAAGCCCAGATATTTAAATATGTAATACTACTGTCATAAAAAGTGCAAATGGTATTTATAATGTAATCGTTGTCATCTTCTTTTACTTGTTTTATGCAGTAACAGACATAAGTATACAATGATATGAAGAATCAATGCTATGAGACCTTCAATTTTCATAAGCATTCGATATTTATCTGGTCAAAATACAGTCGAACCTCTGTATAACGAAGTCGATTATCCAGAGAAAAAAATTCGTTGTAGAGAGGTGTTCATTATTTAGAGGTTGTGTTGTCAAGAATGCTCCCACCCCATCTTACTGATCTTACCGCATTACGCATACCTTCATGCGGTACTTCGTGCGGTAATAAAAGGGATACAGTATAATATCGCGAGCGTAGTTAGTGTAATAGGCCAATGTTAATATAGGATAATGTTTTATAATGTCTCAATTTATTTGAAATTCAAGTTGTTAAAAATGTTTTATTGGTGTTTTCAGAATGTTTCTTCATTGTATTAAATATCCATATTCAATTTTCTTCATAGGGTCTACTCTGTATAGGCTATTATGATAAGTTATCTAATGGTTATGAAAACTTACTGGTAAATAAGAACATTCACCAATTCATTTTCAGGAAGCATGACTTGAACGTAGTGGAATTTAATCGAAGCAAACTCAGTGGGGCCGTAATTTAGTAACTGTATTATTTATTAACATACTGCCCATACTGATTTTATTTGAATACACACAATCTATCAGTATTTTATTTTTATATACACAATTCAATTTCAAACAACACAAACTGTTTTATACACTACACATACCGTATCCGGAGAAAAAAATACTGTATTAAATTAAACATATAATACGATGTACAGTAATACAGTACTGTAAATACAGTAACTTCGAATAGGTACTTTTTAAATCGTTTCTAGTTTTCAAATTTTTACTTGAAAAAGTTAGTAATTTTTTGTTGCACTTTACGTTTGAATAAAACATCATGTTCAATGAATGTTTCACATTTGTTCAGACAATTAAAAATGTTGTCTGGTACACCATCTTTCAGTTGAAATCCTCGCCTGATGATTTTGAAAGCTTGTAAAACTTCATGATCAATAGGGTTCTTCTCTTCAGATTCATCACAATCATCGTTATAGTTGTCGTCATCATCTTTCAAAAGTTCATTTGAGTTTGTCATCTGGACGCTTTGGAGTAAGTCTTCGTCGTCTGGAAAGTTGGAAACAGCCAAATCTTCTTCCAGACAAATAAAATCTTCAAGTGGAACGTCATCAGCTACGTTTCCTGAACTCTTCAGAAAATCCCATTGCTTTTTTAATTCACTTAAAGTCATGTTGTCCTCACTGTCCTCTTCATGTGTGACCGAATTAAATCCAGCTTTGGAGAAACAATTAAAAACTGTTGTTTTTTTCACGTCATTCGTCCAAACTTTTGCCAATTCAGCGATGCAGTCCCGACAATGTTTTTGGGTACAATTTCATTGTTCTTTACGGTAGTCACAATCTTTTTAAAAATTCTTTTTCTGTAGTGTAGCTTTAAATTTTTTATTACTCCCTGATCAAGTGGTCGAAGTATCGATGTAACATTTGGTGGAAAGAAAAACACATTGAGACTCTCCAGTTTGGAATTGATGTCATACGGATGTGCAAGGCAGTTGTCGATGAAAAGTGCAATTTTCCTTTTCTCTTTGGAGATCTGCTTGTCCAGCTTCAGTATCCATTCAATGAAAATTTCGCTCTTCATCCACGCTTTTTTATTAAACGAGTAATCAACTTCTAAGGACTTGACAGATCGGAAACATCGCGGAGATTTGCTTTTGCCAATCACTAGCAATTTGAGTTTTTCTGTCCCTAATATGTTAGCTGCCACTAATACGGTGATCCTTTCTTTGCTTCCTTTTCCTCCAAAACAAGAATCAGTTTTAAAAGTTAGTGTCTTGTTTGGCAAACATTTAAAAAACATACCAGTCTCATCAGCATTTAAAATGTCTTTCGGTTCATAATCATTTAAAACTTTTTCCAACATATTACCTTTCCAAAATTCACAAGTGGGGTTATCAACACTAGCACTTTCTCCCGAAATGACTTTTTGAACAATGTTATGGCGTTTTTTGAATTTTTCTATCCAACCGTTACTTGCGTTAAAGCCACTGTGTCCTAATGATACTGCAAATTCCAAAGCCTTTTCTTTAATAAGATTTCCTGACAATGGAAGATTTTTCTCGCGCATTACCGTAACCCATTTAATCATTGCGTTATCGATATTGTCGAATGTATAAAGATCCATTTTCTTTCTTTGCAAATCATAAGAAACACTTTGTTTTAGAATTTGATCCCGGTTTTTTAGAATAATGGATAGCAAACTCTGAGGTATACCGAATTTTTTCGCAACATCCAACTTTTTTACACCTTCATCAACCTCTCGTAAAACACTCACTTTTCCTGCTACACTTGAACACTTTCTTTTTTACATTTTGTCACAGCACAACAAACTCACGGCATGAATAAAACTGAGTAACTGAGCTAGCAACATTGAAATGAGTGATAAAAGAAAATGGTGGGAGGATGGGAATGTACTGTAGGCCTATCTATAAATGCTGAGTTCTTAGAATTCCTAACCAATGAGACACTGCATTCTTAACTGAACCGAACTATAACATGCAGTCAATTGCCGACTTGTGTTTCGCCTACCATTCTTGGTTTTGTTGACCTTCCTGCTGAAAATAAACAATTTCCTGGAAATGACATTGTGAGCTGCCTATACAACACTACATTTCTTCGGTTGAAGTAAAGAAAAAACTTCGTTATTGAGAGGTCCGAAATTTGTTACATAGAGGCAAATAAGTAGTATAACTTCTAAAATGTCATTGGACAAGGTAAAAATTCATTATATAGAGGATTTCGTTATCTGGAGGTTCGTTATATAGAGGTTCGACTGTAATTTTAAAAGTATTGAAAAAGTAGTATGTCTGGTACTATTTTGTCAAAACGCGAAAAATAAGCATCCCAATAGGTAGGCCATCTTTTTCGTTGTAGAATGTGTTATTGTAGGTGAAGTAGTTTTGAGATATGATACTTATCAATACCATACAGATCATCCAAAACCCACAATCTAACCAACACACTACGAAAATACAACTACAAAATAGCTTACTCCACACAAAACACTCTCAATAAACAATTTAAACCAAACAACAAAATCGATGACATTTACAATGCCACTGGAGTTTACAAACTAACTTGCAGTTCTTGCCCCAATTTTTACATAGGCCAGACAGGGAGGTCCTTCTACACATGTTACCAAGAACATATAAAAGCACTAACAAACAATAACCACCAATCAAACTTCGCCGATCATCTCAACTCCACAAAACATGACTACATAGACATAACATCTAACCTACAAATTCTTCATAAACAACACAGAAATAACCAACGCTACTCAATCGAACAATAGGAAATATACAGACACTTCAAACTACACTCTATATACATACTCAATACACAATTACATTACAACTCACACACACTTTTTGACATCATAACTCCTAATACTCACAAAATACACCCACACCACCATAATACCCCACCGCCACCCTAACACCCTAATCCACGTAAACCTTGAGATCAGTTACAGTCTCAGTTGACAATGGGACACATCTCCTAGAACGACCGTCCTCAACAAACATAAATAAGTGCTGCTATAGGCAAGTTTATAAACATTTAAAAGTGTTTAGTAACAATAAGTACCTACAAAAGTAGCTTTTAATAATAAATTAATTACTAAAGATTGGGCTTTTTAGAGATAATTGAATTATAAATTCATTTTATTTTGATTTAGATGTAGTAGAATAAGATATATAAATATGTATTGTAAAAGAAATTATATAAAAATAGGTATTGATTACATTCAAGATTTTCATTCAGTTATTTTATGGATGTAAAATCAACAAATGAAAGCTATTATAATGTCTAATATTTCTAGGTTCATTATACATTTATTCAGTGTCATATTTTTGTGCCATGTCTAGGATTGTCACATTTTTGTTTGTTGATGCATTTCAGATAACATCTATCTATCACAATATTATGTATACTCACTGAATGCTATTTTATTCCAATAGATAGAAGTTATCCGAAACATGCCAATAACTAAGAATTTGACAATGTTACTAGGTATTAGAGAAAAATTAACAGAATCAATACCTATATCAATAAATAAAAATTTTGTTTTGACAAATTATGTGTTTATATAATAATAATAATAATAATAATAATAATAATAATAATAATAATAATAATAATAATAATAACACATTCATAAAAAATGACATATATTTTGCCAAAGATCCAATATAAACTAAATTCTAATTATATTAAAAAAAACTGTCATAAAACTGTCATAAAACTAAATTGTAGTGACTTTACTACAATATTTATAAAGAAATTCGTTCCAGTCTTGGTTTCAAACAAATGAGACTATTGTAAAGGGTTGTCAATGTTATACACTCTCACACACAGCTTGATATATTTATATTATAAAAGGTGGTTTCTAAAAGGTGAGTATATATTATAAAAAGTCCTACAAGTTATATTTATATTATTTGATTCATCTTCACTTATTATATCTCTGAAAATGCAACGCAATACCAAAATATTAAGAGAAAATATAGTTTATATAGTAAGACTAAGGACTTTTAATATAATTACTTAGTGACATCTTGTGTTTTAGAGAAAAGTAATCATGAAGATGGAGGCACAAAAGGTGATGAAGATCAAAATGAAGAGTTATTTTTGAAAAATAACACAAGCCACATGAAAAATAAACAAAATTTGAATGGTACGTAAACGGTACAGTTTTGATCACTTCCTGTTTTATTTCAATTTGGGTTGTATTTTATCATTGGTGAAGGACCTGTTTTCAATTTTACTGAGATTATAGTGTCATTTCAGACTATGAAGGTGACATTGGTGACTGTTGGCCAGTACTCATATAATGCATACAGCTACACTTGTTGTGTCTAATGAAAGGTTAAGGTTATGAGTCTGCTCTATAAAGCGTATATCTCTCTGGGAAGTCATTTCATATCTTTGATTTCTTGTTCAGAAAATTTAATACAAGTTTTGTTACATATCGATAATGTGTTTTGCAAAATTAACTCAAGTAATTTGACTTGTGCTTATTCTCGGGAATGTTTTTTTTCAACTGATCAGATTGTAATCATTTCAGAGACCATTATCAGTTCACTTTAAGGAGTTTTATGTTGAGGAAGTGATAAAATTCCTTTTTATCTGCAGAAAAACATCGATCGTCTTTGTTTTTGCATTATAAATAATAATAATATTTTAGTTATCTCAAATTGGCATTTGCTTTAATCATTTAATTCATTCAAAGCAACTAATACTTAAATAAGACTTAGATGATAATTAATTATACATCCATTAAATTACACAGCACATGTATTTTAACAGTGAAAAAAATAAGTCAATCAACAATTGCTCAATACCATCAGAATTGACGATTCCTGGAGTCGAGAATCAGAATTGACATGTCCATAGTCAAAAAGCTACAGCTGTTAGTAGAAACTTTTAGTATTCGGAAGATGTCATCTATGGTTATGTTCAATAAGCCAGGGGTAGATCCAAGAATGTCTTGCAATTGCCTTTAAATTTTGATTTTTAAAGTATATTCTTTACTTATCAAAGCCTCCAAACAAAAATGAAAATGAAATTATGAAGTTGCAAATGACAATGAACAGCTAGTGGCTCATGAAGATGCAACAGTGGGTTTTGAACTCCATCTTTGTTATAGGTGGTGGCGGAACATCGTGTCACAGATATGATATTTTACACTATGTCAAAAAAAAGGTGTAATTAAATTTCCAATGAAAGTAGGATTAACAATAATTAATTAAAATAATTGAAATTTTTAATTAAAGAACCTCAGTAATTAAAATTGAGAATAAGCCTAAGTGGGTTGAATTCTCAGATTATTTTCCAAATATGGATAGAATGAACAACGAAGTTTAATTTAAAATATTGTATGGGATATTGTCTGGTATTAAATCTGGTACAGAATATTATTGTTCAAAATATAAAAACTTATTAATAATTATTGCATAACTGAATGAATTCTTTTTAAAATAATCATTTCATTGATGAAGCCAACCCGCAGCTCAATAAAATGAAACCACTATTCATGAAACCCGCTATCCAATGCTTAATAGCAGGCCTGCTCTATCAATGAAATGATTATTCCGAATCCAGTCAGTAAGTACATTAAAATATCCAACACTCAGTTACACAATATTTACTAATAATTTAATTAGTGAATTAAAGATGATTACAACATGTTACTTTTATATAAAAACTACAATAAATAACACTAACTTTCAAATACAAAAAAAAAAAAAATGAAATATTTTTAGTTTCTGAGTAAAACTGTAGTATTACTTAAGTTTGCAAAGATATTCTCATTAGTTCAATCATTATTTTCGATCATGTCTGTTGGTTAAAATAGTTTAGCGGTTCGTCCACCTGGAAGCTCGACTTCAGAATAGCTTCATCACTATTCTTCTTACTTGCTCTCTTTATTCTTTAGCTCAGTTATCGTGTGCATTGTTTTGAGAAGAGAAAAATGGAATGTTATCGTTTAACATTGCTACAACCTCCGTTACATCTGCTTTTAGCTAATTTTGTACGTCATGAATAATGTCGAAACTGCCTTCAATCTGACGAAGTAACTTGGAAAAACCTTTATTTTGAATTTATTCTAAATTGTCTTTCAGGAATGACAAATTTAATTACTCTATTGTTGTAGTCAATAATAATTTTAAAAAAATCTCACTCATAACACAACATAACAAAAGGGGACACAAATTCTTTAAAGAAATTTAAGAAATAAGGTTGCAAACCGTACTGAAAAGCAAGATCATAGCTTCATTTTTTTGAGTCTCTAAGGGAGTGATTTTCTTTAATTTTCTTGAACGTGGCACATTTAAATAAGAGAGATACAGTAGAGTCTTGAAAATTCGAGTCTCGGTTTTTTGTGGTTCCGTTAAATTTGAGCCTGTCTCTATTTCTGATCATTTTATCTGTTTGAAAGGAAATTCAAATCATTTACTGTTAGACATCGCAACGTCACATCTCGATGAAGATCAACTGTAATCCGATTGTATCTGTGCTTTACTTCTACCCGCAAATGTTACGAGCCTAATCCAGCATATGAAAAAAATACAAACCGTTACCTGTTACAATCTCTCTTGGAAGCGACAGAAAGGGAAGAAAGCATTGTAGGCTTTCTAAAAATAAAGTTCTGTTAAGGAAGATATGTACAGTATAGCTGAAACATGGAATGAAATAAAAGAATAAATATTAAGTAACCCATGGAATATTGTGCTGGGTCATAATAGAACTGTTTACTGTGTTGTTGTTCCACAAGAAGAATAAAGATGAATGTTCAACCAAGACAGTACAAGAAGGGAAAATAAGTCACGGTGAAGGAATGCGCTATATTAAATAACAGACACCACGCCAACAGATGTGCTTCTACTAAGACATCTACGTGACACCGCAGCTCGAAAACAATCTGATAAGCAGACGCAAAAACACTTCAAAATTTTTTCAAAAAAATGTAGCAACCGTGATAAACATTGTATAAACAAAGCAACATTAAGTAGTGTAATGAATACAGTTGTATAAACGTATTTTGTGCATTCTTAATTATAGTATTGGGGTTCATTAGAACCCCTATGTTTTCCAATATACAGGAATGTATTTCTGAGTAATACGAGTTTTTGTTAATCCGAGGGGGTTTCGGTTTCATCTACCTCGAATTATTGAGGCTCTACTGTATTATAAAACATTGACAAAGCTAAGGCGAGCTTTACAAAACAAGTGGCGAGGTAAACTTGGCATATAAGTTTTGTATTTTCACAACTCCATCCACTTGGCCTAACTTACCCAAGGTGGAAGATTTCCAAAGAGACTGTATTGTGGCACAGTATAAGTACATTAATTTGAATGAAATTGATTAGAAAAATAGTCTAGTGTATTTTCAAGACAAATATAAACGAATTTGGTTTTTCATATTGCTTATGGTTCACTTCAAAACGTCTCATTTTCTAAGTAGTCTTCATGTACATGAAAGAAAAAATGTTATTATTCAGTAATTCTTTGTTAAAAGTTCTATATTTGATCAAAAGTCATTCTAGTAATAGAGTGGTTGTGAGGTACTTGAGAAACATTTTAATAATAGGAGTTGTTCTTTAGTAAAAAGTCAGAACACTATATTTCTTATTCAGTACAGTCAAAATAGAGAGTGTTGCAAATTCGGATCGTGGTTTTAGTGTGAACGGCACTCAACGTGAAAAGTGTGGCGCTTGGCGCCGCTACTATACATATTTGAACTAAGTGTTATCTTTAAAATATAAATCCAAAGAAGATAAATTAATTCCGAAAAATGCAACTAACTTTAAAACTCAACATACAGTATATTTAATCATGAACTTAAGTTTTAGATTTGTATGTTCTGCACACTAACCAATAACCAATATTGTAACCAATCACGAAAATAATGAAATTTATTATTAAACTTAATTTTTAACTTATACGTCATATAATATGCTTTTAGTTTTATTATTCATCTTTAATGTTAATTTTACAGTTGAGACATCACCACTCTTCTGTTCCCATTTATTTTTCCCTACACATCATTTTCACTAAATTCTTTGTTTTTTTATGTCTTCTGACATCTATTTTATAATAATTCCTGGTTCATTTCAAACTTACAAGATACTATATGCATTAAAATATATAATAGCTAATGAAATATCATTAATATGCAGTAGTTTAAAGATAGTTTGAAAATCAGGTCCTAATTGATCCGGATTTTTGACGCTCTACTGTATTTTCAAAATTTAAGACGATCTTATAGATGGTGTAATTAATCCTCACCACCATTGGATGATGAAGTAAAGAGAAATAACAGTTAGCAGATTTACAAGCTTTAACTAAGAGTCTTAAACTTAGATAATATTTTTTGAAGTAATTATGGTTTCAACATTTACAGATAGTAATGGCCTAACAACTAAGAAAAAACGTTCAAATAAAACAGGTAATAATAACGATAAAAAACCATACCCAAAAACACTTGACGCATTGGAAAAAGAATTCAGTGAACTAAAAGGTGAGTTAATTTGAATTTTTCTCTTGGCCTGTCTCTCATTTGTCCTTATTTTTTTTTCTCTAAGAACTATAATTTGGTATATCAGTCAACTTGAAATTCTTAGAATGAATGAAATTTTGAGCAATGACCAGCATAAGATATTTTTTGACTTTTAGAAAAAATGCAAATGAATTTATGAACAATTTCTGTTTAAAATATAATAGCTAAATCCGGATTTGAAATATTTCAATAGTGTGATAAGTTTTTATATGTGTCCTACTTATTTGTTAACAAGAGATTGCAGTTTTGGGCTATTGCCATTAGGTAAGTCTGTCAGTCTCCTATCTAGTCCAAAAATTCCTAAATAAGCTTTAAGCTTTACTAGAACTAACCTAAATATATATATATATATATATATATATATATATATATATATATATATATATATATATATGTATAGATTTTTTGGATTAGGAGACTGACAGACTTACCTTGGTAAGAGTCCACTCTGTAGTCTTGAAATAGAAACACATAAAACACTTAACCAATGATATATTTCAAGCACACAGTTGTCTTTGTCAATCAAAGAGAAAACACAAAAAGAAATATGAGAGAATGAAATAAAATAAATATATATATGTATATACAAGGGCTGTTTTTTTTTCAACTTCCGACTGTACCGCTAGACGGCAGGGCGAGCGGCATCGGCCAGTAATGTGCGGCAATCGACTGCGCACCTCTCCCAGTACGACCTCACTCGTTTTCGGGCGTCCGACGCCATTACCGGTTTATCCAGTGACACATAAACATGGCTACCTTGATAGAATCTCCCGTCAAGTGTGAGTTGCGAAGTGTCATTCGTTTCTTGCAAGCTGAAGGGTTATCCGCAGCAGAAATTCACCGCAGAATGAAACGAGTATACGGTGAAAGCTTTATGAGTGACAGTGCAGTGCGTGATTGGTGTAGGAAATTTAAAGATGGACGAGTTGACATTCATGATAAAGGGGCCCAAGGATGAAAGTCGATCGCAAACGAAGACCTCGTTGAACGAGTTGACCAAAGTGTAAGAAACAATCGGAGGTTTACGATTACGGAGCTATCCAATCAGTTTCCTGATATTTCAAGGTCAGCCCTATACACTATCGTAACTGATAAGTTAGGCTACAAAAAACTTTGTGCTCGATGGGTGCCGAAGATGTTGACTGATGACCACAAAGCTCGGCGAATGGCGTCAGTAAGGTCTTTTCTGAATCGTGACAGGAGATGAGACATGGGTTCTGTACGACACCCCAGAAACAAAACAGCAGTCCCAACAATGGATGCATTCAAACTCTCCAAACAAACCCAAAAAAATCAAAAAAACGTTCAACAACAGAAAGATTATGGCCACCGTGTTTTGGGATCAAAAAGGTGTTTTGCTTGTGGAGTTTTTAGAGCCAGGGACTACAATCAATGCGGAAGGATACTGTGGTACGTTACAACGTTTGCGGAGAGCTATCCAGAACAAAAGGAGAGGAATGCTCACATCAGGAGTTGTGCTCATTCATGACAACGCCCGTCCTCACAGTGCTGCTTTGACGAAACGTCTTCTTGACGGGTTTAAATGGGACGTTTTTGACCATCCGGCGTATAGCCCTGATTTAGCGCCGAGCGACTATCACCTTTTCCCGGAACTGAAGATGATGCTAGGAGGGCAAAGCTTCCGAACTGACGACGCGCTACAAGTCGCCGTGAAAACCCATCTCAAATCACTGGCGGCAAACTTCTATGAAAGAGGTATTAAGAAGCTTGTACACAGGTATGAAAAATGCCTCAATTTAAAAGGCGATTATGTTGAAAAGTAACTAATAATGTACCTAACTCTTGATAATAAATTTATTTAATTACTCTCACTAGTTTTATTTTTATACTACATCGGAAGTTGATAAAAAAACAGCCCTCGTGTATATATATATATATATATATGCTGATACGTATTCCTTCACGGGTGGAAAAATATGATGATTAGTTATTATCTGGATTACATCCGTTCATTCTGCAGTGCATAAATTTGCAGTTCCGACGTTTCGCTAGAATCTCATCCAGCATTGACGAGGTGAACTCAACAACAGTTGAAGAGCGAGTGAGACTTTGGGTTCACCTCGTCAATGCTGGATGAGATTCTAGCGAAATGTCGGAACTGCGAATTTATGCAATGCAGAATGAACAGATATATATACAAAGTACACTTTTGCTATTACTTGCGACCAGACATTTGTTAACTAAAAGTTATTAATTGTTAATTTACACTTGGAGGAAACGTTTTTGTCTTACCTAACATAATCAATAAAATAAACCAACTGGAAAAAATATGTCCCACACTTAACAACAATGGTTTATGTTAACAAATTATTAACTTTTAGTTAACAAATGTCTGGTCGCAAGTAATAGCAAAAGTGTAATTTGTAATTTACCACCAGCTCGTCATGAACAGCAACAAGATTTGGATATATATATATATATATATATATATATATATATATATATATATTTGTAGTTATGCAACACTGTTTTCTTATATACATTTATCACTTTCACTTATGTACTTAAACAAGAATCTTACTTGGTATTTATGCGAGTTAACTTTCAATGACTGGCCTTGTCGAACTCCAAAAACTTGACGAATTAATCACACAAACCATAAAAACACACGACCCCAACGGAGATTGGATACGATATGTTGACAATGGATTATAAATCTCGCAAAATACAGCAATAAATAATAACATCATCCTAAATGAAATCAATAACTTACACCATAACATACAATTCACCATGGAGGAAGAAATAAACAATAAAATAAACTATGTAGACCTAACAATAACCAGAAATATAAATAACATTGAATACTCTTTTTATAGGAAACCCACACAAACCATTAATACAATACCAAACCACTCCAACCATCCCCCACAACATAAAATGGCCACTTACAACTCACTTTTATACAGGATGCTAAAATTGTCTCTAAATAATGAAGAAAAAACCAAAGAAAAACAAATAATATATCAAATAGCCCAAAAAAATGGATACAATAAAAAAACTATAGATAAATTAGAATTTAAAATATTAAATAAATTAAAACAACCTAAAATCGAACCACAAACAACAAAATGGGCTACATTCACATACACAGGATACAACATAAAAGGAATAACTAAAATACTAAAAAATAATAATATTAACATAGCCTACAAAAACATAGGAAACATAATCAACAAAATAAACCAACCAGAAAAAATATGTCCCACACTTAATAACGGAATATACAAAATCGAATGCCCAGACGTAATAAAATATACATAGGCCAAACAAAAAAGAAATTAAAAGACAGATATCAAGAACACCTCAATGCATACATCAAACCTGAAATTTATAACTCAAACTTAGCCATACACGCCATCAAAAACAAACACTCATTCCCCACATTAAAAAACGTACACCTAATAAAAAAAGTTCAAAAAGGCCTCAAAATGACAATCTGGGAACAACTAGAAATTTATAAAAATAATATCATTAATGAACAAATACAAATAAAATAAAAAAACGATAAATTATTCAATCTAATAGACAATATTAACCCCAAAACAAACTTTAAAAACTCGCACAGTGTAGTGAATCTAAAAATAGAACATAATGGTACACCAAGGTCAACGGGAAATCCACTCAGCTCGCAGTCTACAACAACCCTGTTCAGTATACCTGATGATAATGACAAGGCCAGTCATTGAAAGTTAACTCGCATAAATACCAAGTAAGATTCTTGTTTAAGTACATAAGTGAAAGTGATATATATATATATATATATATATATATATATATATATATATATATATATATATATATATATATATATATATAGGTTAGTTTTGATTGGTAAAGAATATTTAGATTTTTTGGACTAGGAGACTGACAGACTTACCTTGGTAAGGGTCCATTCTGTAGTCTTGAAATAGAAACACATAAAAGCACTTAACCAATGCTATATTTCAACCACACAGTGGTCTTTGTCAATCAAAGAGAAAACCAAAGAGAAAACACAAAAAGAAATATGAAAAAAAAATTTATTTCATTCTCTCATATTTCTTTTTGTGTTTTCTCTTTGATTGACAAATACCACTGTGCGGTTGAAATATATCATTGGTTAAGTGCTTTTATGTGTTTCTATTTCAAGACTACAGAGTGGACTTTTACCAAGGTAAGTCTGTCAGTCTCCTAGTCCAAAAATACTAAATATATATATATATATATATATATATATATATATATTTGTGTATATATATGAAACTTAAATAGTTTTATTTTCCTTTTTGGTAATTAAATTTTTTTAATGTTTATTAACTAAATTGTGCCACAGAGTTGTTAATTCTATAGTGTACTATACATACTGAGATACTATTTTTTTATTGTTACTAGTTTTATTAGTATTCATAGAACATATTTTTTTCCAGGTAAAAATTTAACATATCATTCAAAACTTAGAAAAAAAGGTCTCTATTCAAGAATTATAAAGAAAAAACGGAAAGAAGAGAGATTAAATTTAAAGAAAGGAATTAAAAATAAATTAATTAGTGACAAAAATGGAAATATGGTCAAAATTATACCAGTGAAACCTATTTTTAATAATGAAGGTAAAGTTGTATCTAGTAAATTTGATTTTACTGAAACGGAATTAATTAAAACTCCAAATAAAATACCTGAAATTATCTCAGATGGTCATTCTAAGGTCAACAGTACAATTATGAACCATGGGAAGAAACAGTTGCACACTAAGTTAAATGGAAATATTAGTTCACAGTTGAATGGAATTGAAGTAAAGGGAAATGCAAAATTAACAGGTTTTTATGAGCCTAAAGTTGAAGATTTAAAAGAGGAAAATAAATTATCATTTGAGCCTGTATTTAATAAAGAGAGTAAAATGGTATTCAGTAGATTTGAATTTTCAGAGAATAAAGGAGGAAAGAAAAAGAAACAAGACAAAGACCCCAGGAAACTTTTAGAAAAAATTAAAGAAAAAAAAACAAATTTGAAAGAATTAGAGGCTTCTGGAAGTAAGGATAAAGCAGTAGAGTTGGAAGAAAAAGAAAAATGGGCTGTAGCTTTAAAAAGAGCTAGTGGGGAAAAAGTCAGAGATGATCCAGAGTTATTGAGAAAAAGTTTACGTAAAGAAAAACAGAGAAAATCACATAGTAAAAAGAAATGGCAAGCTAGAATAGCAGATGTTCAAAAGACCAAACAAGAAAAACAACAGAAAAGGTCTAATAACATAAGTGCAAGGAAAGCCGAAAAGAAGAAAAAGAAAATTAAAAGATTAGTTAAGAAGGGCAGGTATGTTCCTTCATTTTAAAATCAATATAGAAATTTTAAAAAAATTAAGTGTTTTTTATTATTCCTTCTCAATTAATACAAATATGTGGGAGTTTAGAAATACAAATATAATATGAGTAAAGTAATACAAATATAAGTAAAGGGGTGTTTAGACTAGCAACGAAATTGCCATGTCACTGCGATTACTCAACATACGGCAAACATACATATTTGATCTTATAAATGTGTTGCTCGGTAATGCCACGTAGGAATATTGGCTGCATATTGCCGAACAACATTCTGACATGATAGTTTCATATTAATTTTCTTTAAAAAAAATAAGTCCCTTTATTTTTTAAGAAGCTTTTTCTCTCTGCCTCATTTTCATCTGAACATTTTGTAAATCTTGAATGTCATTCAATGTGAAAATTGAATCTATCAAATGCTCGAAATATGATCTCTGTACATAATTCAACATAATTTTACAGCTTACTTGCGGTTTTGGCAATATCTTTTTGACCAGAATCAGTTTTCCATCCAGTCCCTCATGATTCCGTCATCAATATGTTCAAATTCCTTTTTGTAACAATTTGTCATTATCACCTCAATTTCAGCCATTATGGTCCCTGTATTTTTGAACACTTAAAATAGTTTCATTAACTTCCCCTAACAATATATTTTATGGTACTATTAACCCATTGCTCCTTTCGGAGGAGATTATTTTGTGCTAACAAAATCGTGCTGAAGGCAAAACGATCTCATTTTGTCATTGATTTTTGTCGTTTAAAGAACCACATATATTTTTGTTTGTTTTTTCTGCTTGTTAGTGTGTTATCGTCTTCATGCTTCAGTCTAGGCAATGGTTTTTGGCTCTCAAAACTGTCACCATAATGAACGATATTTATCTCTATCCCAATGTGTTCTCTGAATGTCAGGTGTCATAAAGTAGGGGTTTTATTTCTCTCTTGTTACTTTTGCCTTTTATCACTTTATTAGTTTAGAGACTGCAGTGAGTTGATAGGGCAGTGTCATGACACCAAGGTTTAGGCTCTGGATCTGTACTGTTGCCTTTACATGTTGTTAATTAAAAAATATATTGTTTATAATAGTTTTAAAATTTTAAAAAAGTATGGTAATGTGTGAATATTTTTTTGAAATTATTTTAGTTATAAATTTTGTTTACAAATGTGAAGTGAACCAATAGTAGCATGAATGTTAAGGGAAACAATCACTGAGCTTTAAACTATATGTTCCATTTTATTATTTATTTATTTGTTTACATATTCTTTTACGTTATTCTTATTATCTATTATTTTAATTCATATTTATATTTTTACTACTAATGATTACAAATAATTATTTGAAAAATAATAAATTAGTGGAACATTATTAAGTTGTAACCACTGAGTTGGGAATTAGTCGGAAGCTGCTGGGTCTATAAAACGCAATGCATAGTGGGTTAACCCTGTATCTGGTTGACGCATTCGAGTCACATAGCTTTGAGTATGTCATCTGGCAGTAGATGGATTTGAGTTCTGTACAGCAGTGTCAGTTGTAGATAGAGATACAATAATATACCAAGTACAATGAAACTTATGCCAAGGTAAAGCTTATTACCCTACAAAGTGATACAAGATAATGGTGGTTAGACAGTGTGTAAATGGCATGTTGTTTCTGTTTGGAGACAATATTGATCATGAAGAAATTATACAGACAACATAATTTTCCTTATTTCTCACTGAACAACAAGTTTGTAGATTATTTTCTGCTGTTGAGTCGTTTTGACGCTAGTTCAGTCACTATTTCCTGGGATCGCTAATGTTGAGGCCTCTCCTTAGTCAGTAAATTTTGTTCAGCTGATCCGTTCTCTATGCTTTCCCCTTTTCTTCGTATTTACCACACCTCACAAGGGAAGGGGGAGCACCTTCAACTAGGCAACATTTACTAATTTAGGTAATGCCTCGGCATTAGCGACCCTAGGAAATAGTGATAAACTATCATCTAGTGATGACCTAGCTTCTTAATACAGTTGCATTAACTTTCTGTCTAGCTTTTATTCTCTGTGGCAATACATTTTGCTCGGGTCTGATTATTTAAACCTAGATGTAAGAACTTTACAACTTCAAAAACAACTGTTTAAGTTTTTGTGATTATTAAAACAGATTTTTAAAATTATGAACTCAGACTTCACATTTAGAAGTTATTAACTTTAAACTTTTCGATTAAAAAAACAATCTTGTATTCTTGTATGTTAAAGCAATAATATGAGTAGCACCCATTAGTTTTGTGCTATAGCACCTTTTTGAAGACATGATTTGTAGACTGTCAATCTAAGTAAAATTATGTACAAAGAATAAAGCTTATATATGACTTCAGGTTTATTTTAATTGAAACAATTGTCTACATAATAAAATAACTTGATATTTTACGTTATCCATTGTTTTTCCATTGCACTGACTTTATGAAGTTAATATATTACTATTGTAAGTAATTTTATCCACCATCAAGTGCAATGATTTTACCTTGTGTGATGAGGCACCTTTCGGTCACTTGACCACTGTCAAATCACTGATATTTTTCTGGTGTAGATGTTCGGTCCGTGATGTTGGTATTTGTTGACTTGACACGCATTTTCTCTTGATCTGTGTGTATGATGTTTTTATATAGTATGTCTTCTGTATATGTGGTCTGTAAGTTCATTAAATTGTTGTGTGTGTTTTTATAAATGTGGTATTTTTCTAGTGAGTTTAATTCTATTGGGTTATTATTTATTTCAAGTATGGTTAGGTTATTTTCGTAGTTTGTTATTTCATGTTTATGTGATATTAGGTGCGCTGCAACATTTGATACCTTTGTATTTTTATTTTTGAATGCTCTGTAATGTTCTTCAAATCTTATTTTAAATGATCTGGTCGTTTTCCCTATGTAAAATGCATTGCATTTGTTACATGTAATCTTTAAAACTCCTGATAGGTTATGTTTTTCTGTATTTGTTTTGTGGTTTGTGTTATTAAGATATTTTATTATTGTTGTTTTGTTTGTATGTTGGAGTGTAGTATTCTTTGTTGTATATATTTGTTAGTTTTTCTATTTTGTTATTGGTGTATTTTTATTTTAGGTAGATTTTTTTATTTTTATTATTTATGTGTTCAGGTTGCAGTGTTGTGTTGAGGTTAGGTTTTTCGTAAATTTATTGTATATGTTTTTTATAAGGGGTTTGTTGTATCCATTTTCTATTGCTATTTTTGTAATGTCATCCAATTCTTCATTTAATTTTTGTTTGTTATCTTGTGTGTATTTTATTGCTTTATTTATCATGTTACTGTAAGTGTTAATTTTGTGTGTCCAGGGGTGGTTAGATTTGTAGTGTATTGTGGTGTTGTTGGAAGTTGGTTTTCTGTGTACTGTAGTTTCTATTTCATTGTTATTTATATTTAAAGTGATGTCAAGATAGTTAATTGTTCTGTTTGTTTCTGTTTCGACAGTGAATTGTATGTTTTCTTTGTATATATTTAGTTTTTTTAGTATTATGATGTGTTCGTTGTGAATGGTGGGTTGGTATATTACAAGTATATCGTCTACGTATCTTGTCCATAGTAAAATATTATGTGTGTTTAGTATAGGTTTAATTATTATTTGTTCAAAGTGTTGTAGATATATTTCTGACATGACTGATGATATGGGTGATCCCATGGGGAGTCCAGTTGTTTGTTGATAGTATTTATTGTTAAATTGGAAGTAATTTTGGTTACATACATGTTTTGTTAGTGTTATGATACTATTTATTGTGTTTTCTTTTTCGTTATTGTGTATTAGTTTGTTTTTCATTATTTCTATGGTTTCTTCTATTGGGATACTGTTCCGAAAATATCTTAACTTCAAAATCAAACTCCAGAATTGCATCAACAAAATAAATTTTAATAAAAAATGTTTAACACTTAATATAACACCAAAATACGCTAAATTACACTTAAAAAATAAACAAAATACAATTATCAATAAAGCATCAAAAATAGACGAATTACACATAATTAAAGAAAACATTAAATCTGCCTACCATAAAAAAAGCCAAATCAACTTACACTACCAATTTGGAAATAATGAAAACTTTTGATACTCTCACACCTATTATACACGAAAAAACACAACAAATTATAATAAAACATAAAACAAACACAATAAATAGACAAAACAGAAAAATCGAAAATTGATCAAAACAACAACATAACCTAAAAAATAGCCTAGAACCAATCCACACCCCTAAAAACAATAAATTCATAAACTTAACTAAAACATAGTTTACTGAAAAAATAATAACAAATTCCTTCAAATATAACCTACCTAATTTCAACAAAAAACAAATAATTAAAAACCTAATAGTTGACACAGAATCCAACATCCACAAAATTACCCACCAAAATACTGAACACATAAGAAACAATATTAATAATAAAATAACCTAATAAAAATGGAAAAAACAAAAAAACGGAACAATATATAAATAAAAAAGAAATTATAAAACTCAGAGAAAAACTAGAAAACAACGACTACTTAATATTAAAATCCGATAAAACTAATACATCAGTAATAATAAAAAATACCAAATACTTCAATTCAATGACTAACTACATAAAAGAAAATAAATACGAACAAATCCCAGACCCAACTAGCAAATACCTTATTACAATAAAATACCTAATAGTCACACACCGAAATACCCTAAACTATAACAATAAATTAAAATACCACACAACACTATACCCATTCAAACCATGCGCACCAATATTAACAGGAATACCAAAAATCCACGAACCCGACACAACATTTAGACAACTAGTAAATTTCAAAACAGCACCATCCTACATAATCGCAAAAATACTAGACAAAATAATAAGACCTAAAATACAAATCAACAACACATACAATATAAAAAATGGATATGAATTAATTAATAAAATAAAAAACATAGAAACAAACAACAACACTAAAATAATAAGTTATGACATAACTAACATGTACCCTAGTATCCCAATAGAGGAAACCATAGAAATAATGAAAAACAAACTAATACACAATAACAAAAAAAAAAAACACAATAAATAGTATCATAACACTAACAAAACACATATGTAACCAAAATTACTTCCAATTTAACAATAAATACTATCAACAAACAACTGGACTTCCCATGGGATCACCCATAACATCAGTCATGTCAGAAATATATCTACAACACTTTGAACAAATAATAATTTAACCTATACTAAACACACATAATATTTTACTATGGATAAAATACGTAGACGATATACGTGTAATATACCAACCCACCATTCACAACGAACACATCATAATACTAAACATACTAAATATATAAAACGAAAACATACAATTCACTGCCGAAACAGAAACAAACAGAACAATTAACTATCTTGACATCACATTAACTATAAATAACAATAAAATAGAAACTACAGTACACAGAAAACCTACTTGCAACAACACCACAATACACTGCAAATCTAACCACCCCTGGACACACAAAATTAACACTTACAGTAACATGATAAATAAAACAATAAAATACACACAAAAATTAAATGAAGAATTGGATAACATTACAAAAAGAGCAATAGAAAATGGATACAACAAACACCTTATAAAAAACATATACAATAAATTTACAAAAAAACCTAACCTCAACACAACACTGCAACCTGAACACAAAAATAATAAAAATAAAAAAATCTACCTAAAATATAAATACACCAATAACCAAATAGAAAAACTAACAAATATATACAACAAAGAATACTACACTCCAACATACAAACCAAACAACAAAATAATAAAATATCTTAATAACACAAACCACTAAACAATTACAGAAAAACATAACCTATCAGGAGTTTTAAAAATTACATGTAACGACTGCAATGCATTTTACATAGGGAAAACGACCAGATCATTTAAAATAAGATTTGAAGAACATTACAGAGCATTCAAAAATAAAAATACAAAGGTATCAAATGTTGCAGCACACCTAATATCACATAAACATGAAATAACAAACTACGAAAATAACCTAACCATACTTGAAATAAATAATAACCCAATAGAATTAAACTCACTAGAAAAATACTACATTTATAAAAACATACACAACAATTTAATGAACTTACAGACCACATATACAGAAGACATACTATATAAAAACATCATACACACAGATCAAGAGAAAATGCGTGTAAAGTCAACAAATACCAACATCATGGACCAAACATCTACACCAGAAAAATATCAGTGATTCGACAGTGGTGAAGTGACCGAAAGGTGCCTCATCACACAAGGTAAAATCATTGCACTTAATAGTGGATAAAATTACTTACAATAGTAATATATTAACTTAATAAAATAAGTGTTTACAAAATAAACCTTTCCTATGAATGGCCTTTTATAAATCAGTTATATTTCTTATGGTAAAGTTAGTTCAAACAGTAGCTTTATAGTTGATTTGTAGTGAGAGAAACACTATTCCAGTGAAGTAATCTATTCACTGCAGCAACAAAAGACTTGAATAAAACAGTGTTTATTTACTAAATCAAGCATTTTTGAAATATATATGTTTTCTGTTCTAAATAATTTTTAGAATATCATCATATTTGAGTTTCCTCTAATATGTCTCCCCACCCTTTATGTCTCCCCACCCTTTATACTTCTTCTTTTGCTCCTGCCTATCTGATAATAATGAATAGGTCTAAGTTTAGGGACGTGAATGTACAGAACATGCAGGGTGAAATATCAATGTTTGCGTCATATGCTGTATACCTATAAACAAGTAGCTGAAAATACATGCCATTCATCAACTCACCTTACATCCTGACGATGACCAGCTTAATGGTGAAACAACCATATAGACCAAGCCAAAATGACCCACCCCACATTACCTGTTTCACTACAGACACCTGTCAACTAATGAGCAGGTGAAATATATCCCCAGATTTATTTTTAAAAACCAACTCTCAATATGCTAGCTCAAATTTTTAATGAATTCCCAAGGATGAATGATTTAATAACAGTATCACACTATGTAACTTGATTGTAATGGATTTATATTGTGCTTTAAGTTGGCAAAACTACAACAAGTCTAATAATTTGCTTCCACAGGAATTTGGATTTAATTACATTTTACTTATAATATTTCTTTGCTACATTAAAACTTTTTGTATTAAATTGTCAAAAATATACAAATTGAATAAGGATAGACGAAAATGGAAAAATGTCTATTTAATTAATTAAATTTACTTATGAATTTCTATAAAGGCCTTTTGATTTCACCTGCTGGTAATTTGTTTTTTTAGCGTTGTCTATGGATCAATTTCTGCTAATATTAAATTTTTTAATGGAAATACAATTTATACACAACATATGCATATTTCTTAAGTATCTTATAACTAATAGTGGCATATATCTAAAGATTTTGTACTATAAATATAAAGGTAAAAACATATATATTTAGTTTAATGAATGACAAATTAATCACTTAATTTTAGCTTCATTTGCATTTAATTATTAAAATTTTTATAAAAAATACAAAAAGTTAGACAATATGTTTTTAAAAATTGTTCTCATTTAGAAATATTTAGAATAATCATGACTTGACGTATTTACTTTGATCTTATATATATCCTAAACTCTGGTTACCTGATAAAGTCTAATCTTGTAAGGTCAACACCATTAATTTGTATATAAATTACTTTCACATAACTGTGCATTATTTGACTTTATTGTTCATTAAGATACTGAAATTATTTATTTACTATTTCTTATTATATATATATATATATATATATATATATATATATATATATATATATATATTCATTTATTAATATTATTTATTATTATATTAATATCATATATAAATTAATATCATATACAAATTTAAGTCTTTAAAAAGTGAAAGTGAAGTATTTGTTTCAGTAAAATTTAACTAAGATCCCTTTATTTTAGATTTTAGTTTATTAAAACGATTTTATAATTACGTTATTTATATGACTGTAGAGTACTTGCCCATAAGTGTTTATTACTAAGCGTCCAGCTTCCTGGATCTGTTCCTCCAAAAGACAGGCCCAGTTTTCTGTTGGCAACATGTTTGCACTTTTTAAATTATTTTTGAAGCTGTTTGTTGTAATCATCTTGAATTCAGTGATAAAACTATAAGTAGTTATTGCGTAACTAAGAGAATACTTATGGACTTACGGGTTTTGAAGAATCTACAAAACATATCAGCATTTAAGTCCATAAGTATATTGTGCAATAACTACTTATAATTATTTTTATTTTCATCAGTTCAAGATGAAGAATGTACATTTATTCTACCGTGAAACTGCTACATTATCAATGTATTACAAAAGTTTTAATCTATCGTAGTTCCCATACAGCCAGTTACTAGTCATAACTGCTGCAAAGTTACTACACAGTTCAATCAATAAGGTAGATTGTTTAAGCATGGAATTCATAATTTTTTTGTTGATACAAATAAATACCCCCTACCTGATCTCTAATCTCAATCCTGTAGAAGCAATACTAAACAAAACTTTTGTACTTTATGAAACCTTATTTATCAGATTAGATATAAAAAATTGTCTGTAAAACGAATACAAAAACATACATTGAGATTAATAGAATTAAACATACAATTTTGTTTGAGTTCAACATTAAAGTTGACAACATTTTAGTTACGGTCTGAGTTGACAAAGGGACACATCTCCTGAAACGGCCGTCCTCAACAAGCAAAGTAAGTGCTACTATAGGCAAGTTTAAAACATTTAAAAGTGTTTAGTGATTACTAGTAGCTCACGCAAAGATGGAATCAACAAATGTCAGCATTAAAGTTTCAAGGTGGATGTTAAGGTTCAGGGTTGGACAAGAAAATGTTAATTAGAAACCTGGTGTAATGTAAATAATTACTATGCTGTCGTAATAATAAAGGTGTTCTTATCTTTTAAAATAAAAGTATTTTTACTGTGAATAAATTTAAAACAGCCTTTATATAAAGTTATAGGTATGCACAAAAATAAGAGTAGAGGTGATAAATAATTTTAATAAAATAAAAAACACACTAAATTAGGCCATTATAAATTTCTGGTGGGACAAAATATTCGTTGAGCATCCGTATAGATTGAAAAGATTTGTGATATTTTGATTAAGTCAATCATAATTTGATGCATGATAACAAGTAAGTAGTTGAATCCCAAATATAGTATTAGGAAACTGTTTGCACTATTTATTTTGACGATTAGGTGATAATTTTGTATCAATGCCTCCAATTAAATCTCACAATGCTTAGCAAACTTTAGCGTTTTCAAGATAAACTCATCTAATTTTTCAAATAGTAAGCCAAAATGGATTTATTTGTGTAAGGCTCCATTTCTATTTGATTTATTCCAGGCTGTGTTTTACCAAGATGCTCGTTCGGTTGTACTGCAACAATTTTTATTTCTGACGTTGAGGTATGTCTGTTAACACTCACGTTTTTTTTATTTTGTGACAACAGGTTTTCAGGTTTGCTTTGAAGTTGATGTCCACATTCTTTACACAGAGAAATTGGAGATTTATTACTCCAGATTTGAAGTACATCTTTATCTCTGAGAGGTTTATTATTCTTTTCCCCCAATGAAGTAGTATTTTGTTCCGGTTCAACTAACCAGTTCTTAGGAGAGGCATCTCCAATATTTTCTTGACCCAAGTGATTGCTTCTAGTAAATGTAGACTGAGAAGGGTTAGAATCAGGCGAAAGTTGAATTACTCTCACCTGATTAGACGATACAGATGTCATTGGTGTATTGAATCTGTAGGCATCGTCTGGAACATACATTATGAATGTATTACTTTCCTCGTGGTTTTTCGGAAAGTAGATTTTTACCTTTTTTGGCAAATCTTTTAAATCCTTTCTTGTTCGAATAATGTCCATACTAGGTTTGAGGTTCTTCAGATCTTCGCATTCTTGTTTAACAAGAGCAAAATCTTTTGTTATACAATCCCGTCTTAAATATATTTCTTTAAAGAGTTCAGTTATCAAAAGCAAACTCGATTGTAGCTGAACAAAATCACTTGATTGTTTTATGCTTAAATTATCTTCATTTCCTTTAACACTTTTCACAATTGGTGAGATCCTATTTTCCAGTTTATGAAAGTCATTTTCAGACTCAAAAATCATGTTATTTACCTCTGTCATATTATTTTCAATACTGTTAAACATAATTTTTCCTTCATCTGTCAATATATTGCACATGCAAAATTTTTTTATATCATGGTGAAAATCTAATACTGAATTTTCTAAATCATTTAAACGATTTAGGATAAAATTAATTTTTCCAAGAAGAGCGAGTAGCTGTTGATTTAGGTCGGTGACATTTTGGGTTTTTTCTTTTATTTTAGATCTTTTTGGCTCAGGTGTAAATGATCTATTACATTTACATTTTTTCAATTCATTTTTCAGTAACTCCATTTGATTTTTTAATTGCAATTTTTCTGGATCATATGTGTTATCATATACGTTAGTTGTTCTCACGCTAGCATCAGGGGATGCATTTGAATCCGAAGGAATTATTTTTGATACAACAGGTGAAGGCATCATAGACATTTCAGATGAGTATGTTGTTTTTGGACCAATGTAGTAAGGGTATACCTCATTAGAAGTATTCTGTTTTAAGCTGTTAGAATCAAGAACATTGCTAGTGAAATTATAGGCATTATCCTGTTGGCCTTTCTTTGAGACTAATAATTCTTTCTGAATTTCTGAGATATTATTTGAAGATTGATTTAATAACTTGTTTAAAGTTTCAATTATTTCTTCTAGATTTGCATTTCTCTTTGTTAAAGCATATTCTATTTCTAAGTATTTATTTCGATGGCTGTCCATTAGTTCTATCATTTCTTCCTGAAATTAGACAAATATTACTTGACTATACATTAACAATTAAAAAGTAAGCTATAAGTAATTATTGTGTATCTGAGTGAACTTCCTACCATCTTTCATTCATAACAATTGTTTTATTAGCAATTGTGTAGTGGATTGGCTTCAATTAATCAATGGTTTTAAAACACACCAGCAAGTGAGATAAAATGTACTCACTTTGCTATGCAATAATTACTTATAACTCAATCAGTAAATCCAACATGATTATAACAAGCAACTTAGAAAAAATTAGCATTACCATCTACTCTAATCATTTTCATTCTAAAAATATAGAAAGATTAAATTGATTACAAAACTAGCTAAAATGTATGTAAGCGTTTAGTACACAATGAAGTGACAAAAAAAAAAAAAGATTTCCAAGATTTTGTTGGAATATTTTGAATAGAAAACTAATATGAAATTAAAAATATGGTTTTACTATAAAAGTTGGTAATTTTGAAAAAATAAATAACTTTTAAAAAGAAAAACTGTTGATTTCATAAAACTGGAACCTAGCTAACAGGAAAATTTTGAGCATAAGTAGTTTTTGTATGCACATCTTTTTTGTAGCAGTGAACCTTATAAGTCTTAAAGTCTTGTAATGTTTCTCTAGTGAGTCATTAAATTGGTAAGTATTTGGTAAACTTCTGATTATCAATGGTTGATTGTGTGAGAGTACTTTGTGTTTATACAAAAATTGTGATTAATCTTACTTTCATAGTAGTAGCCTCTAGTTCTTTGGATTCTTTTAACCTATGTAGAACATTTTTTAGGGCATTCAAGTGCTCTCCAACTTCTCCTAGACGCTTTTCAATTTCTGTAGTATTCTGTTGAGGAGCTGATTGTATACTGAAAAATAAATAAAAGCTACATAAAATATGTATATAATACAAGTCAAGATTCTTAAAAAAAAAACAAGTGCTATCCTATTAAATATAGGATATTTAGTGAATTACTGAAGATTAAGACAAAAACCCTACTGTGTTCCTGATACCGAAAGAAACCTGTTCAATGAATTTCAGTATATAAATAAAAACAAGAAAGATTGAAATTTTTATTTTGATAGTAAAATAACAGCCTAACTTATTTAAGTAGATTTTTTATAAACTTACTAAAACAAAATTTTTATACTATAAGTAAATCAATCAATTGTTTTGAAGTTGCTTGTTGTAATCATCTTGAATTCACTGATTAAACTACAATAAATGATACTTTACCAAGTGAATACATAATGACTTATTCATTTAGTTAAGTATCATTTAATTATAGTAATTCTTTGGAAACACGTAAGATCAAAAGCATTCACTTAGTTACGCAATAATTAATTATAGTGTAATCAGTGAATTGAAGATGATAACAACAAGCAACTGTAACAGTTTTGATCATAATAAGTCTAGGTTAGCTGCTGGAAAGTGTTGAGCTAGGTGGTTAAGGCAACAATGTCTAATGTATCTGTGTGAGTAAATGATCTGTATGTGTATGTGTTGCTCAGAAGGACGGGTGTTATTTGAGTATTCCTGTGCCGTAAGAAAACATCACAGACGATACAAATGATTGAACGTCATCACACTGTACAGGGGGAACACCAATCAATGCAAAAATTTCTTACAGAATTAAATTTTCACTCCATTTCCACCAACAGCTGGCTTTAGATCTATAGTCATAAGCTGAATGAAGTGTTATTGTTCACTGAAAACACCAATAGAGAAATCAACATGGTTAAATATCTAGCATACAGTAACACAATCATTGATGATCTACAGCAAAAAACACAAATAAAAACAATATTTTGTCTGCCACATTCGTATACATAAACAAAACCTCAGGATAGCATTTAAAAGTAACAAAAAAAGACAAACTCCAAGCTCCAGTTGTATACGAGTACAAACTAAACTTTACAGACTGTAATCAATTTTACATTGGACAAACATGTCATAGCTTTCTATAAAGATCCAACAATATGTCTGCTTACAAGCAGAATGCACTAAGTAAAAAATGTTTTTTGTTGTTAACATTGAATCATGCAAAATTTTATTAATCTTTTTAATAGTATAACACACCAAGTCAGTTGTCATTTAGTTATTGAGATAATTCTTGAACTAAGTCAGTTTTTACATAAGGTACTGTGGTAATCTTACCCTTCCAATTGATTTCTCTCAAAAGTATGTTTTCCGATTTACTGCGTTCTGCTTGTGATTTACACTCGTTATATGTGATTCAAACTCATGATTTGCTAATCCTGCATATATAGAACAAGTCATATATAATTTACCCAGACATAACCATATTTAAACAATTTTCCAAATTCACAAAATAAGTTCATGTCATTACACTATAGAAATATAAAATTTACAAACATACCAAAACACAGAAAACGTATTAAATGAACAAAACCATTACTTATGAAATCCACTTTTTGACCATATTATAGAAAACCTGTATTTAAAACTGCTCCTACCTAACTCAACAATCCTCCCCAGTAGCCAATCTAGTCACAGAAGATAACTTAGTGCAGTCAAAAACCTTACAACTCTATAAGTTGTACATAAGTTCAGAAAGAAATAATAAAGTTCAAATATAACAGATTTGTTAGTGCCATTTAGGATTTGTTTACTTCCCTTTGGGAAAATATACCCTTAGATTTATTTATTCTTCTAATAATCAAAGTTGATCACTCCAATAAAAATATACATTCTATTAAATGACATAAAATTATCCTTACTAAAAAGTTTGCTCTTAGATTATGTGAGATAATTGTTTGATTATTCATGAAGTTACAAAATTAGGAAAGATATCAGTTACAAAATTTTTTTGTGCCAATTTACTTACAATATTACTGGAAGAGTATTTGTGATATAGTTCTATTAATACTGTATGATATTTATTTATATTCTAATATTAAATATTAGGCAAGGAGAAATACTTCTAGTTACAATTATATATTTTTGATAATCTTCTAATTTTCTGCTAGGATTTATATCATTATTTTTATTAATCATTTTAACAATAGTTTATGAGTATCCGAACTTTAAATTTTGTAAACTTGTTAAAACTTACTGAGGCAGAATGTTTTTAATCGCTATGTGGCGATCTTCATCAGTGTCTTCTGTTTGGAGATGTCGGGTCGAGCGGTGACAGTTTTATAGGCAGGTTTTCCATAGTATCAAAGAGTATGTGTGATTTGTATTGTGTTTGTTCATTTAATATATATTTGTACTTTGTGTGTCTGTAAATTTTATATTGTTCTAGTGTGTTGAGATGTTGTCCTTTTTTGTTGATGTGTAGGATTTCTAGGTTATGGTAAATTTCTGTGTATTTTACGTTTTACTGTGTCCTGTTTCTTTCATGTGATTGTAAAATGCTGAGTTGGTGTTCTGTTTGTGTTCCTCGACTCTTTGTTTAAAGCTGTGACAACAGCCTTTTTTTACTTTGTTATAAAAAGTTCTGACTGATGGAGGTTCTCCAGAACGTGTCAACAAATAATGTGACAATGTTAGGAATGGCAGATAAGTATGATACTCAAAATAACAATTATGTATATATAAATTTAAAAATATTTATATTAATGGAAGTAAAACAGGTTTGTGAACTTACACATTCTTTAAATACTGATTTTCATCATTTAGTTTCTTAATTGTAGTTTCATAATTTGATATTAACTGGTTTTGTTTTAGAAGCTCTTTCTCCTTTTCTATTTTCTCATTCAATAGATTTTTTTCAGTTATATCGGTTTGTGCAAAAGATTGAGAGAGTTTCCTTTCTTTTGGAATTTTTGAAGTTAATTCTGCTGATCTATAACAAAATAGTGTTTAATTACATTTAACCAGTTATAGATTGCTTGTCTATTGTAACCATTGATACATTTAACCAGTTATAGATTGCTTGTCTATTGTAACCATAAGAACATTTAACCAGTTATAGATTGCTTGTCTATTGTAACCATAAGAACATTTAACCAGTTATAGATTGCTTGTCTATTGTAACCATAAGAACATTTAACCAGTTATAGATTGCTTGTCTATTGTAACCATTGGAACATTTAACCAGTTATAAATTGCTTGTCTATTGTAACCAGTTATAGTTTAAAAGTAGATGAAGAAAAGTATAAATCAAACTAAGTCGCCTTAGTATACTGATTTTCGTAGCTAGTTATGGTCTGAGTTGGCAATAGGACACATTTTCCGAAACGGCCGTCCTCAACAAATATAAGTAAGTGCTACTATAGGCAAGCTATAAAAATAAATACACAAGTGTTTAGTGTAATTATTAATTTGTAATAAAGAACCAAAGCCTCAAGAGTCCACCTTTACATTAAATTTAGTATTAGTTATTCAATAAAACATTATCATTGCACTTTATTAATGTAATTGATAGACATAAATTGTAAACTACTGAACGCCAGGTAATTTAAATCTAAATAAAATTAGATGATATTAATTTAATACAACCTAAAGAGTTGACTATAGGAAAGGTAAAACAAAATAAATATCTTTTTAATACATGTATATATATATATATATATATATATATATATATATATATATATTTGTAGTTATGCAACACTGTTTTCTTGTATACATTATCACTTTCACTTATGAACAAGTATGCCACCATCCTCGGGCATATACTCGAATATATATATATATATATATATATATATATATATATATATATATATATATATATATATATATATATATATATATATAATCACAACACAAAATGCATAAAGTATAAATAAATAAATTAAGCATATGAAAATTGTTTTCCTTACATTGATTTTAATTTTTCAATTTCTTTCCTTAGCCTTTCCATTTCTTCTTCATTTTCGGCTATAATGATATTTTTCTTGTGTATTAAATTGTCATTTTCTCTTTTTACATCATTTAAGTGAAGTAATAATTTCTCACTTGATAAATTTTTTTGGTTTTTGACATTCATCTAAAAAATTAAATTATTTGAGTTAATTATTGTGATCATCTTGATTTCACTGATTAAATCATAAATAATTATTCAAAGAACTAAGTGAAAACTATTTACCTTATTTTCTGACATGTTTTGAAACCATTCTTTCAAAAGTAAGTTGTTGAATAAATAAGCTAATTTTTTTCTTTTAGTTTTTGAAATAACTACTTATTATTTATAATTAATTAAATAATAATAATTTTGGCAATGTATTTCAATACTGTATTAAAAAATGATGATTGTTAATGGAGACATTGATGAAGATCACTTTGTTCAATTTAAATGTTATGCCCCAGTGAATTTGTAATATGTCTACTGGATTGATCTTTATTAGTGTCTAGGCTGGTGGGATGCATTGAAGAACTAGGAACATGTTATCAATGCACCCTGATCTGTGACTATGATGACTGACAACTTCAGTAAACAATTTAAATGTTATGCCCCAGTGAATTTGTAATATGTCTACTGGATTGATCTTTATTAGTGTCTAGGCTGGTGGGATGCATTGAAGAACTAGGAACATGTTATCAATGCACCCTGATCTGTGACTATGATGACTGACAACTTCAGTAAACAATTTAAATGTTATGCCCCAGTGAATTTGTAATATGTCTACTGGATTGATCTTTATTAGTGTCTAGGCTGGTGGGATGCATTGAAGAACTAGGAACATGTTATCAATGCACCCTGATCTGTGACTATGATGACTGACAACTTCAGTAAACAATTTAAATGTTATGCCCCAGTGAATTTGTAATATGTCTACTGGATTGATCTTTATTAGTGTCTAGGCTGGTGGGAAGCATTGAAGAACTAGGAACATGTTATCAATGCACCCTGATCTGTGACTATGATGACTGACAACTTCAGTAAACAATTTAAATGTTATGCCCCAGTGAATTTGTAATATGTCTACTGGATTGATCTTTATTAGTGTCTAGGCTGGTGGGAAGCATTGAAGAACTAGGAACATGTTATCAATGCACCCTGATCTGTGACTATGATGACTGACAACTTCAGTAAACAATTTAAATGTTATGCCCCAGTGAATTTGTAATATGTCTACTGGATTGATCTTTATTAGTGTCTAGGCTGGTGGGATGCAATGAAGAACTAGGAACATGTTATCAATGCACCCTGATCTGTGACTATGATGACTGACAACTTCAGTAAACAATTTAAATGTTATGCCCCAGTGAATTTGTAATATGTCTACTGGATTGATCTTTATTAGTGTCTAGGCTGGTGGGAAGCATTGAAGAACTAGGAACATGTTATCAATGCACCCTGATCTGTGACTATGATGACTGACAACTTCAGTAAACAATTTAAATGTTATGCCCCAGTGAATTTGTAATATGTCTACTGGATTGATCTTTATTAGTGTCTAGGCTGGTGGGAAGCATTGAAGAACTAGGAACATGTTATCAATGCACCCTGATCTGTGACTATGATGACTGACAACTTCAGTAAACAATTTAAATGTTATGCCCCAGTGAATTTGTAATATGTCTACTGGATTGATCTTTATTAGTGTCTAGGCTGGTGGGAAGCATTGAAGAACTAGGAACATGTTATCAATGCACCCTGATCTGTGACTATGATGACTGACAACTTCAGTAAACAATTTAAATGTTATGCCCCAGTGAATTTGTAATATGTCTACTGGATTGATCTTTATTAGTGTCTAGGCTGGTGGGAAGCATTGAAGAACTAGGAACATGTTATCAATGCACCCTGATCTGTGACTATGATGACTGACAACTTCAGTAAACAATTTAAATGTTATGCCCCAGTGAATTTGTAATATGTCTACTGGATTGATCTTTATTAGTGTCTAGGCTGGTGGGATGCATTGAAGAACTAGGAACATGTTATCAATGCACCCTGATCTGTGACTATGATGACTGACAACTTCAGTAAACAATTTAAATGTTATGCCCCAGTGAATTTGTAATATGTCTACTGGATTGATCTTTATTAGTGTCTAGGCTGGTGGGATGCATTGAAGAACTAGGAACATGTTATCAATGCACCCTGATCTGTGACTATGATCACTGACAACTTCAGTAAACAATTTAAATGTTATGCCCCAGTGAATTTGTAATATGTCTACTGGATTGATCTTTATTAGTGTCTAGGCTGGTGGGATGCAATGAAGAACTAGGAACATGTTATCAATGCACCCTGATCTGTGACTATGATTACTGACAACTTCAGTAAACAATTTAAATGTTATGCCCCAGTGAATTTGTAATATGTCTACTGGATTGATCTTTATTAGTGTCTAGGCTGGTGGGATGCATTGAAGAACTAGGAACATGTTATCAATGCACCCTGATCTGTGACTATGATCACTGACAACTTCAGTAAACAATTTAAATGTTATGCCCCAGTGAATTTGTAATATGTCTACTGGATTGATCTTTATTAGTGTCTAGGCTGGTGGGATGCAATGAAGAACTAGGAACATGTTATCAATGCACCCTGATCTGTGACTATGATCACTGACAACTTCAGTAAACAATTTAAATGTTATGCCCCAGTGAATTTGTAATATGTCTACTGGATTGATCTTTATTAGTGTCTAGGCTGGTGGGATGCATTGAAGAACTAGGAACATGTTATCAATGCACCCTGATCTGTGACTATGATCACTGACAACTTCAGTAAACAATTTAAATGTTATGCCCCAGTGAATTTGTAATATGTCTACTGGATTGATCTTTATTAGTGTCTAGGCTGGTGGGATGCATTGAAGAACTAGGAACATGTTATCAATGCACCCTGATCTGTGACTATGATGACTGACAACTTCAGTAAACAATTTAAATGTTATGCCCCAGTGAATTTGTAATATGTCTACTGGATTGATCTTTATTAGTGTCTAGGCTGGTGGGATGCATTGAAGAACTAGGAACATGTTATCAATGCACCCTGATCTGTGACTATGATGACTGACAACTTCAGTAAACAATTTAAATGTTATGCCCCAGTGAATTTGTAATATGTCTACTGGATTGATCTTTATTAGTGTCTAGGCTGGTGGGATGCATTGAAGAACTAGGAACATGTTATCAATGCACCCTGATGACTGACAACTTCAGTAAACAATTCTGTTTTTTTAAAATCATGAACAAAGAAATCAACGAGATAAATTTAAAACTGGCATTATAAAAAAAGTATTATCCAATTAAAATGATGTGCTGTTTTCTGAAACTAAAAAAAAATTGGTTGAAATATAATTGCATAAATACATAAAAAAACAAAACTGAATTACACTTATGGTATCACTTGGGAAAAAAACCACTACTTACTGATATTTTTCAGCAGATGATTTTTTCACTAGGCAGTGCGTTGTTCACAGCACTGACTCATGGCATTGAACAATGCACTAACCTAGTGCAAAATGTGTCTGCTGAAAAATATCAGTAAATAGTGTTTTTTTTTGTCAAGTGATACCAAAAGTGTATTTTATAAAAAAAACCTTAAGATCTACAACATAAAAACTGCAAGTTTCAAAACTAAATGTTTACATATCTTATTATTTTTTGTTTACTTACAGTCTCTAAATTGTCCTTAAGCTTATCCAGTTCATTTTCAGTGCATTTTAGCTTAAATAATACTTTCTTATGCTCTTCAGCTTTAGTAGCTAGCTCTTTTAATTGTTTATCATGCTCTTCTTTTAATCTTTTTAACAAGTCATCCTTTTTAGAAAGAGCTTCGTTGGCTGTATCTAGCTCACATTGTAGTCTATCTACTTTACCATTTAACAAATTAGTGTTTTCTTCTAACTGTAATTTTTCTTTTTGATTTGAATCCAAATAAGATTTCATTAAGTTTTGAAAACTCTGAAAATTAAACAAAAAATTAGTACGCATGAGATCCAGGTTTGAACCTAAACATGTACTAGTACATGAACATATATAGGTTGAACGTGTACTAGCCATTGATATAAACTTATACACTTACTTACTTACTTAAACTTTGAAGTAGCACTGACTTTAACATTGAATGTGGATGGTCATTTTTGGAGATGTGCTCCTGTCAAGATGGCAATTGTTAATCAAAGTTGAAGTAAGTTAATGTTTTATAAGAAGCACAATCGGATTGCCAGCAATATTTTGGAGAGTAATGCGGCAGGTTATTTTGTTGTTAATGGAAAGGGTGAGTGAGGGGAGCGTAAAGACTTAAAGAAAAAAGCTTAACCCTCTACGCCCAAGTTGCAACAAGAATCTCACTTGGTATATTTGTGAGTCGATTTTCTAGAGCTTATATAAGTGCTCACATTTTTGAGCTTTTTAGAAGGCTGCAGGTTTCTTGTAGTAAGCAGGCATATGTCACTTGGTTTAATGGTACTGTTCTATTTTCAGCTTCACTGCACTGTGGGATATAGGGGGATTTACAGGGGAGTATAAATACATACATCTGTTTTAAGACTTATTCAGAAAATAGTTTTACTTTATATATTGGCTAATGAAGTCAAGATAATATACATTCATTATGTTTGGTTTACTTTATTTATTACTTACTTCAAGAGTGTGTTCTTGGTTTGCCATTTTAAATTTTTTTCGTTATTTCTGGATCTAACTGAAATTGGAAGGAAAAAACTTGATTATGCTAGTACAATCTAAATTAAATATTATATCTAATAAACGTTTTCATTACTTGTTCTGTATTTGTTGAAACCAACGAACAGGAAAACCCAACAACAGAAAATCCTATAAACAGGAAAACCCATCAATGTTTTGTTTTCAATATCAAGCGCTAAAGCATTGCAGAGGATAAAAGTTGTAAAATAAAACTAACACCAATACCACAAATAAGAAATGTTCAGTTAACCAAATGGTGTTCCAACAAGTAAGTAATAATTGTCAGTGGTGTATAAATTTTATAGTTGTTGAATTAGATTCAATAATTATAGGCATTTAAATTTATATTTTTTTATTCCATCTTCACATGAGCTACTAGTTTTCACTTAACACTTGTAAATATTTACAAACTTGCCTATAGTAGCACTTACTTATATTTGTTGATGACAGCTATTTCGGGAGATGTGTCCCATTGTCAACTCAGACCATAACTGATCTCAAGGTTTACATAGGTTTTGTAGGTTTGACCTTGAGATTAGTTATGGTCTGAGTTGACAATGGGACTCATCTCCTGAAACAGCCGTCATCAACAAATATAAGTAAGTGCTACTATAAGCAAGTTTGTAAACATTAAAATTATTTAATAAAAACAAGAGTAAATATTTTGATTTAAACAAGGAAGAACAAATGCTTATCATTCATATACTTCTATATTTCTTTTTTTACAAAGCTCTTAAAGCATTGGTTTCAACTAAATACAACAGTTCCAAGTGATTACATTATATCATTCTACTGGCACGTCACAGATTGTGAGATATAGAATAAAACAATAGTCAATTTCTACTTAAATCAACAGACAAATTTTATTTCAGTTTTTAATTTTTTTTAATAATTACAATTCATATATATATATATATATATATATATATATATATATATATATATATATATTAAAACAACATAGGTTATTCAAAAACAAGAATATTTATTAATTTATATTTAAAGCTTTTCGTTGGTAAACAGTACCAACATCATCAGCAATTCCTGATGATTTTGGTACTGTTTACCAACAAAAACCTTTGAATATAAATTAATAAATATTGTTGTATTTGAATAACCTATGTTGTTTTAAATTATGTATATATATATATATATTAATATGTCAGAATAACAATATTAAGTGGCAAAATAGAAAGCAAATTTCCTTGCAATTTTCCATTTTTTTATGTATGGTATTGGATTATTTTTGTTTTTTACTATTCATACTTTTTTCATTGCTTGCATAGTGTTGTAGTTTCTTTTCGCTTTATTTTTGCATTGCCCATTTGTGAAGCATGGTTAAGTACTGTTAATCCAATTTGATTGTTTATTTTATGTATTTCATTCATTTTTAATCCTAGAACATTATTTATGATATTTTATGGTAACCATGGCAACAATTTAAGGTTTTGCAATGGAGGGTTTGATGACAAACAGAGGGGGGGCAAAAGAAAAATTAATATACATCTTTGAGAAGTAAATTTCTAGCTATGGAAAAGTTGGCACATTGCCAAAGGTGCTAAACTTCGAACATGAAGATACTCTGTTCGAATCCGACCTTGTCCCCCCAAATCTTTATAATTTAATTATTGAATAAATATTTGAAAAAACTTAATTTTGTCATCAGTTGTCATTTGTCAATTGTCATCAAAAACATCAATTGTCATCCATTATATGTTAGAAAATATGTATTTGAACTCGATTGTATGAATAAAAAAGTATTTTATTAAAAATTTAAAATTTGTACAATATATATATATATATATATATATATATATATATATATATATATATATGATGAATATTGATATATATATATATATATATATATATATATATATATATATATATATATATATATATATATATATATATATATATATATATATATGAGGAGTGTGAACTAATAGAAGGAATTTAATGAATAAGTAGAGAACTTCTACAAGATTAGTCTGAGGTTTTCAAACTGCTTCAATAGCTGAAAAAACACTTTTTCCTAAATTCTTTTGTTGAAAACCCTAAATATATATTATTGGTCATTGAAACCATAATTTAATAAAAATAAATGCTTTCAATATATACTAAGATTAGTTCAAAATTAATAAAAAGACAAAATAAAAACAATAAGTTATACAACAAAATGAATAAACAGATTAAAAACCAAGAGCTCAATGAAATTTATTGAAAATAAAATCAGTTATACATGCTATAAATCAAAATAGAAAATAATAGCAAAAGTAAGACAAACAATAAATTTTAAAATGAAAATAAAAACAAAAGACAAACCATTTGAAAAATAATGAAAATAATTTTGTTATATTCAATAATTTATTATTTATCTTATGGACTCATTACAACTAAAGAGGTTGTGATCATTGATAATATTTTGTGTAAATTCTTCTATTTCATGGAATCAGGGAAATTATAAGGCAGTCGAATTTAGCCTACTGATATGTAGGATTTATCCTAACAATTGTAGACTTCCTATCAATGTCATTCTTTCAAAATCAAACAAAACTTGGGTTAAAAAACCTAGTAAAATAGCAAGCAAACAAGTAAATACTTTCAAATAATCATCTATCTATTTAGTGTTTGATAGCAAGGTATTAGTGGCACACTCTAAGTTCTGGCTCAGCCACTACTAACCAGTCTGCATACTACGACTCCTGCCCTTCTTCTGCCGCGTCTTCAGACTGTAATGTCTGACTCTACGCCCAACATTAGCAAAACCTGTACAGCTGTATGTTTTGAAATTCTACTTCATTAAGGGCCGCACTGTATGTATTAGATTTCTACACAGAATGAATAACTTCTATTAACCCCTACATTTAACATACGATTTTCTACAAAAGTACTACAAAAACCAAAAAAAAAAAAAATGTGTGGTCTTTCTCACGTGCTATTTGACTTAGAAGGGTTAAACATTTTTTTGCAATTCAGTAGATAACTTAAATTAAAATTGCTCATTTAGCACCACTCGGGAGTTGTTTATGTTCCATTTTACAGGAGGCATGATCGCACACGACAGTAACAACAGTTACACTTGAATTCATATTGCTTATTTAGCACCAACCAAGAGTTTTTGTTCGATTTTACTCACTACAGAAGGCATGGTCACAGACGACAGTAACAACAGTTACACTTGAATTCATATCTACTTAACAACAGTAGCTACACAATGAACTTGACAATTGGTAGTGAGAGGCTGATAAAAATAGCCTTGCCATAGGACAAGTGCCATTCGAACACTTGGAATTACAAGAAAACCAATGTTTAAAGAAACACATTTATTCTTCCCCCTCACCCCTGTCATCACTCGCCGCTCGAAGGTCAGAGCGGGACACACCAGTTATACCTTGTATTTGCCACAAATACAGGAAGAGACAAACATCAACTAGGATAAAACACTTGAAAATGGAAGCCAATTATTTCCAAACAAATTGTGTATTACAAAATCCCAAAGTGAGTAAAACGGAAATATGAAATAAGTATAAAATGATGTGGGTTAAAATACTTTGCAGTAAACCTGATTACCTTTTGAGCCTGTATAACTTAGACAGTAAAAAAATGTATTTTTAAAAGAAGAATAATCATAAAGTATTTTATAAAAGTGGGATCTGATGTATACAACTCAATAAATTATAAACTACTTGATAAAATAATTACTGGTCTTGTCAACTATCAAGAGTAAATAGTTACCCTTATATCTTAAAGCATAAAACAATGCACTGAACCTTTGTGCAACGCCTCTGGAGTTCTGTTCCATGAATTTTACTATTGTGATTTGGATCATCTTGTTGATATCAGGGTCTACAATCTTATAAACTCTACCGTGTCATCTTGGCCTGTATTCTGGTACAGAATTTATGTCTTTTGTCAGCTATTGTGTGAAGGTTATCCATACAAAACCTTTTGAGCATGAAGCTCAAAAGGGCTTAGGTTCTGGAACAAATTTGTAGCTGACAAAATCAGCATGCTCACAACCTTTGAAAGAAAATTGGTATGTCATAAAGTGGCTCTTTCTCTCAAAGGTGCCATACTGCTTGGAAAATGAGGTGACCATAGTAAAGTTCCAACTTCACTCAGTAGTGAATAATTCACTCATTATAGGCTAATAATGTATCTAAGAAAGATAAGCAATCTTGGGACATTTATCAGACAGTTCTGCCCACAGGATCGTCTCTCTTGGAAAAACGTGACCAAGAAAAGACCAGGTAATGGCTACCCAAATATACTTGCAGGCGCCTGACAATCTTTTCCTGCAAAATCACAGGAGCAGTAATAACTTTTGTAATCTTAACAGATAAATTGGATATGATAAAAGAAGATGGTCGCTTCCTAGCCCACAATATGCTAGTGATGTTAGCGTTGCTCAAATGAGCACCACTCATTAGTCCAAAACTCAAAGTATTGGAACTCCAAGAACTTTTGATCTAGCAGGTTGTTTTTGTAAAATTTTAGCATGGAATGATAAAAAGCACACTTTGTAAGGTATGTGAGAGGCAAAGATATCTAAAATGGTTTATCTGCAGGTCAGATTACCAATAAAGCTGCAAAAAGTATTATTTTGATTACAGAATACAGTGAGCTCTAGAAACTAAGCTGAATACTCTAGATTCAAGAAATACTGTTGGTCACATTATCTTTGCTTATGAAGTTTTACAGCCAGAGGATGAAAATCCCTAAACGTAGTGTATTTTAAATATTTATAAAACTAAGATCACAGAGTCCTGTAATTGATGAAAGCTCTTGAACATTGCTTTCCTATCTAATAAACTGCTAATGTTATTGCTACACAATAAAATACTTTGGTAAGTCAACCACATCTTCAGTAGTTTGCGGTTTTCCTGCTGCAATAACCATTATCCAGCTCTTTAGAACTTTAGTATTTGTCTATCTGGCAACACTGCTATTTAAAAGGGCCAAAAGAATAGTTCATAAAACAAATGGCGATTGACAGCTGACAGCACAAACAAACCGTAATATGCAGACATGCCACAATGTGAATGTTTACACAGTAGTGAAGTAACTGATGATAACGGATTTATTTTGTTTAGTTCAAACAGTATTTCTGGTGAATTGTCTTTGGATTATGTTCACAAAGTGTTTGTGAGTAGAGAGAGCTAGTATGAATACCAAAGTGTAGATGTTCAATGAGTATGTGATATATGGAGTTCTTTATCCTAGATATAAATTTTAATTTACTGTTTCTAATGATAAGGAATAGTGTTATATGCACAAAATTAACTCATAAATAATAAACAACACATGTACTTACTATAAACAATAGATTCAGCCAAACTATATTATTTTTGTCTCTTGTATTTTGTAGTCCATTACATTTGGTGAAACTTAATTAACCACTTTTACATTACAATAAAAATATTGAAAAGAACCCCAATACCACAAAAATAATAAAAAATAACAAATAAGACAAGTTACTTAAGATTAAACCCTTATGTACATTTCGATGACCATGTCATCATCATCAGAGGGTCATTCTAGTTTGTAACTTCTTGTGTGCTAGATTGTGTTTTGTAATAAGACCCTCTGATGATGATGACATGGTCATCGAAATGTACATAAGGGTTTAATCTTAAGTAACTTGTCTTATTTGTTATTTTTGATTATTTTTGTGGTATTGGGGTTCTTTTCAATATTTTTATTGTAATATATTGTACCACTGTGCTCTTGATATTGTGCACTTTTACATTACTTTTACATCAGACCGACGAAGATTACCAAGGAGTGATCAAAAACTTTCTGCCTCAGTAAGTTTTTACAAATTTACAAAATTTAGTTTGCATAGTCATAAACTAACATAAAAGTGATTAATTATTTTTGACATAAGAACATTTTTGTTTCACGTTGGTAATACCAATATATCATTGTAACAATAATTTTAATGATGACATATTTGAAATAAAGGCTGACAAACATAGTAATGCTAAGAGAACGGCTTTTACGCTGCAATTAAAAAAATTAATAATTTCGACTTGACATATTATATTGTACGTTGGAAATTTTGTGAATTGCCCTGTAGTTTCATAACAATTCGACTTAACTAAACTTAAGGAATTTAATGTGAAAATGTTTAAAATAGTACAGGCTAATTTATTTTTTATCAGAGCAGAGCCTAGATAATCAGTAGGCCATTAGATCAAAATATTAAATGGGGAGATTATTAGCATGATGAATCAGGGCTAGGAGTTATACGAAACAGAATGAAAAGAAAAAAATAGGATTGAAGAAGGAAATATGAAACAAAACAAAAGAGGAATGTGTCTCAAAATGCCAGATAATTTTTGATTTGTTTACTAAAACTGTGCATATGCTAAAGAGAAACTTGAGTTAAAATTCCACCGAATTCTTAATAGTTTGTAATAGTTTTAGAATTAATAGTACAAAAATAAAATAAATTTAAAAATAAAGATTTCATAGAAGTTTGAGTTGTTACTTAAAATCATGACACTATTTTAAATAAACCTTCTAAAACATCATTGAAAGAAGATTCACATCATATATTCATGATAACCTAAAACATAGGTTTTTGACATTAATAAAACCTAATATTATATGCGAACTTAGCATTTAATGCAGTATTATAACAATTGATACATTATTATCTTCATTTTTCTACTGTGAAATTGAATAGAAAATTTAATTTTTTGTCTATTTAAAATCTACACTTGTTAAAATGGGGTAAAGTTTATTTAAAACTACAAGAACACATTTATTAATACACCAGTTACCTACTATTACTTTAAAATAATTCCTTAAATTCAAACGCTAAATTTTTCAAATATCAAAATCTAACAGGAGAAATAATACACAATAAAAAACTAATTAAATGATACATTTTTGTTTTGAACAAAACCATTTAAATTATTTGTTATATTTAGCTGATTAAAAAGCCTTCTGTATATCTTTGATTGTTGATAAAAGTGATAGAATTTTTAGAATAATATATTTAAAATGTAATGATATATATTGCAGTATATTACAAATATATTGTTTAACACCTATGGAAAGTATAGTATTTAACTATACTTAGGGGTAAGGTATACCATAAATATATAAGTTTTCCATATGTTCTTTGTGGATCTTTAGATTTCCATTAAATTAGTTTTATGTCATGTTGTTATCAGAATAGATGTTTTAATTTTAATATAAATTTAAAACTTGTGTTGATAGGTTAGATTTATATAAATTAAACTTAAGAAAAGAATTTAGATATAAAATGTGTAACCAAGGGAAACAAGTTTTCTTGGATAGCAGCAAGAAAAATAAATGATAACTCAAGCCAAAAATATTTAAATCCAACCTAACAGATACTATTAAACTAAACACACATTTCTAATAAAAGATATAGAGCTAAAATAATAGAACATTTAAAGGTGAATACCTCTAAAAACTTACAAATTTATAAACACAATTAAAAATATTAACCAGCAAGTATTTAACATTGAACTGAGTGAGATTTATAGAACATTTCCAAGGGTAAACCCTTTGGAAGTTAATAGAGTATGTATAAGAAAATAAACAATTTAAAACGTAACTTGTTGCAGACAAATTTAAAATCATATTATATTAAGAAGGCAAATTAACATTAGAGAAACATTTATTAATTTACTATACATAATTATAATAATTAGGCATATTTTAAATATGTAGGAATAAATTTTACACATAAACATGTATATAACAATATGTATAAACTTTCACACATTAACAAATATTCTGTGTTAAATGAGTAGAGCTGTTTCATTAGCAGTAGCCCTTTATCAAACACTGACTGTAACAATTCAAAATGAAACTGTGTAACAATTGTAGTTCATGTTGATTAAGAGATATCTCTCAAAACAGCTGTCATTATCTAACATAAAAATAAGTGCTACTATAGGCAAGGTTTTTATATTTTGCTATATATATATATATATATATATATATATATATATATATATATATATATATATATATATTTAATAAATTGAAAATATTTCAAACTCAAGAATACTTTTAATACATATATTATTCAAAGCTTTTCGCCGATAAAACAATTTATTTATTTTAGATAATTAATTTTCCTGAAGATGATGGTACTGTTTTATCGGGGAAAAGCTTTGAATAATATATATATTAAAAGTATTCTTGTTTTTGAAATATTTTAAATTTATTAAATATATTACAAGAAAACATATCACCATATTTTATATATATATATATATATATATATATATATATATATATATATATATATATTAGTGTGTATAATAGTAGCCTATATTATTATTAGAAAAAGTTGATCCCTCAAATATTTTTGAGAAATAAATATTAGTAAATAGTTAAGACCAAGACATCTTTCTCAGTAATTCTAGTAACTTAATATCATTAAGGGTATCAATTATATTATTATTACCAATAAGAATATCAAAAGATTCTTTTGATATATGTGACGTGTTTTAAGTTTATTGTTGAATATGAATAATATAGTGGCCTATAAAATGTATGCAATTATAAAGTATGGTATTTTATTTCCTTAAATAGTTAGGCCTAGGTAATGAAATTTAATTCCATTACCTTCTTTTCACCTTTTTTTTTATTCTTGGGAGCGGGTTTAAGCTGCCCGAAGCACCGCTACCTTAGGTATATTGTACTTACCTCCCTGATCTAGTCAAAGAGCCCCTTCCCTCTTACCAGGTTTAGGAGTTTCCTGACTAGTGTTTTACCTTCAGCATCAACTTCCAGAGCTGTGCTATCACCAAAGAGGTTGAAGCGCCTCTCGGCAAGTGCTTCACATCTATAAATGATGTGTGTAACGGTCTCCAGTTATTGCCCACATAATCTGCACACTGGTTCATCTTTGAAGATACCCATATTATGCAGATGTTTCCTTAGTCCACAGTGTCCCGTGAGTAGACCTGTGGCTATCCTCAATTCCGATAGATGGGACTCTCCTGCAGTCCCAAGGAAGGTTTCCTAAGGGTTAGCTTACTGTGTCTCATTCCTTCAGCCCTGACCCAGTGCTCACAGTGTCTTTCAGCCATCCACCTTCGCACTGCAATCTTGACCATGGATTTGGAAATACCTACCGCCAGTTCTGGTCCAATCAGGAGAGTCGAAGACCCCTCTCTGGCCAGTGCATATGCGGCTTCATTTCCAAATATTACCCCATGCCCTGGCACCCAACCTATCTTGATTTGATTGTTCCTTGCCAGGGCTTCTAGGTTATTTAGGCACTCCCTGACTATTGCTGAGGTGACCACATGTCCGTTTAGTGCTTTAATTGCTGCCTGACTGTCAGAGAAAATAGCAATCCGGGTTTCTTTTCACCTTAAAGAATTTGAGGTATTGTACACTTCAACAAAATGATATTAAGATTAAAAATATTAAATTTCTAAGACAAAAAATATTTTTATTTTGAAATTGTATTTAAAAAGTTTTATTTAAAATATATATTGGTTTAATGCTTGTGCCAAACAGGAAAGATGGACGAAGACCACCTTCCTGCCTGCCCACAGCTCGAAGCATACAATAGCGACCTAAAAACCAGACTCTCCAAGCTCTACTGGTCTGCACTATGCCAAATGGTCGAGTTACCAAGGGCAGGCGTTGGATAAAGAAAGAAAGAATGCTTGTATAGAGTTATTCAATTGATAATGAAAGAATTTAGTAATATTTGTCATAATACTATATTTATATGTGGTTTCCAAATATTTTGGACAGCTTACCAACAAAACAAATTGGAGAATGGATGATCTTCCTTGAAACCACCTTGTTCATTGCTATGAAGATTGTTGGATTTTGGTAACTGACAAGACGGCGGTAGACCATTGTCTCCAGTAGCTTTGCAAAAGTGCTTGTTAGGGAGTTAACTCTATAACTAACTACTAGGATTGGTTTTATCTATACCTTATTTTAAAGAATTACTATTGCTTCTAACTATGCATTGACGAAAACTACTCTCTGGTAAATGGTTGTATACTAAAAAATAACTAGTTTTGCTGATGATGGTAGATGTTTAACATGGAGTTTACAATGCAATCAGGACCTGATTTAGTCTACAGAGAGGGGCGTTCAAAGGTCTCCAGAAAACCTGACTTTGAGTTTATATGTCTGGAATTTTTTTATTAAAAGTTGCTGCAGGTGAACATTTTGGAAATGATCTTCCCAATACATTACCAATATGATCACTGTTTGTTATTAACCTTCCACCTGGTTGCCTTAGCCTATGCATAGCAATGTATTTCTCTCACACGGTGGATGATGGAGTTGTTCTTGCAATTATACTAGCGTACTGTACCAAAGAATCCTTTTTACTCTGGCTAAATGTTCTCTATGCTTTAACCTGAACCTTTAAATATTCCTCAATGTTTTCACTGGTCTGTTGACTATTTTTCTCCTTAAAGCTCTTCGTTGTGCATTCATTCTTTCACTATGAAACAGGTGGATGTTGTAGATGTACAGATGTTTTGGAACCATTCAAAATATAGTTTTGGTGAACGTATTAACGATTATACCAGTGGGAGTCAGATAATCCATATCCAGTGATACTAAATATTTTGAAAACTGATTTAGTTTTGGTTTTCTCAGGATCAAACTGGGATGCCAAACTTAACTGGGGAGGGAGTTTCATAAAGAGATCTTTGTATATGGTTCCTACCATGAAAATCATGTATGAAAGACCATGCGCACTTTGTAGCCAGAACAGAGCTGTAGATAAAAGGTTAACATCCATCTGCCCATAGATGCTGTTAAATGGGTAGAAGAGCCATCATTTAGCAGACATAAATCCAGTTACAATCTAATAATTTCAACAAATTGTCTTTGACAGTTTCAAGTCATACATCCAACTGAAACAAGTAATATAAACAAAAATATTTTATAGTCAAGTCCTACTTAGGCCAACAAAGCAAAATTTTATTTTAGTTACTTTTCAATAAATAATTACAATTATTATAAGTAAAGTAACAATGCATTAAAATTGCTGTTTTGCTCATAACCTGTAACATAAAACCAGATGTATTTATGCAATCATATGTTATCTCATATTTTAACCCAAATGGGATGAAATAACTATGCACACCTTGCCCCTTTTATGCAAAGTTTTTCTTTCATATAAAACTAAAACTAGTTCATTATTAAATTTAATTAATATTTTAAAACCTCAGAAGATGCTCGAAAATGAGGACGTGTAATTAAAGACGACTTGCATATATACCAAGTAAGATTAAGTATAGTTTACGTACTTTAAAGTGTAAGTGAGGTATATATATATATATATATAAGGGGAGTGTGAACTAATAAAAGGAATTGGTAAAAGCTTAGGTGATATTTAATTCTTAGATAAGCTTTTCATTGATATTTTAATGTTTTAAAAGACTTCCTTAAGTTTTTTTATGTAGAATGCTTAGTTTATTACTTGTAATTCCATGTTGATTCATTACTGAACATGTTTACTGATTTTTTAGAAAATAATTCAATTATAATTTTTTACTACCAAATTAAAAAAATAATTGAAAGTAGTTTTAATAGAAAAACCTACTAACCTAACTAATTTTTAATAGAAAAGTTAGATATTTACACACATTCTATTCAGTTTAAATTACCTTAAGCAATAAATTTGCACTTCATGAAATTTGGTTTTAAAAAATAGTTTTATTGATCATAACAATACAACATTCATAATAATGTATAAATATAAATAACATTTTTAATGTTAAAATAACTTATATATCTATATATGTACAATACAAATGTATTGAAGGTTTTTAAGCACTAAGTTTTAGATCTACTTATGCTAACTGTAGCAGTACACGTATTAGGCTGTATTCACTTAAGTCAAATTATAACTATGTACGTATGGTTTTTCACAATAATTTATAAGTATTACACTAGGTAAAAGAATCGGTGTAGATAATACCCCTGCTAACCCTAGCAGTGAGAGGAGAGCAGCAGGTCAAGTGGTACACCCTATGATGGATGAACAAAATTGTAAAGCCTGTGATGAATGAATTTGATCTAAATTGTATCTGGTTTCACCACAATATTACTTTCAACAGTTGAGTTGGTTCAAACAATTGAAGAAAGATAGAAAAATATTCATGTTTTAAATCCCTACAAAACCTACTTTTATCAATTTTGAGTACAAAAGCAACTAGTTAATATGAAGTTTAATTATAGTACATAATTATACTTAACCAAATTTTGGAACAAACACCAATAAGGTTTTTGTATTGCTAATTTCCAACTTTCAGGAACAATTCCTAAAAGCTGAGATCAGAATGAACGAAGGGAGCCGTACTGGGAGTTTTTACAATAGTATTAGTGTGATTACCAAAACACCTTCCCAACTCCCTCCTCACCTGATTCACTGACATAGTTTTCAAGTCTACAAGTGCATGTAGGTGAGGGAGTCACTGGAGCGGGCAGATAAAGGGCATCATACAATTATGCAGGGGTGTTGTCTACACCACTGGTAAAAACATTTCTCTTATGTTTGATATAAGCTACACTTGCATAGATTATAGAATGTATGAAATTTTTGTATTCAAAACAGTATGATCTACAAAGATTTGAAGAATCAGTAGTGCTAGAAACCAAATGTTATATGTTTGTCGTACATCAGCCGTGTTACCAATATTTTTATAATAATAAAATTTATTTTTATAACTTATTTCTTTTTGTATTTGACATAACTAATATAAATTATCTCAGAATTGAATTTTTTGCAAGTTTGATTTAAAAAAATTATTTAGTTATTGATATTGCGTGGAAAAAAACCCTACATACTGATATTTTTCAATGATTGTGATCTATTTCATGTAGTGTTTGAGATCAATAAGGAGTTCCTTGTTATGGTTTGTAATTAACCCTTAAAACATTTTAATAAGGCCTAATATTAAAGGGGGAGTTGAAATCCAGCAAAATCTTTCCCTAGTAGCAATTCTGAAGCATTGTTTACAAGACCTCTCCTCTTAGTTTTAGCTGTAGAATCAGCTCCTTGGGTTTTTTTATTGCAGATCATCCTACATTTGGAAGGAACAAAAAATACAAATAAAAAAAAATAAAAACAGGAACTTTAAGAAAATGCTGTTACAAATTATTGTGCTTATTTATTCAGCACTGAATAAATCAGTAAGTAGTGGTTTCTTACCAAGTTAATACAAAAAATGTGTAACTTAATATAATGTTAGATGTAGAGGTTCAATTTGTTTATATTTATCTTTTAACCTAGGTTTTATTTTCAAATTTTATAGCTCTTATTTAATGTATCATTTATGCCTTAGTACATGTGCTATTTCCTTGTAAGTATAAAAACTTTAATATTTATGTTTGGGATTCTGGGTATTATATTTTATGGAGATATGAGGTTAATTGTATCTTTTTTATTTTTAAAACTATACCAATTTAGAGGAAATTATGACTTGAATAGAAACATAAGTATCGAGGTTTTTTCTATATAGTTCATGAATATGGTTTTATACCTCTTGGTATTTTGGAATTATCATTTCTTGTTGTATTTTTATTACATGTTAAAGATCATGAATAAGGCCACTTTTGACATAATTTGTGGAATCCTTTTTGTTAGCTTGAAATTGAGTCTTCTAAAATGCCAAATTTATATATTTCTAACCAAATCTTAAAAAAAGCATTTCGATAATTATAAATAATTACTATGTAACTGAGTGAATACTTTTGACTTACTTGCTGTAAAAGTACTTGAGTTGCGAGTCCAAGTCGTCAATGAAAAGATAGTTTCGAAACACGCCAGCAAGTAAGTTTAAAAGTATTCACTCAATTACGTAATAATTACTCGTAATGTAATCATTGATTGCAAGATGACTACAACAAGCATCTTTCATTTTGATTATAATCACAAAAAAAAAAAATTAAATTAAAGCTTTCAAATGAAAAACTGAATATTTTCTTAGGGTATTTGTAAATTTCAAGATTAATATTTAAGAAAATATTTGACACAACTCTTGGTAAGAGTTTAGTTTAAAAAATGAATAAATAATAAAAATAAGAATAAATTATTATAGTTTTATGTGTAAGGCTCACAAAAAATGACCATAATAATAAAAAATCACTTTGTGTTAGGCATTGAGAAGCCAAGAGAAGAAAATATTACTATTTTGAGAAAATGAAGGTTGAAGTTTAAAGCTTATGATAAATCACATGTAAATTGTAAATATATTGACTACTAGATCTTCACACCAGTTTTTCCCTTTGGCACATTTTCCTATATTTTAACTGTCCAAAACTGAACTAAACTCCAAAAGTGAAAAAAATGTCACTTATAACCCTTGACGTATTAGTGCCTCAAATGATTTAACCCATTGTGAATCTAATTACATGCTCGCCGTGGACAGTAGCAGATACAAATTAATTTATTGCTTCAATTTTGTTGTATTTTGCTACATAAATAATTTATTTTTTGATTTGGGTGCAAATTTTTTTTTTTTATTCGTTATTTTGTACTTTAGTTTATTATTTGTTGATTGATTATTATGTGTAATCATAATAAGTGAAAACAAGTTAAAAGTTACAGCTTGAAGTTTGGTTTATATTCTAGGCTCCCACTATTATTGTTCATTTCATGTGTACACAAGAATAATGTAATTATAAAAATATTTATACTACTGACCAACACCGAGTAAAACCTATACTGAGATTCTCACTCCAGTTGACATAAAACTGCTGAAGCATTCTATTATGTTTAGATGTCTGACGGAAGGTCAGTGGGCCATAAATATCTTTCTTTATATGCTGTAAGTATCGAGAGTCGATAATTATGTCTTATAAAGAACAGACGTCTAGTCTTGTGACTGACAAAATTAACTCTCTTGAAGAAAACAAATCAATCAAACAATGACTATATTCGAGACTAGCTGGGATAGTCTTTATACCTGCTACAATTAAATATTCTTGAGTAAATGATTGAGTCTGTAAGCCGCAATGGGTCAAAACAAAACTTTATTAATCAAATAATCAAAAAAATTAATTTTAAGCAGAAACTTAGGTATTATTGAATGAAGTTGATGTAACTTCATCATGGTGAACAGAAAAGTTTGACTTTACTTGTTTAGAAATTCATTGAGGACACTCATATTCTGCTTTAAGTATTAGGTCAGGTTTTTAAGTCTTTGAATATAAAAATGTATCACTACTATTACTTATTTAGAATTATTGCAGCAAAATTTACAATTTTCATTATTTCTTCTTATTGATAATTCTTTAATATTCTTGGTAAAAGAAATACAAGTAGAGTAAATTATTCACAGAAATATAACCTTTAAACATCTAGTTTACCTTAGTTTATGTTGACATTTTGAATTGACTTTTTGTAAAATGGTAGATAAACAACATTTTCTAATTAAAACTAGGTTGTTTACATTAATGTATATTTAAACAAAAAATATGTTTTTTATGCACACAATCTTTATTTTACCACTTGCCTCTCATAAAGAGAACATAAATAGTAATATGGGTTCTAATAACGTACCATTCTTTTCTACTTGTATAAACTACATAATATTTAAAAGTTGTTATATGTACATGTATCATTTAGAAAATAATTATTTGTGTATTTCAAATGGAAGGTGAAAAATCAGTACCTAAGTAGAATATGAAGTTTGCTACTTTAAATGAAGTACAGTATTGTGCTTAATATTTGGCACCTTCGTTACTTTAGTTTTATAAAATTATCTTTTATACAAAACATTAGTTTAATATAAATTAAATGGAAGATTTTGATATTTAATATTAAAATATTATCATTATTTTCTAGAATGTCTCTAAGGACTCTAAAGAAGTCTATCCATTTACTAGGCGAATAGTAGGCTACTGTTTTTAATTTAGCCAAGAAAACAAGTGATGAGTATATTACTCAGGAGTTACAAAAATCTAATACGTCAAAGTATTTCATGTTTAGTTAAAAATACGTCTACTCTAAACATTTAGAGTTTTGAAGAGACAAAATTAGCATATTAGCGTCATAGTATGATTATATGAAAGCTTATATAAAAAGTTTAAATTTTATATAACTATTACACATTCAGAAGATCTTATGTATTACAATGATAGTGAGCAAATACTAATTATTATTGTTGAATATAATTAAAATTAGCAAAATGTTATAAAAAATACCCTTGTGGATAACAAAATAAACTAATATAAAATCTTTATAGGTGCGTAAATAATCAAAACATGATTAAAACTTTTAACACATTCTTATTTATGTATTGAAATTAAACTGGAAGTGTAGGTATTATTAAAAAAAAGTGAATTGTTATGGTAGTTTAAATAATAAAAAAAAAGTATAGTAACAAAAATATTTAAAATTGTTTTAGTTTCACACTTCATTTGAAGCATTTGTAGAGTGACGAACCACATTATCTGATAATGATATGGCCTTCATACTTTAACAAACTTTACTAAAAAATATTACATCACACGCCAAAACTAGCAACAACATTAGATTTATAAATATAAATGTATTCATAGCACCATTATTAATACTGTATCTGGTTGTGGAAGTAATAACGACAATTACTAAGATATACTAAACTTTGACGAAACTTATACAATGTTTACTTTCATTTTTGTATTTAAAACTTCTTTGTTAATTGAAATTTGAGCATTTCACTCCATTAAATACAAATCTGTGCTCTTGAAATCATCTCAATTGCCACTATTTCCTTGTTCATTTCTTGAATCTGAAACAGAATTTTATTGTTATTGATTTCAAGAATTAATGTAATATAATAATTTTTCTCAAAAATATATGTTTTCAGTATTATAATTATTAACAGAAAAAGGCCAAACTATCTGAAGATGTAGGTTTTAGGTTGTATAAATCTAGCCTGGAAGTGAAGGAAAAATATAAGGTTAGAGTTGCTTCCCTATAAGGGGACCTTTTCTCTTCCAGAGTTATGGAGATGTGTATATTTTACTATCCCTATTTAATAAGAAATGGAAATAAAGCAAGTAGTATTACTTTCAGAAGTGCAAACATTGTTATGAACTCTCCACATACTGAGATTTGGGTGATGAACATGGTTTATCTGCAGTATCTGCTTTCTATATTACAATGGCCAAAGCCACTGGGATTTTTGCTTATAAAAGATTAGTATTGGTTTGACTTATCTAGTTTAAATAAGACTATCAGACAGTTATTTTAAATTTATAATATATTTTGTACAAATTATTTTAATATGAATAAAATTTTTAAATACCTCTGTGTTTTCTGATGCTCATTTCTAATTGTTGGCGTAAAGAGGTAGCATTAAATAGATTTGATGATTCTGAAATAACTGTCCTAAAAGGTGGAGGTGGAGGTGGTGGTGGAGGGATCACACTCTGTTTCACAGATAACTGTTTTTCTCTTCTGTAAAAAAAGAATGTTTTTACATAAGTTACAAAGGGATATAGAATGGGATATTTAAGAATGGAAATTAAAACTCTTATTAGTTCACACTCTCCCTAAGTATATATCTTGTTCAAATTTTCAATCATTAATAAAATACTTTTAATTCATCCACTTAAGTTCAAATACATTTTTTAAAACTTATAGTGGATGGCGTTTCATATTAATATAGTTTTTCAAATATTAATTCATTAATTAAATTTAATAAATTAGATTTAGTTTTACGTGATAGAAAAACTATTTACAAAAGGGGCAAGTATGCAGTATACTTACTTCATCCATTTAGCCCAAAATAAGTTATAGCATATAATTTCATAAAACAGCTGATTTTATGTTGTAAGATATATAATAGAACAGCTGTTTTAATGCATAGGTTACATTACTTTATTTATATTAATTGTAATTATTTAATAAAAGTAATTAAAATAATTTTAAAAAATGGATTTAAGTAGGAATTGACTTAAGATTTTTTTTACTTTACCTGTTACAATTAAAATGTTTTATATTTTTGGTTGCTCATAAATGATAGAAAATGTCTCGATGAATAATCCATCATTATTATATCATTTTAAACATATAATTACTGTTCATACAAAGCACAAGTCTGTATGATTTACAAAGTATTAGACAGTTAGACTAAAACTCTATAATCACAGTTTAATAAACCAACTAGTTTTAGCAATGGTGTTGTCATCATCAGTAATGGACTTACAGTTTTAATTTTATTGGGAGTGTAATCCCATTAGTAATGATGACATTATCACCAAAACTAGCCTGTTCAGTAAACTGGTAAGTAGTAAGGGTTTGAATCCAATTTTCAAAAATATTGTTTTAAATGAGCGTCACTAGATAAAATTTAATTAACAGCATAATTCAACTGAGGAATTTGTATTGAAGTAATTTATGTTTTCAAAAATATAACACTAAAGATAATTCAAAAATATAAGTTCACCTAATTTAGTAATTACATAAGAGTTTTAATCATAATAATTATATATTAGTTAGTTATTACTATGATATGAAGGAGTTGAACAACTTACGTTGAAGAGGGATCAACTAGATTGACACTATAAGATTTTTCTATTAATTGACGACGTTTCAATTCTTCTGACTTTTCCGCATCTTGAGTTAGTTTTTCACATTGTTCTCTGAGTGTTTTTTCATCAGATTCTTTGGCTACATTTGCAAAAAAACATCATTAGATATTAAATTAATCTATTAATTTTGTGATTAAAAAGTTAACGTTAACTATGAGCTTATAGTAAATTTTAATTACTAAAACAGTAAATTATAAATAAATCTGTTTTAAAAACTAAATGAAAAATAGCTGACCTCACACAGCCAAATAAATATACAAATATCACGAAATATAACATTTCAAGCTACATCCAACACACATATTCAACACAAAATTACATATAATTGATACACAGCTTTTTACATCTTAATCCCCAAAGGTCCTTCAAAAACCACCCAATATCCCTATATCCTTAACCAACCACACCCCACCACAACCTAAAGCAACCAAGAGGTCTGAATTGATAATGGGACACATGTTTTGAAACAGCTGTCCTTATTAAACAAAGAATGTAAGTGTAACTGTAGGCTAGTGTCACATATTAATATATGCCCAGGGTTTAACTGATAATTATAAAGTTGTTTGGTTAGTATAACTATAAACAAACTAGTTCTTGACTATATTAAATGCACTTGAAACAAAAATTGTAGTAGCTCCTCCTTTTAATTTCTTTTGCTACCAATACAGAAATGAAATCTTGAAATTTGAAAATTTCTGTATCCATGAAAGCCTATTTACACAATGAATGAAGTTATAATAACCCTCAGGAGGGTGCTGACTAGCTGCACCTACTAAGAGGGGTTTGGCGTCCCTCGCTGTGCCCCAGTCTAACACAAACACTACTGACAACACTCACTTCACTACAACACACACAACATTAACAACACAATCTCTATACATATGAACACTTGCATCTTCTCTTAGGGATTTTTGTCTGATCAGAACCGTTGTATAGGGAGCGGTGGAAGGGACAACTTTAACCTGGGAGGCTACTGGGAGCTTGCTCTACCAGTTGCTGGTCAGGAAGTGTCTGCAGTGTACAGGTGTTGGAGCTCTTGCACAATATTAAGAGTATTCAGAACTAATGCCTACTCAGTCGAGCTAAGGAGGAAAACCATAGGCTCTTCAGTTCTAGAGGTGAGAAATCATCTTATGTGAAGTAGTTCTTATAGTGCCATCAGTAATGCCTGGCGGGATGGCTGACTGGAGCAAAGATGGAAACCAAAAACAAGTCAATTGTTACTAGTTTGAAGAGGATGCGTCAGAATTCACCTGACCAGCCTAGGGTTGAAGATGGGAGAAAGAAGTTGATGGTGATGGTGAAGACTGGGATCGCGACCACGGAAATATTTAGTCTTTTCAAGTACCGAAGAAAGAAACAAATTGTTTAAAGCTTCTCCTTTCCTTATTAATAAGCTACTACTGCCTAGATGAAGGTCCTATTCTGTTTAATAGAAAATTGAAAAATGCGAAACTGCTCGTTGCAACATGTACTGAGAGACAAATATGTTGTATTGTAAAAATGTTCATAAAGGAGATTAAAATTAGTAAATATTTTTCCATAGTAGAGAAATTACAATCATACGTAAAAATTAAGAAAAGAAATATATTGGAAAAAATTACCTTTCAATGCAGCTTGCACTTTAGACAGTTCAGATAATAATTTCCGTCTTGTGTATTCAAATTCTTGTTTTAGTTCCAATTCAAGTTTATCTCTTTCTTTGTCTTTTTCAGCTTGTTTTAACAGCTGAAATAAAAACACTAAATTGCAATTGAAAGAAGTACAATTGAAGTGTAAAAATAGAGCATTCAAAAGTTTAAAATAAGTTTGAATGAAGAAAATAAATTGAAATTATAGAGAATTTCTAAGCAGGAAACACTTTGGTGTTTTATAACACATGCTTTTAACAAAATGAAGACTACAGTATGATAAAATTTGAAAAGGGAGAAAGCAAAAAAATTTTTTTAGGGTGTTTGTATAAATAAATTTATGAAATTCTTCCAAGGTTTACAATTTTAGGAAAGATTTTAGTATTCTATTGAGTTAAACTTTCTGAAAGAAGGAAGAGTTGAGTAATTTATTATTCAAAGTCCAATCACTATGAAATTAGCTTCATAATTTTATAAAACTTGTAATTTTATGAATAATATATGAAGAGAGGGTGGACAATGGCGTCTACTTGCTATAAAAGACTGGATGACTCTATTATACATAGGAAGTAATATTGTTATGGTGTAGTACATCAGTAGTTACCAACAGTTATTCATCACTTACACTTTATTGTATTTGTGAGTCAACTTTCAAGAGTTTATTATTAACTGTGCTCTCATTTCCGACCTTCATAGAAGACTGCGGATTCTTGTAGTAAGTAGGCTTGTGAGAATTCCGTTGTCACCTGGTAAAATGCTGCTGTTCTATTTTTGTTTTCACTGCATTGTGGGAAAGTCTTGGGTTAATTTAGTATATTAAGTTGAATAATTTATAATTTTTTTATTTTACTTGTATTTGTTTGTTTATTATATTATGTTTGTGTTTATAAATTTGTAGTTGTTCACGGATTGACAATTTTAGGCCTTTTATACTTTACTAAAACACTTGCAAATATTTTACAAACTTGCCTTTAGTAGCACTTACTTTATTTGTTGAGGACGGCGGTTTCAGGAGATGTGTCCCATTGTCAACTCAGACCGTAACTGATCTCAAGGTTTTCATAGGTTAGGGTGTTAAGGTGGGGGTGGGATATTATGGTGGGGATGTGGGTGCACTTTGTGAGGATTAGGAGTTATGATGTAAAAAATGTGTATGAGTTATAATGTAATTGTGTGTTGAGTATGTGTGTAGGGTGTAGTTGGAAATGTTTGTATATTTCATATTGTTCGGTTGTGTAACGTTGATTATTTCTGTGTTATTTATGAAGAATTTGTAGGTTGGATGCTATGTTTATGTGATTATGTTAATGTGGACTTGACCACATAGACATAGCATCCAAACTACGAATTCTCATAAACAACATTGAAATAATCAACGTTACACAATTGAACAATATGAAATATACAAACATTTCCAACTACACCCTACACACATACTCAACACACAATTACATTATAACTCACACATACTTTTTTACATCATAACTCCTAATCCTCACAAAGTGCATCCACATCCCCACCATAATATCCCACCCCCACCATAATATCCCACCCCCACCATAATATCCCACCCCCACCATAATATCCCACCCCCACCATAATATCCCACCCCCACCATAATATCCCACCCCCACCATAATATCCCATCCCCACCATAATATCCCACCCCCACCTTAATATCCCACCCCCACCATAATATCCCACCCCTACCTTAATATCCCATCCCCACCATAATATCCCACCCCACCTTAATATACCACCCCCACCTTAACACCCTAACCTACGAAAACCTTGAGATCAATTACGGTCTGAGTTGACAATGGGACACATCTCCCGAAACAGCCGTCCGCAACAAATAAAGTAAGTGCTACTATAGGCAGGTTTGTAAAATATTTTAATGGAAACTAGTAGCTCACGTGAAGATGGAATCAACAAATATGAACCTTTCATACTTTGTTTATTAGGTGTATGTTCTCTGTTGTGGGGAATGTGAGGCTAGGTTTGTATTATAAGTGTTTGGTTTGATGTTTACTTAAGGTGTTCTTTATATTTATCTTTTAATTTTTTTTTGGCTGATGTAAAATTTGTTACAATCTGTGCTCAATTTTATAAATTCTGTTATTAAGTGTGAAACATAGTTTTTCCAGTTGGTTTATTTTATTGATTATTCATCCTGTATTTTTATATGTTATGTTAATGTTGATAAATTTAGGATTTTTGTTATTCCTTTTGTATTGTATTCTGTGTATTTGAATGTGTTCTATTTTTGTTGTTTGTGGTTCATGTTTTGCCTGTTTTAATTTAGTTAGTATTATAAATTCTAATTTATCTATTGTTTGTTTTTATTGGATCCATTGTTTTGTGCTATTTGATATATTTTTTCTTTTTTTTCTTTCCATATTTGTTAGTGGGATTTTAAGGACTCTATATAAAAGTGAGTTGTAAGCCATTTTATGCTGCAGGGAATGGTTAAAGTGGTTTGGTATTGTGTTTATGATTTGTGATTGAACAATGATTTCCTAACAATTGAGTATTCAATGTCATTTGCATTACTTGTAATTGTTAGGTCTAAGTACTTTATTTTATTGTTTATTTCTTCTTCCATACTTTTAACTAAACACTGTTTTGTTGTATTCACTTATAACTTACACTCTAATGTACTTAAACAAGAATATTATTTGCTATATTTGCAAGTCCACTTTTGAGAGCTTATTAATTACAGTACTCAGATTTTTGAGCTTTTTAGAAGAAAGTTCTTGTCGTAGGAAGGTGTGTGATAATTCCGTTATGATGTGGTGTACATAAATTGTAAAACTCACGTCATATAAATTCTTATCAGTCTAATATTATTTGTGCATATGATAGACTAAAACTAATACCTGGGCTTCTAAGACTTGGTTAACTTCTTTTAGCTTGGAGTCAAGTTTGATTTCATTTTCTGCTGTCATTCGTTGCATTTGATTAATAAGAGCAGTGTTTTTTGATTGAAGTTGTTTGAGTTGATCCTTTGGGACATAATCTTCTTCTAACTTTCTATAAAGTTTATCAAGTTTAACTTCTGCATTCAGTTTTTTCTGAAAGTTGAAAACCAGGCAAATAAGTAAATGCTAATTTGAAAGAATTTATAAAGATATCAGATACTCACAGCTATTGACAATAATATAAAATAATCTTATAGGCTTCTTATTATTTGTGCATAATATTTTTAATTCAATTAACAAAATGGTTACTTTCAAATACCATTGACATTGTTGATGGTTGAAATATCAATTATTGAGATGGGAAGATTAACCTTGTTCTAATGACTCTGAAGATGATTGCTTTGCAATTGAAATGTACATAATGACATAAATAGAAAGTTTTTGTGGTTTAAGAGGTTTTTTTATCTATACTAAAAAATTACACCACATTTTCTGTGTAATATAATTAATATATGTGATTAATATGCTGTTTACACCACAAAACAAGAAGAAGAGCGTTTCGAAGTGACACCATCCAAGGAAAAATTAGATTTACTGGCTGACAAGCTTGATGACTCAACAATTTTTTATCTGAGGCATAGATTTGAGGTTGTCCAGTATGTGGTGGCTTAGTAAAAGAATTTCTAATGTAAAGATATGGCCAGGTAGAAGAGTTTTCTGTGTGAGGTGACCCAGCAAAGTTTTCAGTATGAAGAGATGGCCCAGTGAGAGAGTTTTCAATGAAATTAAGAGATAACCCATTAGGAGCATTTCTAGTTTGAAATGATCCAGTATGAATTTGTCCAGTAGCCAAGAGAGGATAAGCAAGAGGTGGGGGGTTTTTAAGCTTGGATGGTGTTGAGATAGAAAATGTCACTGACATTGGAAAGGCCCTTCTTCATGTAGCAGAGTGTTATGATTGTTTACAATGCCGGCATGATTTAGTCGAAGTACATTAAGATGGAAAATGTGCACCCAAACAGTTGAAGCAGCAATTGTATTGATTTACCTGGCGTATTAATACAGATTACCTTAATTTCATGTTATCTAGGGAGGGTAAATGGCGAGCTTCCCCCTGACATTGAAAAAGATGTGTACTTCCTGTATAAGATCCTGAAATGTCAATACTTAATCCTAGTGGGTAGTGGGTATATCATTTTATACATGTTCATCCTTATCATTCCTTCTCTGAAGTTTAATGGTTAGACATCTTGTTATTACTCAAGTAGGGAGGAAGTCTATTTCGGGTAAATAATCCTGTTAACCTTGGCCAATTGTTTAGTTATAACCCGCAACTAGATTCCAGAACAGGAATATTTTTCTCTTCGCTAAGTGTTAAGTTCCAGCCATTAACTAGATTCCAGAACAGGAATATTTTTCTCTTCGCTAAGTGTTAAGTTCCAGCTCCCAACTAGATTCCAGAACAGGATTATTTTTCTCTTCTCTAAGTGTTAACTTCCAACCCGCAACTAGATTCCAGCTCAGGGTTATTTTACTCTTCGCTAAGTGTTAAGTTCCAACCCGCAACTAGATTCCAGAACAGGATTATTTTTCTCTTCGCAAAGTGTTAAGTTCCAACCCGCAACTAGATTCCAGCTCAGGGTTATTTTACTCTTCGCTAAGTGTTAAGTTCCAACCCGCAACTAGATTCCAATACAGGATTATTTTTCTCAAATTGTACTGTAATTGTGTATATTCTCTCAATCATTCATATATTATACAAAATGTTGAATCGCTAAGTGTTAAGCTCCAACCCGGAACTAGATTCCAGAACAGGATTATTTTTCTCAAATCGTACTGTAATTGTGTATATTTTCTCAATCATTCATATTTTATACAATATGTTTAATCTATTTTTGTTCATTGACTATTTTATCAACTAGTCTGAGGACTGATGAGGATTACAGGGAAGGATTCGATCTCACAAGTGCAGGGTGTGCATAATCTACTTTGTTATTTGAAAATTAAAATGAAGTAATTTTATAAAATCCTACCTCTAATTCAAGCATCAGTTTGCAGACTTGGCCGTCTAGAGATACTTGTTTATCCCTCTCTATTTGCAACTGCTGTTCTAATAACTTTAACTGCCACAAACAATGGAAATTAAAATGTTTACAAATAAATTGGTTTGCTATTTAACATAAAGGACTTAGCTTTTACATATAGAAAACTATATTACAGTTATATTTAGAATCAAATGTTTGTTTCTATGATTAAATGATTTCTTTTACAAAACAAAAGAAAACAAAAGAATATGTTTAAAATTTTATTAACATTTTACAAGTTATATAGAGAGTGAAAATTAGAAGTATAACTTAAGTGTGTATTCATATATAATTTATTACAAAAATTGACCTTTTTGTTATTATTTTATATTGACTTAAAGTGAAATTAAATTCAGTAGTGGGTATTCCGGGTATTCAGCGGGTATTCCCAGACTAACAACTTCTTTATATCTATTTCTCAAAATCCTTCTTGATTGTCCATAATTTAAAAAGATACATGTTGTATCTAAGATCAGAAGCATTTGCTCATAACATTGTAGCGAAATTTATAATGCATCAATAAACAATAAAATAGCAAATAATTGCTCTTTTGTTTAGTTTATTATATCTGTTTGGCCTGAAAGTAAAAATGCTCTAAAACTCAACATTTAAACTTTAAACAATCAGGGTAGTCACGATTCCCCTAAACTGTGCCTACCCAAAGTTAAATCCTGAAACCGCGCCTGATTACATTTATATCTATTTGGAAGTCTACTTACAGAATTAAGTAATACCTGTTTATGCAGTTGATCTGTGTGCACATCACAGGGTATATTTAGATGGGTATATTGTACACTTTCATTTAACTGTATATTTTGATTAGAATTTGAAGCTTGTTGTTCATTCAACTGCATATTGGGATCAAAGTTTGATGCACAACCTTCTTTACAACCTTTAGCCTTTTGTTTGCCTTTCCCCCAGTCACAAGCTGAATCCAGAGACGCATTCTGTAAAATTTCATGCAAACCAAATTTATCATATGATAGCTATAATATAACAGCTGAATAAAGACAATATTGATACAAAAGTTGTTGATGTATGCTAAAACGTTTTTGTGATTACCTGCAGTGAAAGGACATTTTGGCCATTATATAATTGCAGATCTTTGTGGGCATGTGATTGTCAATTGCTGTAGTGTGTCACTCTATTCAGGCTTGTGTTATTTAAAATACAGTGAATTCATTGACATCTTTTATTATTACTTTTCCAGAGATAGAAAAGATGACCCTCAGATGAAATCACTGATAATGCTCTTAGAACATTTATATTATTGTATTTTGTAGTCCATTACGTTCGGTGAATCTTAATTAATCACTTAAACAATAGTTTATGACTATCCGAACTTTAATCATAAATTATTGTTTAAGTGATTAACTGTTATATTGTCCAATTCAACTAATATAGGTCTGTAGTAGTAATTAGGAGAACAAAAAATTGTAGTGGTATAAATATATTTTTCATTATAAATGACTACTTTTGATACCACTTAGCAAGAAACCACTACTTACTGATATTTTTCAGCAGGTGAGTTTCTCACTAGATCAATGGATTGTTCAATGCTGAGGATTGACAAGACTGTTACTCAGGTGTGTTGTATTGGTGTTCTGTGGTGTACTATTGTTCATAGAGTAGTTGTTAATTATGTGTTCAAATATTATTTAGTATTTGATTATGAGTGTGTTTTGCTTTTTAGAATCTGTTGTGAATGGTTTTTGTAGTGTTTGTATATCTCGTAGTTTTGTGTTGTGTTTAATTTGTTGTTTTTTTTTTGATGTAGTGAAGGATATTTATATTAGTGTCTATTAGGTGTATGTGTGTAGTGTGTTCTGTATGTGTATGGCAAAGTCTGATTTGAGTTGTGTGTTTTATGTCTTCTATGTGTTCCTTGTATTGTGTGGTAAAGTTTCTCCCTGTTTTACCTATGTGAAAGCTGGGGCAGTCGTACTTTTCTAATTATCTTTAGGTGGTGGAAATAAATAAATTTATTCTGAATAAGAAGGCCTGTATTGTAATGATGCTTTCTCTAAACAATGTCTGCCTAAATATTATGAAACAGTGTAACCATGTGGCAGAAAGTTCTTTTGTCAAGAAGAGCCAATGAACTTTTGCCAGCAAAGTAGCAAAACGCTCAGAAAATTGTGCATGATGCAAAGAACTTTTGAAAGCAGAAAAACACAAGCTAAAAATAGATGGTTTACGTTGAATGTCATGAAATGTGTTTGAATTAAAATTTAAAACTTTACCAAATAAAGATAAATATTTATATACCACCATGCGATAAAATTATTGAACATTTAAGTAATAATTGTGCTGGATTGTGAGTTAAGGTTATAAATAAAAAATTGCACAACAACTCACAAAACAATATACTTTATTGTTATACATGTTTCATTGACTTATGCCATCATTATCATCATCAGTGACACTACGACAAATTTAAAACTGCAACTAAATTTTGTAATTTGTAGTAGCGTCACTGATGACAGTAAAGTAACGTGTATGACAATAAAGCATATTGTTTTGTGTGTTTATGTGCAGTTGTTTATTTATTTATATAGAACACCTTATAACAACAGTGTTTAACTATATATTATCTTACAATTTTTGTATAATGCAGTTTGTTTGTAATATTATTCTTTCTTCTTAAAATTTTACTAACATAATTTATTCTTTGAAAATAGCTTCACAATGCAATTAATTCATAATTATAATTATGTACAATAATTTTATATTGAATACATTTTTGATGGTTTAAATAACTCATTTTATTTAGCGTTAGTTCTTTCGATCTCTTACACTTAAATTTGGACTGCATAGATAATTGTCCTTTAAAGGTTTATGATCACCTTGAGTACACAATTGCATCCTATGAAATAAATTTGTTTGGTCTAGAGTTAATTCTAACAAAAGTAATGTGGATCTCAGATAAGTTTAATAATTTCAATAAACAGTAATTAAACCTTGTACAAGGCATGCATGCCAATAAAATTCTTGAACAAAATCCCGATAGAGCCACTGACATTAGTAGAGTCAAGAGTACAACTCTTTTTTTCTTCTTATAAAAGCTCTATAAATACAATTACTGTTACAACCGTTTAACAGTGCACTTGGCCTTGAGAGATCACAATAGGTGAGACAGGAAGTTGAATCAGTATGAACACTTTCCTACAAACATGATAAGGACTGGCAAAACACTTGTGATTAATAATTATACAACTACTACAGTCTCCCCAGTTTCTGTTCAGCCTTCTCTAGCCTTCGTAGCCTTCTCTAGTATATAGGCAAATAACAATTTTGTGAACTGTATAAGATAAGATGGCTTGCATGAGACAGTCGATATTAGATAAATTCAATGATAAATTAGCTTCAGTATGAAATAAGAAACAATCTTGAAATATGTACAGACATATCGAATGTGGGAAGCTGTTGATGTATAGAACATTCTGAAAATTTGACATGTTTTCAGAAGTGATAGTATACGAGAAAGTGGAAGTGAGCAAGTGCATGGTTAGCTGGACGCAACAGTAATGCGTAATAACTAGGTATAACATCCAGATAAATAGGGTTTTATCACTGAAAAAATACAAAATGTACATGAACATAATTAGGAATTTACAAGAATTGTTGAGTTGAAGAACTCCAAGAATGTTACAGTCATCAACTTTGTAAATAAATATAGTTTTAATAATCGTCAATTTTTGGTTTGAAAATGGTATACAAAAAGACAAACTAAGACAAGATAAAACTGTTGCCTTTGTACAACGTTTAAATTGTTTCCCTTCTTTATATTGGTTTTAACACTTAATAAAGCTATAGATATTCTGCATTGTGTAATTCTGTGCAACTTTACTGTGACTTCTAGGCAGTGAAAAATGAGTACAATTGATAATTTTCATTTTATTAATAAATTCATCCTATTTAGTAGAAGACAATATTATTTTTTAAATTATAACTGTTACATAATAGTAATTGTTTTGTAATAAAAAATTTTATTACACGTTGTGAAATAGATTTGTCTGAGGTATACTGCCTAGTAATTTTTAGTAAATAAAAATAAATCAATTATAACAAATTCATTTAAAAAAAAACTACATATAATTAGTATTAGATCACAGTATTCATATACAGAACTAGGCAAACATATTATTGTATCAACTGAACAGTAAAATACTGAAAACATTATTTTTTTAGTAGCAACGATTACACTACATCCAAATACCATATTAAATACTCTAAATTATAACATCAAAACCATAGCATATTTATGTTTAAATTAACTACCATTAGCTATTGTTCTTTAGTTTAAATTAATTTTTGTTTCACTTACTAAAGTTAATTTTGCTGGTTTATTTTCAATATTTAAGTTTTTACTGTCGTAAAAATCTTTCTTTGAAAATTTAAGAGAGTCAGCATCCTTGAAATTTTCTAGCAGTTGAGGTTGACATAGTCCTTCTATTCGCTCGAGTTTAGACACAGCTTCTTCGTATCTGTCAAGGAAAGTAGTTTATTTAGTAATTGATAGCTTGGTTCACAACAATTAATATACTCACTTTAATTTCCTTTAGCAATATTTGTATATATTTGAGTTTATTTTTCTGCCTCTTCTGCCTTTGTTGACATGTTTCGGAATGACTCCATTATCAAAACTTAAATTACAGTCTTAAAAAGAAGTACAATTTGAGTTCTGAAAATCGAGTCATTCCGAAATGCACAAAGGTAAACATTGTAATGTTAGAAGAGGCAGAAAATATACTCTAATATATTGGTTCACAATTTTACATAAATTATCACTTTTTAAGATAAATATATTTTTTTTTACTTCTGAATTTACATTCTGTGATGTAAATGAACGTCGTATATTATATAACAAACTTATACACTGTAACTTATAATAATAAATAAACACTTGCCTACTGTATCACTCACTTGTTGTCTAACCAAGAGTATCCATTTTATGAAATGTATCCCATTATCATCTCAGAGTTGTAGTTTGAGTTGATTACGGGATATATTTCCTGAAACGGGCATCACATTTAGACAAACTGTTACTATAGCCCAGGCTCACATATTGTACATTAAACAGTTTGTGTAAAGCCAGTAACTAAAGATGAAGATGTAATCCAATAATATTAAATTTTGTATCAGCACATATTCTTAAAAAAGAGAATATAACGTTAAAATACTTGTAAAACATAACATTCTGAATAATAAAATGATATTGCTTTAGTTTCTTGCATTTTAAAATATAATTAAATAATACTTAACTAAGTGAATACATAAGGGCTTACTTGCTGATGTATTTTGAAACAATCGTTTCTTTTACGAAGCATAGCCTCTTATCAAAAAAATAGAGTATTTATTAAAAATACTTTTAAAATAAATAGCTTGCATATTCTACAGTTTTATTCTAGACCATTGTTAAAACCTCTTAATAACAAATAAATATCATGATATTAAAGAACTTTGATTTAAACACTATACTAAGGAAGACTAATATACTAAAAAAGTGTAACCAATAATAAATTGGAAAAGTTTAAACTAGTATCTTACAATTCCTTCCAGTGAATTGTATCCTCTTGCAGCTTCTTTATATCTGCCATATTTTGAGATATCAAAGCCTCTTTTTCTGCTTGGACATGTTTGTTTGCTTGAATAACTTCTTCCAAGTATTCTAGCAATTGATTATTCGTTGGCTCTTTAGTGGTAATTCCTTTTTCTGGATTTACCTATGATAGAGACATTCTGTTAATAGTACTTTTAAAAGTTGTTTTGAAACATTTTCAGAAGCAAGTTTTTCTATAGGAAAATATAAAATATTCGAGAAATAATGAATTATTTCTAATGTTACTTGTTTGTTCTAGTTACAAGAAAAGGAAAAGCAAGAGCTTTTACAAACTTTAAAGTATACACATATAAGTAAAATAAAACTTTTGATTAACGCTAAATGTTTTCACCAAGAAACTATTTAATTTTATTTTAGAAAACAAGATTTCATGCTCTTACAAACCTTATTCAATTCATCTCTGAGATATTTGAGTTCTACTTCTTGCAAAGATAATTTATATTTTAATGTATGCACTTCGTCCAAAGCTGAAGAATACTTTGTCCCTAGTCTTGATAGTTCGTCTTGAAGAATATTGACTTTATCATCTCTAGCATTCACATGCTGGCTAGTGTCTGCTAGTTCATACTGCAGTCTCTCAACTTGGTCTCTCAGCTGTGCTACTGCTTCTTCTAATTTCACCTTATCTGATGTTGCATGTTTAAGATGGTCTTTTAATAGTTTTTGGTGTGTCTGAAACAAAATGATGGACTTTAAAATTAAAGTCGCTTGTTGTAATCATCTTGAATTCACTGATTAAATTGTAAATAATTATTGTGTTACAATGCAATACATTACAGAGTGAAAACGTTTGAATTTATTTGCTAACGGGGTTTTGAAACAATCGTTTCATTGACGAAGCCAACCAACTACTTTCTACTCGGGCTATGTCAATGAAACAATTGCTTCGATACTCGCTAGCCAAGCACACTCAGTTACGTATAACTTGAAACTTTAAAATTATTCAAAACTAAAACTGCAGTTGAAGTATAATTTCTTGAAACCTAGCCATTAATATTTATAAAAAAAGCATTTACAAATAATTTTGTTTTATTTAGTAATAATTACGACTATGAATTAAATTTTATGAACTATATAACATATTGAGAGGTACCCTTGCTGAAACAATACATAACACTAAAACCACTGTTACATACAGCAATGTATTTAATATTCAATAAGAAGCCCTTCCTTTTATATACTTCTAACAAAATTTATAATAAGCCTACAAGATGTATGTCAGTTTAAAAATGTGCCTTAAAATGGAAACCTAGGAGACAAGATGAATAACTACAGTAGAGGCTCTCAAGCTTGTAGACACTGCAATCCCTTTTTAGTTTGAGTATTTCCTCAACCTCTTTGAAGAAAAATGTTTCAAAAAACTTTTATCATAATAATCACAAGTAATGTAATTTAAAGATTAAATTTAAATAATACAAATCATAAATCCAGTGATTTTATGTACGGAAGTCAAGATAATTTTACATTATTCCGATTTATTAAATAATTGACACTGTTTGCCATATCCTACAACTGTGAACAAGGGTTTTCCAATATTGTGAATATGAAATCCAAATTAAGAAATCATTTCAGACTGTTTTGTGTGTTAAGAAAATTATTTGAGTTATTAAAGAATGGTTTAATTTTAAACAAGGCAAGGATTGCATCAAGCTACCCTAACTTAACTATATTTTATGAGTCTTTTCTAATTAATAACCATAACAGTAACAGTTTTTTATCCTTAGCCCCTGTTTACAGACCCATTGGTTGAGATCCTCTAAGCATTTTACTATCTGATGGTGGCCATAAATTGGAATTTCACAACCAACATTACTTTTTTCACCACACACAAACTAAATTTATGCTGGTTGTATTTGACTAAATTAAATTTTTCCAAATGTGAAAACTTATACACTGAAAGCATATGAACTTCTGCTAAACTATATGAAATAAATTCATTTATTAAATAAACTCATGCAACATACATCGAAAATTGCGTAACTAATTAAAAACCTTCGAAGGTGTTTGCACGGCAACTCAGCATTCCATTATAATCAGATTAATGGTGTAAGAAAATAAATGAGACAAACAAAGACAAACTCATAGAACCATCTATGAACTGAAGGGTTGATGATTATATTTGATTCAATCAAATTCAGAAAAATGTGCACATTCATACACTGAAAACACAAAAACTATCACTAAACTATACCGAATTCACTTATTCATTAAAACAACTCATGTGTCACTATAAATTGTAAATCGATTGAACTAATTTCTAAACCATTATAGGCTTGTGGAAAACTATTCGCCAAAGACTTGTTGTAATTAGTTAAATATTATAGGAACAAGGAAATATTCAATCACTTATGCACTATTGTATCTATTGTAAAATATTAGTACTGATTTAGAAACCTTTGAAGCCTAAGTTTCATTACAATTAGATGAATGGAATGTGAACAAATACGAGAAAAACAAACATCCATATGTACATATTACATAGTAATATTATACAATACTCAAATAATTTACTACAGTATAGACATTTCAAAAATATTTTAGATGTACTTTTTCCATATAATGTACATTGTACTTAGATGTAAATGTACATAATGTACTTAGTACATAAGGCTACAGAAATTTTGTAAAATATTACAATTTTAATGAAAGTTGAACTTACTCTAAATGTATAAGTGTGTCGAGGTGTTGTGTCAGATTGCGAGACACTTGCAGAGTCAGACACATCAGAGCCACTGCTACTGGTCTGGTTTCCTGTACCTGAAAATATAACTTTTAAAAATTAGATAAAAGCAACTAGTAAGATTGTAATTGAAATGGAAGCAATATTTTTGGGAGGAAAGAAATTAATATAATTTTTCAAACATGTACTCGTATTTCTTTATATTTAAATTGTGCATTAAAAAAATATACATTTAATTAATTTACATTTGGGCTTTATAAAGTGTTTCTTAAAAATAATTATTAAATTTAATAAAATTAAAATGACTTAAATTTATCTAGATTCGATATTATTATTTCTGTTAAACAATTTTTTGTGTAGTATTTTACTTTAATTTATTATAATGGTGATATTTTTGTTTATTTATTCTCCCTTGTTACTAAGGTGTACTTTCATGTTCTTTGCTATATGGATATTGTTGTTTTTTAATTAAAATAACAGAACAACTTGCTTGAATGAACCATATAAATTCGGCAAGTCATTAATTAATTTAATAATAAAGTTGAAGTTTCAATGTTCATAATAAACAATGAAATTCAAGAGATTTTGTTTTGTTATGATCAAACCTCAAAGGATTAATAATAATTATAATATTTACTATATATGTAGCAATGTTTAAGATTTGATATTTCATGGTTAGTGATAAAGGATTACAACAGGATAGTTCTTACCTCATTCTTTCATGCGGGTAAAATGTACCCAAAAGAGGTCAGTTGAAAGAAAAATAATAGTGTCCTCCTCATGTAAGATTTTTTACCTCCATTTTCCCGAAATTTATTTTGAATTGTATAGAAGAAATTTTAGCTCATGAGTGTAAAACTGGATTCCTGAGGTAAACCTATTTTTATCAGGGACATAGGAAAGTATTTGTCTCAGTGGTGCACCCAAAGAAGGGGCCAAGGGGACCCGGCTCCCCCCTTAGCATTAAAAAAAAATGAAAATTTATAAATAAATTTAATTGCCAAGAAAAATATTATATGTTTAACTGCAATTTAGGTGTAGGGTAATATGAATGACAGTAGAAAATAACATTTAGCCTACTTGTAAATTTAATTCTCCGAGTCAGAATTTCCTCTAGTGAACGGACTGTAAATTTAAATGGCTTATATTTATTCTAAACGCGCCATTCATCCTTGCCCTTATTACTTCTATTTGTGTCTGAAGTTTCCTGTTTAAGAGCCTTATTAGGCTTTAAGTGGCATTAAATTTGTTAGCAATTTTTAAATGTATCATTAATTTTAGAAAAATCTAACATTTCCCTTTGCAATAAAATACGCACTTTTTGAGTTGGCACCTTAAGCTAAAAAAAAGTAAGCGTTGAAGTTACTTCCAATTGATAATTATGGGGAAATATTAAAATTAGGGGATTGTTTAATGATTTAACAGTTATTTAACTTGTTTGTACAATCATAACAAGAGTCCTTGTCCTCTATGACCATTTCGGCAGCAGTTAACATCTCTTTGCAATTGCCAGATAGCATCGCTATAGTAAGATCATTAGTTAAATAATAACTTCTTAGTAAATAGGAGGTACAACAAAAAACATTAATACGCCGTAACATATAATTAACAATTTTGAAGATTGTCAAGGTTTAATTAGGCCCGTCAGCTTATAACACGTTTCCGAGATGTCATGACAAGAGGAGTAGATAAAGACATTTAGTAACATTGTCTTTATTTTGTTGTAAATTCTGAGAGCATTATAAAATCCAAACCAACTTATAACAATAAGCATCCTTTATATTTGTCAAAGGTTCATTTGTTTCTTGCTGTCCATGGTCTTAGAATTTAGACCGTAGTTAGAAAATGTTCTTTGATTATTATCATTTTGTTAGAAGCAAAATAAAAAAACAAGACGACTTCAATGAAAGTCAATGGTACAGGAATCAAAATGTAATAACGCTCAAAGTATTTGGCGAAAAATAATAAACAACCTACTATACTGTGACATGAAAATTACAGATTTAGTCTCAATTTGAGTCTTCTTTATACTGCATATGCTTAAAGCGTACGTTTTAGCCTGGTTAAAATTCAATATTTTCTACTGGGGGTGAACGTTTTTGTTTCAAAGCCAGTTTTTATGTAGAATTCCTTTCTTTACATGTCAAATCATCTATCCTTTAAAGCTAGTTTCAAAATAATGTACGAAGACTATTGAAAACATAAGCGGGTAATTTTTATAAAAGCATAGGGCATGGATGTGTCATCTTTTCTGTAACAAGTAAAATGGGGATTGGATACTTCTGGCACCTTGTTCAAGGGCTTATGAATGTCCTCTCTTAACCAGCCTTAATGAAGAGCTGCGTCTTTCAATATTATTTGTTTAATTTGTTGATCCTTAATCCAATATGCATAATTAAATTGAAAACTTGTAATACAACTTACACCAACCTATAATACATAACATGTCTGATAAAAAGTTGTGAAAGGACCCAAAAGAACAAAAACATGTTCAAACTTTCACCTAACTACTATTAAGAAATGAAATAATAGAAGACTCCTTACCAACATCAGTGATAACAAAAAGCTGAGACCTCTTAAAATAGTAAACAATTCTGCTTCAGTTCTAAGGATCTACTTCCGTACTCTTGAAAAAGAAGACCATCTTTCATAAATGATCTTATAACTATACTATTGAACTAAAAATGGAAATGGATTGTTACCTCTCTTAATCTCTACAGAGCTGTTGGTGTTGCCTTATTAAAAAAAAGAAACCAAGGATGACTTTCTCCTCTACTAAATTGGAAGTTCACCCAGTCAACAACAGGACGTAGTCCTGACATTAGATATACGTTTTTCAAATAATTGAAAACTGATATAATCTAAGGTTTCAGTCATATTGTTTTAGAATAAGAAAGTTATCTCATGGTAAGATGAAAATTTAATGTTTTTGTAAGATAATATTGCATTTTACTCCAACAAATAGAAATATTCATATCAGAAATGAAGTTGAGTATATTAATAATACTTTTATTCATAATGCAATAAAACTTATATACCTTCAGCTTTATAGATTTCTTCAAGCTCTTCTTCTCTGCTTTCTTGGCTTTCTTTCTTTCTAAAATATATTAAGTAAACATTTTGTTAATTTCAAGTTTTTGAATATCAATATATAAGATTATTGTCCACTAATAACTTTTAGAAAAAAGAAATTAGAGTCTACTGTTAAAAAAGTGGTATTTATTAAGTACTTACATGTACTTGATATAATGCCATTAATAAGCACACATTTAACAGAATACATTGTGATCAAGTTTTACACAATAATTAAAAGGTTAAAAATTGAAGGGCAATAACCCTTCCTTTAATTTTACCAGGAAATTTGTATTTCTTGTTTTAAAATTGTATATCTATTCATATTAATATATAAAGTTCAATAAATATAAACAAAGGCTTAAAAATAAGTATATGTTTAAAAATGTGGCTCAAATAATAATTTCAAGATTCATGAGTTGAATTTAAAAATGAAACAACATCCTACTTACAAAAAGTCAAAACTATATGCGGCATACATAACCTAAAATATATGTCTGTAGTAGGAAACATTACAAAAGAAGAGATACAAAAAAATGTATGTAATATTGTTCATATTCTACAGCTGATTAGTAAACTTAGAAGTGTTTATTAAATTTAAATATTATTGTTAATAATATAGAAAAAATGGTGGCGTTAGAAAGCTATATTATGTATAGAATGATATTTATAACATTAATAGAATAATTGTATTTGAAGGATTTATTAAGGGAATATTATTAAAAATAAAATTAAAATATTTATAATTTCAGTTTAGTAATATATATATATATATATATATATATATATATATATATATATATATATATATATATATATATATATGAAGTTAATATATTACTATTGTAAGTAATTTTATCCACCATTAAGTGCAATGATTTTACCTTGAGTGATGACTTCGGTCACTTGACCATTGTCGAATCACTGATAATCCACTTAATGGTGGATAAAATTACTTACAATAGTAATATATTAACTTCATAAAGTCAGTGCAACGGAAAAACAATGGATAACGTAAAATATCAAGAATATATATATATATATATATATATATATATATATATATATATATATTTTAAAACAACATAGGTTATTCAAATACAAGAATATTAATTAATTTATATCCAAAGCTTTTCGTTGGTAAACAGTACCATCATCATCTGATGTTGGTACTGTTTACCAACGAAAAGCTTTGGATATAAATTAATAAATATTTTTGTATTTGAATAAACTATGTTGTTTTAAATTATTAAACAAGAAAACGTATTATATATATATATATATATATATATATATATATATATATATATATATATATATATATATATATATCTTTTAATATGTAAAACACTAATAAACTATACATTTATGTCAAGAAATTAATAGTGTTTAAAAGTAAGATTTTACTCATTTTACAAGCTATATGGTACGATACTTAAATTAATTAAATTGATTTAATAAAAGAAAATTTTTGGAGTGTGAAATTCATAACATTTTTATTAGTGATATTGTAATTAAAATGATTTTACATGATAAAATTAAAGCCAAGCATAACTACCCTTGCAATACTTACTCCCCATTCTCCATGTGTTGTGGGCTGTTTTGTGGTGTGCTGACAACATTTGTTGGATGAAAGACGACTGTGTTTTGACGAGCAAAACATCCTCCTTTATCTGTACTTAACCAAAATGGTGGATCTTCTTCATTTGAGTCTTCGCTATCTTTTGCATCAGCAATTATTCCTCTCATTGCTAACAGCTGTCTCCTTTTGTTCCTTAATGGTATTTCATTCCATTCCGAATCACTCTCAGACTTTTCACTCAATGCTAAGTCATCTTGAGCAGATTTTGAATTTTTAAGCACTTCGTCTTTAATCTTCATCTGTTCTACAGACATTGATATTGATCTGCCAGTTTTTGTCTTTATATTGGTGCTGTGCCTTTCTAGTTTTAATTTAGTTTCAATTTCACTTTCTGATTTTTCTTTTCGGATGCATTTTTGTTTACATTTTGTTCCTTTTTTACTACTACATCCTAGACCAGAGTACTCTCCCACCGAGGATATTGGAAGTCTATCATATTCATTTTGGTTTCTGGCCACTCTAAACTTTCCAGCATTAAAACTATCTAAGTTGATACTTTCCTTGACTTCGCATTTTGAATTGTTAGTGTGGTTTACACTTTTGTCACCCTTTAATTCAGAATCAATGCTTAAACTTGCTTTGTCTGTAGTGTTACATAGTATCTTTTTGTTATGGCTAAATGGTTTTGTTTCTTTAATAGACTTCCCATTATCAGAATATAGATTAGCATCCTCGCCATTTCTCATTAACCTTTTACTTGTTTGAGAGTTTGAACAAAACCCATTACTTAGATCCTGATTTATACTCTCTGGACTTAAAGGTGAAACTTTTAATGTAACACAAGGTAATACCATTTCTCTGTTTTCAGTGCATGAGTTACTTGCTTCCGATGTTGTCTCTTTAAGCCCATTTACGACTGTAGATATTTTATTATGGTTAGAAATGTCCTTTCCGTTAAGGAAAGATGTATGTGTTGATCGGCTTAAATGACTTTCATCAACAAAAATACTAATTGCTTTGGCACTTGTAATTTCTTTTGGCTTTGCACTTTTCACATTAAGGGTACAACCTTGGTCTAATGATTGTGATTTTATTTTCATTATCTTATCTTTTTCTAGTTCTCGTAAGGCTTCATCATAGCACTGTAATTGTGCATCTATATTTTTACTATCAATTGAAATTTTATCTATGTTCGAAGGTTTTACTAATACATCAACACTTTTACTCCAGTTACAGTTTACTGTTATAGATTTGTGTCTTGCATGTCTTCGGGAGCATTTACCTAGCTCCGTTCTATTGCTTGGATCTTCTAATAACTCCAATGAGTGAGACTCTTGAAAAACACTCCGTTTGACGACAGTCCCAAATGGAGATTCTTCCAGACTATCTAACGACTGAGTGAGGTCGCAATCTTTTGTGCCTGATTCCGTATTGTTCAATGTGTCCATTGAGATACTTTCAGAACAAATATTGTCCAGTTTATCTAATGTTTCACTGTCCAATTGATCACACGAATATGAGCTTTCTATTTCAATGTATTTGGAGTTGACCTCTTTTAAATTATCTAGAGAACATAATTTTCGAACTTTGTTTTCCTGGGAGTTAAAATCTGAAGCAGCATTTTCTATATTTTTATTTTGAATTAATTTTGTATAACCTTCATTTGTAACACAACCTTTTGAGTTACAATTGTCTACATCTGCAATTTGGCCTGTATCATAAACTAGTTTATTGGCAATTTGCGTATCACACGACTGAATACCCTTTTTTACATTGTTGTTATTTTCTCCAAAATTAATATTTTGGTTTGATATCCAAATATTATCAGCATTTTTTGTTGTATTACCACTGTCCAGGCAATCAGTAACTATTTTATTCTGAAAGAAAAAGTAAATCAGATAGAAATTTGTTTGACAATAGATTAGAATTGCAAGATATTAATACAACTTATTAGTAAACTATTTTATTGATTGTAAATGAAAATTGGAAAGTAAATATATATGAAACTGATATCTCGTAAGTAAAATAACATTTGAGGGTTTCTAAATAATTATATAATACTATCTACTGTATAGTTAATTTCCAATAATCAATGATTCAAGTATGGGTTTTATTCTTTATTACAATCATTGAAACATTAGCTTTATTATTACATTAGTTAACAACCTTATACAATTATAAAGTATTTATAAAGTTACGAAATAACTTTCAAACATATAAAGTATAAGTTTAGCAAGATGGTAATTATAAAGTTTGAATAAGATTAAAGTAAAATAAAATTATGGTCAATTTCAATATAATGGAGTAGGGCTGCAATACTAGTAACAAACTACACATTTGTAGTTCAATAGTGTAGATAATTTATGACCTAGCAACCCACGCAGTGTAGTGGTCATTAAAAGTCAAGGGAAGTGCCCTCCAGACATATGTACAAAACTATAAAGAATGTAAAAAAATAAAATTTTATTAGAAATTCATCAGTTGGACCACATTTATTACATTTAATAGTTGGGTCAAAACCTCAAAATACATAGTTCTAAAAATCATAAAATTTTCTAATTAAAAACTGTTATATCAAACAAAACAAGTAATGTAGAAAAATAATTTTTTAAAGTTAATTCCTACTAAAAATTTTATTTGAGTTACTTTGTATTTCATAATTAGAATTAATATAAATATGTATGTATATGTGTGTATATATATATATATATATATATATATATATATATATATATATATATATATATATATATATATCACCAAATTATTTAAAAATACAAATATCAAAATTGCATACAAAACTAATAACAAAATAATAAACATAATAAATAACAATAATAAAACAATTAATATGCATGAAAAAGGTGGTGTTTATAAATTAGAATGCGAAAATTGTAATAAAGCTTATATAGGCCAAATCAAGAAAAAATTAAAAGAAAGATATAAAGAACATTTAAATGCCTATATTAATCACGAAATATATAAATCAAATTTCGCAAATCATTGTATTAATAATAAGCACCAATTTCCAAATATAGAAAATATGAGACTTATAAAAGAAATTATTAAGGGATTAAGAATGAATATATATGAAACATTCGAAATATATAAACACAATAATAATAACAAATTAATAAAAGAACAAATACAAATATATTCTAAATTTGATACTATATTCAATGTCTATAATGTTACAGCAACAATATAAATTTGGCAATTTGTATAAATTTAGCAACAATTCTATTTCTAATTAAATATTTCTAATTAAACATATGTTTTAGGCCTATAGCTTACATTATTGTAATTTTCATTCCTGATGATGTTGGTACTGTTTGCCAATGAAAAGCTTTGGATATAAATTAATAAATATTCTTGTATTTGAATAACCTATGTTGTTTTAATATATATATATATATATATATATATATATATATATATATATATATATATATATATATATATATATATATATATGCTGATAGGTATTCCTTCTTGGATGGAAAAATATGATGAATAGTTATTATCTGGAGTACATCCGTTCATTCTGCAGTGCATAAATTCGTAGTTCCAACGTTTCGCTAGAATCTCATCCAGCATTGACGAGGTGAACCCAACAACAGTTGAAGAGCGAGTGAAGTCAACTGTCGTTGGGTTCACCTCGTCAATGCTGGATGAGATTCTAGCGAAACGTTGGAACTGCGAATTTATGCATTGCAGAATGCACGGATGTACTCCAGATAATAACTATTCATCATATTTTTCCATCTTTGAAGGAATACGTATCAGCATATATATATATATATATATATATATATATATATATATATATAAACAACATAGGTTATTCAAATACAAGAATATTTATTAATTTATATCGAAAGCTTTTCGTTGGCAAACAGTACCATACAGTTAAGTGCCACAATTTCCTTGCAATATTCCATTTCCCTCGCTATACAATGTATGGTGTTGACTATTATTTTTGTTTGTGACTATTTATTCGCTTTCTTTCTTTTTGTTTCTAATTTATGAAGCTGATGGTGGTCTATAACTTCCCATTCTATCCATCTCTTGTAATTCTTCACTATAATCTTTCTCTTATAACTTCGTATACATCTTTAAGTTATGTATTTATAGGTATGAGATAGTTGTCTCAGTACCAAAGTGCTGGATTTCAAACATGCAGTTATTCAGTTTGATCCTGACCAAGACATTAGCTTTTTTAAATGTTAATTAATAATAAATATTTGAAAAAACTATATTAACATCAATTGTCATCCACTATAGTTTTAAAAATTAATTTGAACTTGAGCGAATGAATAAAAAGTATTTTATTAACGTTTGAAAATGTGTACAAGATATATAAATATAAGGAGAGTGTGAGCTAACAGAAGGAATCCATTTGTGGTTTATTAAAGTTTTTTCTTGTAACATGGCTACTCTTAATAAAAAGGTTGAAAACCATTCTTACAGAGAGGAAACTGATCCTCAGTCTTAAACTAAGCTTTTGGAGTCAGAACTCTATAGAAAACCATGTCCATATAGTAATAAACTGAATGAAAATTCTTTGTGGCGGCTGGTGCCTAAAACCTATGGGGTTTGCAGATCGTAAAGTGTTAGTTTTTTTAAAGGCAAAGAAATAGTAATCATAAAAAGTTAAATGGCTGTTATAGGGAAAATAAACAGATACTGTTTAATACTTTGTGATTTATTCTATTGAAGGAAATAAATTGTCATTTTTTATTTTCTTTTTACTTATTTAAGACACCAGATTTCAAATCATTGGTTTATTTATTCACAAACCAATCTCAATTAATTCTTAATTGTGAATGTCAACAAATTTGGTTAAAACCCAAATTATAACGCAATAAAAATATATAAAATAAAGAAATAGAACTTACTCATTTGACTAGAAACTAGGAGCGGAGAGCAAATACGTCTCTTCGGACAGAGCTGATCTTAACCGAACACTGCCGAGTTTGCAGCCCGTCTGCAACAAAAGGAGCCTTACGATGCTGCCTAGCTATTTTAGTTTATTTGGACCTTCAAATGCTTTTTCTTCATTAGAGGTGACCTAAATGAGTGTAGCAGGTTTCTCTGCAATCAAACCGAACGAGACTGTCTGTGACTGAGTGAACGATCACACTGTCACTGCGGTTCTGACTTTTATTATTATTTATAATGATGGATCATGATGAATAATTGTTCACAACAATGTACATAAATCTTACATAATAAATAAATACATTTTATTTTGTTATTGGTCTCTGGTCTAGGGGATGTGCAACCGTGCAACCTGCCGAAAAGCCACCACTGGTATCACTTGACATAGACTTTGACCTGACTCAATCCATTGTTAGAGTTTAACATCAAAGATTGATTTGCCATTTAGGATTGAATAGTCAGTTATCACACTTGTTGGTATTATCTTGGCAAAAAAACCACTACTTACTGATTTATTCAGCAGACTCGTTTCACTCTAGGTCAGCGCATTTTTCAATGATGTGAATTACCGACAAGACTTTTGCTCAGGTGTGTTGTGTTGGGTGTGAGTCTGTGGTGTAACACATAGACCACTATTTTTAATCTGTGGTGTGTTATTGTTCATAGAGTAGTTGTTTATTATAAGTGCTCAAATATAGTGATTGATTGGGAGTGTGTTTTGTCATTTATGAGTAGAATGTGTTGTGGATAGTATTTATGGTGTTTGTATATCTCGTAGTTTTCTATTGTGTTAAGTTTTTGGCTTTTATTGATTTAATGTAGGATTTTTAGATGGGTGTCTATGCCAGTCTGTGAAAGTATTGTGTCTTGTATATGTATGGCAAAATTTGATGTGGGTTGTGTCTTTCGTGTCTGTTTTACGTGTTCTTCGTATCTTGTGGTAAATGTTCTCCCTATTTGTCCTATATAAAAGCTGGGACAGTTGTTGCATGTAATCGTGTATACGTCTGCCCTGTCGTGTTTATCCTCGTGTGTTTTTTAATTGTGCTGGATGTTGTGAATGCTACTTTGTATTTAAGTTTGCGGAACGAGGAAGCTATTTTTTGTGATGTGTTGTCATGATATATAAATGTTATATATTTTTGAGTTTGTGTGTTATTGTTTTTTGCTGTGTTATGTGTAAGTGTATGTTGTGTGTTATGTGTTTTTTGCACATTATACAACAATAATTTTGTATAAACAATTGACGCCAGGAATTAATTCGTACCTGCTAGTGTCCGTGGTGTGCATGGGCAATGTGTTAATATGTGGTTGTATAAGTGTAAAATGATATATTCCATTAATTTCTTATAACTTTCCAATCCTATGCACGTTAACATTAATAAACAGAAATATATACTGATTCTCACATTGTTTTCAGAGTGGTCATCATCAGTAAGATCGAGAGAAGGAGTTCTCTCTAAAATAATCTTGCTTCTTCTGTCTGGAGTAATGACAATATCTGGTGGAGGGAGGGGCAAACTCCTATCCAAAGGGAGGCTATCCTCACTCTCCCATTCAGTATCGGAACTTGGTTTGCAATTAATTAAATCTGAAATATTGAGTAAATGTAAACAATAATGCAATATTGAAATTCAATTGTATGATAAAAAGTATATTCAGGCAGTAAGTTATATTTTACTGACCAAAAGAACTGAATTAATATTAAGTTAAAATGAAAACACTTCACGGATTATCCTGTATAAAAGTATCCACAAGAATTTAAATTTTAATGCTATGCTTTTAAAATTATAATATATGCGCCAAAATAAACAGTACTGAAACAGTTTGTTTATTTTATTTAATTAGTTCTACAAACGCATACAAATAAAAAGAAGCTACATTGGTTAGACTCAGCCATAAACATGTTCTATATGACCTTTCAATTTGAGATAACACTTGCATCGTTTTTGAAGGTTTTGCATCATTTTGGTGATGAGGAGTTGTCTCATTCATTATACTTGTGGTCGTTTTTTCCTGTAGTAGGACGATCGTGATTGGTAGATCATCACAAAAAATCTTCTTTTTCATTGTTACACAGATGTAAGTCTCAGGAGGTGTTTGATCGGGGGTGTGGGCTGGTTAAGAAAAGTTTGTTCTAATGGAGATGAGGTGTTGCCAAAAGTTTCTTGAAAGAAATCAATGTTGTCTAAGGCAGTGTGGGTGGTTACTCTATTTTGCTGGAACCATTGTGAACAAAAAGCCAGGTGTCGGGCACAACAAATATGCGGCAACACATAAAGATCAGCACAGCAGATCGAGCCGATTCAGTTTCACTACTGTTTATTTTGGCAGATAGGGTAACAGTAAAATGCAACATAACAACAAATGTTAAAGAGTGTTTTGATGAAAAACTAGTAGCTCAAGTGAAGATGGAATCAAATAATATTAAAAAATACAGTTTTAAAGCAATAACATTTTGCAAATATAGGAAAAACAATTTTATCTAGAATTAACCACCAATTGGGAGTAATATTTTTATATTTCAAACTATTACTTAATTATATTGTTATTGAAGAATAACTTGCAATGCTTCTATTTTTTTTACCTATTTTGTGTTAATTCTCAACGTTTTATTAGCTTTGATGCTTCTTTGCACTCATTGAATTAGAAAATCAATTTCTCCATTCTGATTCCATCTTCTTCTTCTTCTTCGTGCACTCTGCCCTTCAAGATCATTGGCTATCATCATGGCCATTTTAATTTTGTCTACCACATTTCTGAATAATTAGACTGATGTTAATCCCAACTATTGGCATAAGCTGAAGAAGCATGCCAATCGCAGAAAGCTGTTTACACAATCCCAAAAATTATAGGCTTTAATTTTAATCCCATAATTGAAGGGTTTTTAATTATGTTACTTTTATTTTCTTAATTTTGGTTATTAGATATTTACATTTATGTTTATCACTGTATTTTTCTATTAGCTTATGTTATTATTTATTCATAGTTTATGGCTGCAATTTGTGTCTTTTTTTTATTAACTTGTTTCTAATTATTAGCCTACTTATCTGTATCCCAAACTTGTAAAAACATAACTCACAACATATTTTGCACAAAGATGTAATAATTATAAATAATATTCGAGCTGGCTTGTGAGTGAAAGTTATAATTAAATAATAAAAATATATACAACTCACAAATATACTATATTTACAAAATATGTATATTTGTGAGTTGTATATATTTTTATTATTTAATTATATGTAATAATTATGATAAAATATTACTGTTGTGCAGCAATCAAGTTATGTTGTAAAGATGTTCTGAGATGTTAGCTCATCATCAATATAGACTATTTGTAACATTACTTCACTTATTGGCACAGTTTGACCTTGAAGTAGATTAACACAGAGACTACATTATGTATTTGATAAGTAGATTAATCTAAAGAAAAACACTTAAAGAATTCGTTACTATATTATTTGTAAGCTGACATTTTCTCTTAATATTAATTTTTCGAAAATGTTTAGTTTTTGTACCTTCACATGCGAGGCTACTATCAGCATTTATTTGAATGTCAGTGCCTATGTTATTGAGAACAGCTCCACTATGAGGACTTGTGATGTTAGCATCACTGAAACTATCACGATGTGAGCGTAACGTTCCCAAAGCCAGCAAACTGCGTCGACGAACCTATGAAATATGATGCTACTAAGTGGTTTTAATTTGACGCTTTTTAAAATTTTAAATTTTGCTTTGGTCAAGAATGAAATGTTACTTTCACACTATCAAATTTTTATTTTAAATTTCATATTTTTCTGTTATGTTTCATTATTTAATTTAAAGATAGCTTGTTTGACAAATTAAGTGTAAAGATGAATCAATGCATGTAGAGTAAGCTACTATTTGAAAACTTACCTTTTTTAATTTCGTAATAACGCTTTAACTTTTTTAATTTAAATTCTAAAATATAGACACTTTTGTCAATAATCAAATTTTTCAATCATTAGTTATAAAATAGTTGAAGCACCTTAGTTATTTTTAACATGTATACAATAACAATAAAAAGATGTCATGCATGCTTAACTAATACAAGAGCAAACTGACTATTATAGAAGTTTTAATAAAATATTTTAAATGATATAAGCAAAAAAAAATTTGTCTATAAAAAATGCTTGTTTTTTTAAAATGAGTCAATATTATAATACACAAAACTCTCAGTAAACAGGCAAATGTGGGGTTCGGATACTGCCAAATTACTGAAAACACCAGATTACTGGAGGATCCATTAAAAATACAATGTATATTGAACAATATTTATGTGTATTGCTTAAAAATAAAGAAAACAGTGTAAAATAGTCTTCTACTGTATTGAAACGATAAAACGACAAAGAATGTACTAGTCAGTAGTTTACAGTAAAGCTTTCCTTATCTTGAACGATAAAAAACCAAATTTAAATATGTTTCTATTTATACTGCAATGACATTGTTCACTTGCACTTCAGTAACAATCAATGTACATAATTACTGCAACAACAAATGGCTTGAAACAGTTTGCATGTCATGAGCTACACAACTAGAAGGTGTGAAGGTCACTAACATTGACACACAGTGAAAAATATACAAGTTGTGTTTACATCTTCCGTTCTTAACAAAAATGCCAGATTACTTGAGGAGCTGGTAAGGTGAAGGGCCAGATTACTTGAGGAGCTAGATAGGTGAAGGGGTAGATTACTTGAGGAGCTGGTTAGGTGAAGGGGCGGATTAATTAACGAGCTGGATAGGTAAAGGGCCGGATTACATGAGGGGCTGGTTAGGTGAAGGGGTGAATTACTTGAGGAGCTGGTTAAGTGAGGGGCTGGATTATTTGATTAGCTGGATAGGTGAAGGGGTGGATTACTTGAGGAGCTGGTTAGGTGAGGGGCTGGATTACATCAGGGGATGGATTACATCAGGGGCTGGATAGGTGAAGGCCCGGATTACTTGAGGGACTGGATAGGTGAAGGGCCAGATTACTTGAGGAGCTGGATAGATGAAGGGCCGGATTACACGAGGAGCTGGTAAGGTGAAGGGCCAGATTACTTGAGGAGCTGGATAGGTGAAGGGGTGGATTACTTGAGGGGCTGGATAGGTGAAGGGCCAGATTACTTGAGAAGCTGGATAGATGAAGGGCCGGATTACACGAGGAGCTGGTAAGGTGAAGGGCCAGATTACTTGAGGAGCTGGATAGGTGAAGAGGTGGATTACTTGAGGGGCTGGATAGGGGAAGGGCCAGATTACTTGAGGGGCTGGATAGGTGAAGGGCCGGATTACACAAAGAAGCCTATTAGGTGAAAGGCCAGATTACTTGAGGAGCTGGATAGGTGAAGGGGTGGATTACTTGAGGAGCTGGTTAGGTGAGGGGCTGTATTACATCAGGGGCTAGATAGGTAAAGGGCCCGATTACTTGAGGGGCTGGATAGGTGAAGGGCCAGATTACTTGAGGAGCTGGATAGATGAAGGGCCGGATTACACGAGGAGCTGGTAAGGTGAAGGGCCAGATTACTTGAGGAGCTGGATAGGTGAAGGGGTGGATTACTTGAGGGGCTGGATAGGGGAAGGGCCAGATTACTTGAGGGGCTGGATAGGTGAAGGGCCGGATTACACAAAGAAGCCTATTAGGTGAAAGGCCAGATTACTTGAGGAGCTGGATAGGTGAAGGGGTGGATTACTTGAGGAGCTGGTTAGGTGAGGGGCTGTATTACATCAGGGGCTAGATAGGTAAAGGGCCCGATTACTTGAGGGGCTGGATAGGTGAAGGGCCAGATTACTTGAGGAGCTGGATAGGTGAGGGGCTAGATTACATCAGGGGCTGGATAGGTGAAGGGCCCGATTACTTGAGGGGCTGGATAGGTGAAGGGTCAGATTACTTGAAGAGCTGGATATTTGAAGGGGTGGATTACTTGAGGAGCTGGTTAGGTGAAGGGCTGGATTACACAAAGAAGCTGGTTAGGTGAAGGGCCAGATTACTTGAGGAGCTGGATAGGTGAAGGGGTTGATTACTTGAGGAGCTGGTTAGGTGAGGGGCTGTATTACATCAGGGGCTAGATAGGTAAAGGGTCCGATTACTTGAGGGGCTGGATAGGTGAAGGGCCAGATAACTTGAGGAGCTGGATAGGTGAGGGGCTGGATTACATCAGGGGCTGTATAGGTGAAGGGCCCGATTACTTGAGGGACTGGATAGGTGAAGGGTCAGATTACTTGAGGAGCTGGATATTTGAAGGGGTGGATTACTTGAGGAGCTGGATAGGTGAAGGGCCGGATTACACGAGGAGCGGGTTAGGTGAAGGGCCAGATTACTTAAGGAGCTGGTTAGGTGAAGGGGCGGATTACTTGAGGAACTGGTTAGGTGAAGGCTCGGGCTACTTGAGGGGCTGGATAGGTGAAGGGCCAGATTTCTTGAGGGGCTGGGTTACTGAGAGTTTAATGTAAGTACAAAATGTACGCCAAAAAAAAGAAGCTATTAGAAATTAAGAAAAAGAATAAAAGCATTAGTTATTGAGAAGAAATTGCCTCCTTATTTGAATATGGTAAGCCCTCCTGTTCAAGTTGTTATTTATTGTCAAGAAGAATGTTTGAAATCCTTAATGGCATACTGCTAATGTAATGTGCCAAATTTTTCCAGAAGAGCTTTTTGAATCCAACTACCCAATCTATGATAAGAAAGTATTTTTAATGGGAATTAGTCACTTTTATTTGGCTCTTGAGTAACTTAAAATTTATGTATAAATATTACTAATCTATGACTGTTTTTTTTATAATTGTTATAGTATAAGGGTACTTTTACAAATTAAAAATATTGAAGATGTAAAAACTGTGTTTACTAAAAACTAATGAGTGTTTGAAAATATATATCAGAGTTTTAAGGCTTTGTACATTTATTCAACTTGACTTACAATTATAAGCTGTACATAAAATGAAAGAGCAACTCCAACAGCCTTTTTTTCCAAATGTTTGATGTGAGTAGCATTCCTCACACTGCGCAAATCCATTCGATAGCTGAGCTCTTCCTATACCTATGATCCTTTGAGGAACCTAAAAGGTGAAGATTTCATGGAATGAAGTCGAGTAAGTCTGGAATCAGATGCCAGGTGAAACAAGCAATTTCAATCAGGTCCCGGCAGCTAGTTCCAAAGTCACTTGACGAATCTTGTACTTCGTTATGTTAGTGATGTAGTCACCATCCAGTTGACAAATGATGCTCTTAAGTTCATTTTTTTCCAATTGAGGAAAGAGTCATAATTTTAGGGAACCAAGATAAGAGAGCCTAGTTATTTCAGAAGATAATGACTTATAAACAGTTTGCTAGAACTTGACACAAAAATCATTCCATCTCGAGAAGATCTGTTGCCAAATGTACACATTATGAGTGTGAACATTAAAACTTAGTAGAAATGTCAAATCATAGAATATGACACAATCAGAAGATTGTTATTGTCATGTAGCAACATTTTGTTTTCAAGGATGGTATTTAAACTTTATTCTATAGACTGTAGAATTTGTAAGCTATATGAAAATTCCATACATGTGTCATTGGAATTGCTAATTTAAAACTAGCCTTCCAAACAGGCTACTAGTGGAAAACTTTCTCACTCTTTCAACATTTTCTTCAAGAGTCTTGAAAAGCTGATGTTTTCAAATGTATGATGCAATTTATGGATGTTATTATCACTTGGACATTTCAGCAAAACTTAATACTGAATAGAAGTTGATCTGCAACTGCAACTTTACAAACTGTAACACATGAAATGTTTTCTGTTTACTAGTCGCCATTGGAAGATACACGAAGCATGTAACATTCGCAAGTACAGATGGCGACAAACTGATAGAGACATTGGTTTTGCATTTAATGCATAATTTATAATTCTGAGTCAATTGGAATAAATGTAACAAGCCTTACATCCTTGATATTCTCTTTGTAACAGCTTGTGAATTTTGCCCTAAAAAAGTCGTGATAATAGAAGGTCAAAATTTTGGGTCTGTGTATAACTATTATTTATCCTGAAAAAAAATTTACAATAAAATGAACATCCTTTATGAAGAAGGTTGATCAATCTAACAAAAAAACACGCACCGGAAGAAAAACACAGTTTTAACTAGATCTTACAAAAAGTGTTTTTGTGTTTCTTGTATAAACTCTCCACATCCACATTGTATAAACATAATGATCATGGTAGTAGTCAAAGGGAAGAAAAGAGGGCATAGCTCCAATAACCCTTCCAATTTAAAAACTACAAAAAAAGCATACCTTTTTCCCTCTGAATCTATCTACAGACCATATTTCATATGGTCTATATAACTAAAGAAGACTTAAAATTGAACATATAACGAATTTTAACAGCCTGGAGGGTGTCAAAGTTTTGTTTTATTTGGGAAGTAAGTTATAGCAGTATCATTTAGAAATTACCACCTCAAGAATGTTTCATTGTCATATAAAGTTAGATTAAGTGTTATAAAACTATTAAGTTCTTTATTGAATATGGGTTGTTACAGTGAACAAACTATTTTATAATATGCCTATACAGTTTGCAGTTCCTGAACGATTAGTTAAAATTAACTACTTTAAGTACCTTACTTTTGTCCGCCTCTCCCAATATTACTAAAATTGCTTTTTAACTAAGTGAAAAACATAGGTAACTTACTGTTGTAGATACAGTAATTTTATTGACAAAGCTACACTGGTATTTGTAAATGATACTATTGTAGTAGTGTTGGAACATCAATGAAGTACTAAGTTTGCTTGTTGTAATCTTTAATTTACTGAATAAATTATAAGTAATTATTGTAAGACTGGGTGAATACTTTTAAACTTACTTGGAGACATGTTTCAAAACTATTGTTTCAACCCGCTGCTTGCTTATGCGAAGGTGCCGGAGTGTGGTTGATTAGTAGACAAATGGGCGTTTTCTTTGTGGAAAACCCCAATAGTATCTATAATAAAACCCCAAGCACCCATACTAAGCCCATTGCAATCATCCGCTAAGAAAATACCCTCATTCACCCACTAATCAACCTCATACCAATTATGTGCCTTCACATAATTGAGTAGCAGCAAGTCAGCTTTATCAATGAAATGATTTTTTCAAAACATATCAGCAAGTTCAAAAGTATTCACTCAGTTATGCAATAATTACTTATAATGAAATACTGCTTTGAAATGCCTCATCAGTAAATTACAGTTAGTTCTTAAATTAGTTACAACACATTTTCTAGCAATTTTCATCAGTAAAGTCAAGATGATTGTTACCACCAACAGATTCTTAAGGCCTATTAATATTTTACATTGATATTTGATTGTATAAAATGTTTTTAACCCTCACTTATCCTTAACCATGTTACGTCCATACAAATATCATATGTTTAAGAAATACTAAGCAGTTATGCATTGAACAATGCAGCAAAGAAGCTAAGTAAATTAAAACACTGAATAATAATAAATTTTAAACATCCAGATAATGAAACACTTACCTTGTAAAAACATTGCAATAAATTAACATTGACTGGAAAATAAATTTAAGAAGCACTACTTCTTTGTATCTACTTTAAGCACATTAGGGATGGGCCATCCATCCATTGCTTTAAGCATTTTGATAAAATCATACTAAAATCATACTTTAAATAAATAAAAGCATGATGTGTGTAATCATATGATCTGTTTATAAAAATATTAAAGTCCATTCTCTTTAACAAATTTATTGAATAATTTTGAATTAAAATTAAAACCGAAAGCCTTCAGTCCACAAATATTTATTAGAAAAAAAGATTTTGGAAATCAAATAGTACATTTAATATAACATGCTTTTGGAATAAAGACCAGTATTTTTATATAGAATTGAATCAAATAATTTGTAAGGTTTTTATAAATGGTTTTGATAATTTTCTACTTTTCCAATATGATTTATATTCTTATTTAGAGTATCATAATTACCTACCATTCCTAGCATTGACACACTACTTGTTGACGCATTTCTGAGAACCTCCAAAATGCATCAACGAGTAGTGTGACAATGCTATGAAAGACAGATAATTATAATACTTTTTATGAATGGTTTCAAATTAACTTACGGTCAAGGTAAAATTCAAAGTGTTTACTCTATTACTATGCTGTAAAAATAAACATGGCAGGTTAAGGCATAGAAAATGTATCTGATTTATACAGTGTAAACTTTTTTATGTATCTTAACTATTTACGTTATTGGTTAAAAGACACCAATGAAAGAGAATGAAAAGAGTAAGTGTAGGATTCTGTACTTTATGTCTATTGTTTATGAATAAATTAGGTTAGGTTGATTGTGGCCAATACAGACACTGTTAAGTTTGAAACAATCATAAATTAGTTAGAAAACATTGTTCTACATTCCAAACTGGAGTCACCTTCAGGAATTACATGAAATAGTTTGATGACGGCATTGGTAACATAATACTATGCAGAGCGAATACAAGTCATTGCAAAAATTCTTATTACATATAAACAATTTAAAGCTTAAGCTTTAATTCACTTGTGATTTCAAAACAGACCAATCCTCAAACTTTCTTGACCACACAATAACATAAACAATAGTTTATGACTAGAGAGTGTTTAATAAGATTCACCGAACGTAATGGACTACAAAATTCAAGAATTAACATAAAGCTCTGCAAAAACACATCTTCAACACTTATGGAAAACCAATAATGACAAACACACCTTCAACACTTATGGAAAACCAATAATGACAAACACACCTTCAACACTTATGGAAGACCAATAATGACAAACACATCTTCAACACTTATGGAAAACCAATAATGACAAACACATCTTCAACACTTATGGAAAACCAATAATGACAAACACACCTTCAACACTTATGGAAGACCAATAATGACAAACACACCTTCAACACTTATGGAAGACCAATAATGACAAACACATCTTCAACACTTATGGAAAACCAATAATGACAAACACATCTTCAACACTTATGGAAAACCAATAATGACAAACACACCTTCAACACTTATGGAAAACCAATAATGACAAACACACCTTCAACACTTATGGAAAACCAATAATGACAAACACACCTTCAACACTTATGGAAAACCAATAAGGACAAACACACCTTCAACACTTATGGAAAACCAATAATGACAAACACACCTTCAACACTTATGGAAAACCAATAATGACAAACACATCTTCAACACTTATGGAAAACCAATAATGACAAACACACCTTCAACACTTATGGAAAACCAATAATGACAAACACACCTTCAACACTTATGGAAAACCAATAATGACAAACACATCTTCAACACTTATGGAAAACCAATAATGACAAACACACCTTCAACACTTATGGAAAACCAATAATGACAAACACATCTTCAACACTTATGGAAAACCAATAATGACAAACACACCTTCAACACTTATGGAAAACCAATAATGACAAACACACCTTCAACACTTATGGAAAACCAATAATGACAAACACACCTTCAACACTTATGGAAAACCAATAATGACAAACACACCTTCAACACTTATGGAAAACCAATAATGACAAACACACCTTCAACACTTATGGAAAACCAATAATGACAAACACACCTTCAACACTTATGGAAAACCAATAATGACAAACACACCTTCAACACTTATGGAAAACCAATAATGACAAACACACCTTCAACACTTATGGAAAACCAATAATGACAAACACACCTTCAACACTTATGGAAAACCAATAATGACAAACACACCTTCAACACTTATGGAAAACCAATAATGACAAACACATCTTCAACACTTATGGAAAACCAATAATGACAAACACATCTTCAACACTTATGGAAAACCAATAATGACAAACACACCTTCAACACTTATGGAAAACCAATAATGACAAACAAACCTTCAACACTTATGGAAAACCAATAATGACAAACACACCTTCAACACTTATGGAAAACCAATAATGACAAACACATCTTCAACACTTATGGAAAACCAATAATGACAAACACACCTTCAACACTTATGGAAAACCAATAATGACAAACACACCTTCAACACTTATGGAAAACCAATAATGACAAACACACCTTCAACACTTATGGAAAACCAATAATGACAAACACACCTTCAACACTTATGGAAAACCAATAATGACAAACACACCTTCAACACTTATGGAAAACCAATAATGACAAACACATCTTCAACACTTATGGAAAACCAATAATGACAAACACACCTTCAACACTTATGGAAAACCAATAATGACAAACACACCTTCAACACTTATGGAAAACCAATAATGACAAACACACCTTCAACACTTATGGAAAACCAATAATGACAAACACACCTTCAACACTTATGGAAAACCAATAATGACAAACACACCTTCAACACTTATGGAAAACCAATAATGACAAACACACCTTCAACACTTATGGAAAACCAATAATGACAAACACACCTTCAACACTTATGGAAAACCAATAATGACAAACACACCTTCAACACTTATGGAAAACCAATAATGACAAACACACCTTCAACACTTATCAAAAACCAATAATGACAAACACACCTTCAACACTTATGGAAAACCAATAATGACAAACACACCTTCAACACTTATGGAAAACCAATAATGACAAACACACCTTCAACACTTATGGAAAACCAATAATGACAAACACATCTTCAACACTTATGGAAAACCAATAATGACAAACACATCTTCAACACTTATGGAAAACCAATAATGACAAACACACCTTCAACACTTATGGAAAACCAATAATGACAAACAAACCTTCAACACTTATGGAAAACCAATAATGACAAACACACCTTCAACACTTATGGAAAACCAATAATGACAAACACATCTTCAACACTTATGGAAAACCAATAATGACAAACACACCTTCAACACTTATGGAAAACCAATAATGACAAACACACCTTCAACACTTATGGAAAACCAATAATGACAAACACACCTTCAACACTTATGGAAAACCAATAATGACAAACACACCTTCAACACTTATGGAAAACCAATAATGACAAACACACCTTCAACACTTATGGAAAACCAATAATGACAAACACATCTTCAACACTTATGGAAAACCAATAATGACAAACACACCTTCAACACTTATGGAAAACCAATATAACAAACACACCTTCAACACTTATGGAAAACCAATAATGACAAACACACCTTCAACACTTATGGAAAACCAATAATGACAAACACACCTTCAACACTTATGGAAAACCAATAATGACAAACACACCTTCAACACTTATGGAAAACCAATAATGACAAACACACCTTCAACACTTATGGAAAACCAATAATGACAAACACACCTTCAACACTTATGGAAAACCAATAATGACAAACACACCTTCAACACTTATGGAAAACCAATAATGACAAACACACCTTCAACACTTATGGAAAACCAATAATGACAAACACACCTTCAACACTTATGGAAAACCAATAATGACAAACACACCTTCAACACTTATGGAAAACCAATAATGACAAACACATCTTCAACACTTATGGAAAACCAATAATGACAAACACACCTTCAACACTTATGGAAAACCAATAATGACAAACACACCTTCAACACTTATGGAAAACCAATAATGACAAACACATCTTCAACACTTATGGAAAACCAATAATGACAAACACATCTTCAACACTTATGGAAAACCAATAATGACAAACACACCTTCAACACTTATGGAAAACCAATAATGACAAACACACCTTCAACACTTATGGAAAACCAATAATGACAAACACACCTTCAACACTTATGGAAAACCAATAATGACAAACACATCTTCAACACTTATGGAAAACCAATAATGACAAACACACCTTCAACACTTATGGAAAACCAATAATGACAAACACACCTTCAACACTTATGGAAAACCAATAATGACAAACACATCTTCAACACTTATGGAAAACCAATAATGACAAACACACCTTCAACACTTATGGAAAACCAATAATGACAAACACACCTTCAACACTTATGGAAAACCAATAATGACAAACACACCTTCAACACTTATGGAAAACCAATAATGACAAACACACCTTCAACACTTATGGAAAACCAATAATGACAAACACACCTTCAACACTTATGGAAAACCAATAATGACAAACACACCTTCAACACTTATGGAAAACCAATAATGACAAACACACCTTCAACACTTATGGAAAACCAATAATGACAAACACACCTTCAACACTTATGGAAAACCAATAATGACAAACACACCTTCAACACTTATGGAAAACCAATAATGACAAACACACCTTCAACACTTATGGAAAACCAATAATGACAAACACACCTTCAACACTTATGGAAAACCAATAATGACAAACACACCTTCAACACTTATGGAAAACCAATAATGACAAACACACCTTTAACACTTATGGAAAACCAATAATGACAAACACACCTAACAACATTTTAATATAAACTTGTTGAATTTAGAGCCATATTCCATAAATTAAAAGAAGTACCAATCTCCATTGAAAAAAGCACAAACAATACAATTAAATACCCAGCACATAGAAATAATACATTAATATAATATTTGATAACATGTAACACAAAACTCAAAAGATAAAGAAATTAACACAAAGAGGGAAAAGAAATTTATCATGCCCCCTTCATAAAAAATCTGAAAATTTTAAAAGGCAAGCTGTAGGATAACATTTTAAACTTATACCCAACTATAACACAACAAATAATAAAACATTTAAAAGTTAAACACCGACCATGAAGTATATGAATTAAACTGTACAGATTGCATTGTTGGCCTGTACAACTTGAATTTTCTGGATAATATTGATTTATTAATTGACTAGGCAAACAAATCTCACTACTTATTGATATTTTCCAGAATGCTAAGAGATAAGTAAGTGAATAAGTAAATAACTAAACTATACAGACTGTGACAAATTCTACTTTGGGAAAATAGGTGCCCAGTTTTCAGTAAATATTACAAAAACACATACACTCTCCTAAATATGACATTTCCACTCCATATACTAATCACATAAAAGAAGCGGCCTTCACTTACTCAGTCATCAACTGAAACCTAGAACTTCTAAATATTGACAAACAAAAAGATACCACATCTTAACATGCTAGAACAATATGATATTTACGGATATTTAAGGTTATGTTTGTAACCTTCTGATGATGCTAACCTTGTTAGTGAAACATACATCAAGTTTGTTTAAATATTCGTAGCAAGGGCTATTGTTGTTTACTTACTATAATTAATCTACTGTGCAATATATAGATTTGTGGAATGCAAAGAAATGTTTTAAATTAATTATAGATTGTTTCAAATTTTACTTTGTTTTAATTGGTTGAAGTCAACAGTGCTGGTTTAAGGTATGGCACTGACCATAGAATTTTAAAAGTTTAATTAAATGTTCAGAGGTTTCCACACTTGACGAGTTCATCTGTAAGCCTCCAATAGCAGTATCAAAACACTGACAATTTTATAAAAATGTTCAATTTCCATTTATCTTCTACTTTCAAATTCCAGTACCAGTAATAGGGGCTGTTATTATTCAATCTTCTGCAAACATAATTATTTCCTCAGGCTGGTTCTGTTATTCAACCTAACTACTTTTTTATGGTACAAAATTTATTAAATTGTTTAAAACAGGTAATCAATTAGAAATTATGTATTTACAAGTGCAATTTTAGACAGCCCTACAGTAATATATTCTCAAACATTCTAAGAAAAATGTAATGATGATGTTAATAAAACACATGAAAAACAGATAGGCTGATATAAGTTTGCATCTTGAAAATATACATTTTCAATTTGAAAATTAAACCTGTTATTTACGGCCTGAGTTAAAATGAGAGTTACAAATATCTGTCTTCATAAAACCAAAGTGTAAGCACTACTTTTAGGAATATTTATAATTTTTAAAGTGACAAATACAATAGGCTGATAAAATTGGTTGAAATATGTTTTTAAATCATAAAGGTTTAATAGACCGGAGCTTCAGTCTGGTAATCCCAGAGGGGATGATTAAGAATGAGTCTAAGAAGAACAATCTGTGTGAGTGTAAAGACATAAGGAGAAAGAATTACATTCTTTCTGTTTAGATGAAGATATTTATATAATAAAGATAAATTTCCTTAACTATATTTACAAAAATAGCTTGAAAATGTAGCCCTCCCAAACAAGCCTATTCTTGGCAATGATGTTTGTTCACTTGGAGTGATTACTTTTGCGGTGGTTTAAAAGTTTCAGGAGCCTTGAAACTTAGGGCCAGTAACGTTATCAATGACAATTTTATACTGTAAAGAAACAAAATCTCTATAGATACATAGTCACATCTACAGTAGAATTAAAATTAGAAAGGTATTTTGCGAACTTAGATAAAAAAGGTTAGGGGTTTGGCATTGTGATAATCGCCATGTGTGTAAACACCCTGTTTTATTTTTTAGTACACTTTGTACGATGTCATCACTCTCTTACAGCTTTATAACACCATTTAATGAACTACAAGTACTAATTTGTTTTCTTACCTATACAACTTTCGTAATTTTAATTCTACTATAAAAAACTCATCTCTTACTTCTGGCTGTGAGTCAATTTAAGATCTTTTATACAAGAGGCATTATTAGAAATTAAATAATATTGTTATACATACTCTTTTTTCAAAATTAATCTACATGCTAGAAATTATGTTTTAAAGATTTAGAGAACAATACAAATTTTTTAATTCGAGATATTGAATTATTTTTTTACTATATTATTATATTATAGTCAAGAGAATGAAAATAATTAATGAATTACTGTCATATATCTGGTTAAGTCTAGCGATTTAATAAGAGATAACAACAATATAATAATCATTATTTACATTATTTGTATATATAGTCTTTACTTCAGATATATAAGATTAGGAGCTCCTTAGGTTAGTAATAATATTTTGCATATTTTACTACTTTTGGTATTATTCGGCAATAAAACACTACTTATTCATACTTACTTCAATGGTGTGAGTCACGAGCAAGACTGTTGCTCAGGTGTGTTGTATTGGTGTTTATTAGTATTCTGTGGTAAGTTATTGCTCATAGAGTAGTTAATACTGACATACTATTAGAATGTGAGTGTGTTTAGCCGTTAAGAATGTGTTGTGAATGGTTTCTGTGGTGTTTGTATATCTCGTAGTTTTCTGTTGTATTTAGTTTGTTGCTTTTTTGATGTAGTGAAGGATTTGTATATTAGTGTCTATTAGGTGTATGTGTGTAGAGTTTTCTGTATGGCAAAGTTTGATTTGGGTTATGTGTTTTTTATCTATTTTATGTGTTCCTTGTATTGTGTGGTAAAGTTTATCCCTGTTTGACCTATGTAGACGCTGGGGCAGTCATTGCATGTGATATTGAATGCTCCTGACTTGTGTTTGTTCTGGAGTGTTTTTGTACTGTTTTTTTTTTTGTTGTGTTTGATGATTTAAAGGCTACTTTGTAGTTGAGTTTGCGGAATGAGGAAGCTATTCATATTTTTTGTGACATGTTGTTGTGATATATTAATGTTACGTATTTTTGTATTTACGTGTTATTATTATTTTTTGTTGTGTTATGTGTGTGTTGTGTACCCCCTATAGGGATGTGTGTTATCTGTTTCTATGGGCTATGTATTTTATTGTGTTTATTTTGTTTTTGTTGTTAATGGAGTCTGTGCATCATGAAGTAGAAAGGGGCATGTTTGTATTGTGTGGGGTGTTTGGAAGTGTTGCGTATAAATCTGTCAGTAGTGGTGGGTTTTAAATGTGTCTTTGCTCTTTTATTTGGTTATTGTGATATCTCAGAAACCACCAGTAAGTAGTGCTTTTATGCCAAGTAATACTAATAGCAGCACATTAAAAAAAACCTCAAGATGTACAACACAAAAACTGCAAATATTTTTTAAAATAATTGACCTCGGAATCGAACAGTTATCAAGTTAAAAAAACTCAATATTCTTTATTGAAAGGAAGAGTTTACATAAAATAACAATGTTAATGAGGTAGAGGAAATATAGATTAAATAGAGATATGGAAAAATGTTGATCGTGCTTGTTTAAAAATGATTCAAATCAATTCAAACGTTAACTTATCAAGTGAATAATTAATTAAAATAAATATTTGTGAAATTGAAGACGTCAAGTATTGGCCATACAATTGTTTTATTTCTAAGTATGTGCCCCATCCCTAATAATTGAACGTTTCCAGGTAGATTTAACGGCTACCTGACTGTTGTCTATCATGCCGGCTTGAATCATCTCCCAACTGCGCGGTGGTTTGAGGGGAGGGGGAGTGATGCACGAACGTGGGGAGTCTTGTGCCTCTTCGTCCACTACTAGAATACTCTAAACAATGTAACAACTTAGGCAAACATTGAATGGAAAACACTTTTTCACAATTATTGTGAAATAGAAAACATTTCATATATTTTTTTGTTTTCCATATTAACATTTTCAATAGAGACTTTTGAACAAAATTGATTTTTAAAATTGTCTTACTTTGTAATCAACACCTGTTCTTATAGAAAATTTAAATAGAGTGTTGAAGCAATGGCGCTTTTTGTGTTTATTAATCTTTGAGTATTTCAGTTAACAATAATTGTAATTATTTCATTAGAATGTGCTCGAAATCAGTCAGAATTTCACACACATCATCTACAATAAGTAATTTTAAGAAACAATTCACACATATTAACTCTTTACTTTTTAAGTTGGTTAATACAAAAATAAAATAAAAATAGAAATAAATACTAATAGTTACTTCATAAATTTCAATGAAATAAATTTAAAATTTCATTTTTAACACTTACATTTACCTAAAGAGAAGTATAGAAGATGATTTTCATTTAATAAAAATAGGTTTTCAATCGATTTATTGATAATATAGTTTGAA
>JBAIZL010000010.1:28890036-28892536 GCA_036971475.1 Prosapia bicincta | reverse complement strand
GATCAATGGATGGCTTCTATTGATGGCTAGAAGTAATATAATTTATACGTTAAAATAGATGTTATGTAAACTAACCCAAACACATATGAAAATTGTGGTATGAAATGATATTTTCACTTAATTTAAGTATCAGTTGTAGGTCATAGCATGATTACCTCCATCTATTTTTATCAGTTGCATCTATATCAATAATTCTTAATTTCAAAATAAGTGAACGCTCGGTTAGAAAAGTAGGCAGTCTCATTCCTAATTTTTGTTTTTGGTAAAATATCTACTTAGGTGCCCATAATAGGGCTACAAATATGCCAGAACCTTCCCAGGAGTGTATTCAGTAATTTCCCAAAGTTTCATGTTGATCAGAGGAACAATTTAGAAAGGCACAAAAGACATTCAAACAAACATTAATTTTCATTTATACAGAGAAAATGAAAGTTACTATCTTTGTGTCAGAGTGAAATTATGAAATATGAAATTTTTTACAAAGCCGACCAATTTAAATAGCTTGTTACTGCGATGAAAAATTGAATAAAACTTTATTTTTGAAGATGCAAGGTGAATCTACAGCCCCTAGCTTGGTTCAGGTATATCCAACTGTCCTAATAACTAATTCAGGTAGATTTATAAAAGTAGAACATCTTTACCATTAGAGTCGCAAGGGTCCAGGTGAGCCCCATACTCCAGGAATAGTGCAACCAAGTCCTTGTGTCCGTTTCTGGCCGCCAGCATTAAGGGGGTTCGGTTGTCGCAGTCTACTACATTCACATGTGCTCCGTACTGCAGCAACAGTTCAGCCAATTCCCTATTCTCCTGATCAGCTGCTATGTGCAGTGGCATTTCTCCCATCTAAGGAACACACAATTACCAACGCTTCAAACCAGCAATACACTTTAACAGTTATTTGTAACGTTTTATTTATTTTTAAATCAACAAAGAGATATTATTAAAAAAATAAGACATAATGTTATTTTTAAGGCTATTTAAAGTTATATAGTGCCTCTACTTAATCTGAGATTAGGGTCCATGTTTGTATAGTGACAGAATAACATTGTATTTATAATCAAATAATTAAAATTGTTTCCATCTTTAACTTGAGTTCGATATCACACTTATTCACCCACTTGGCATAAAATAAGTGATAACATGATTTCATAAAAAGAGCTGTTTTTATGTTATAGGTTATGGGCTGGAACAACTGTCGTAATCCATAGGTTATGTTACTTTATTTATAATAATTGCTATTGTTTAATAAAAATTGTAACATAAATAAATTTTCCTAATTGACTCAAGTAAGAATTTTAAAAAAATTTATGTGTATGACTGTTTAATAGCATTATTTATGTACAGTGGGACTAACATTAGAGCCGGCTTGGTAAACAAATTAATTATTTACTAACCGATCAATACTATTTAATAATAACCTTTTCCTTTAACAATGTTTAATAAATAATGTAACTAAACACTTTTAAATGTTTTAAACTTGCCTATAGTAGCACTTACTTTGGTTGTTGAGGACGGCCGTTTCGGGAGATGTGTCCCTTTGTCAACTCAGACCGTAACTCGAGTTAAGTAAAGTAAACAAAGTAAGTGCTACTATAGGCAAGTTTAAAACATTTAAAAGTGTTTAGTGATTACTAGTAGCTCACGCGAAGATGGAATCAACAAATGGAAATAATGTAACATAACCTATGTGTTAAAATCATCTTTGCACAACATAACGTATAACAAAATGCCACCTGATATAGGCCTATGAAATCATATGTTCTCATTTAATTCAGTTTGAGGTGACTCAAAGTATAACCTGACAGAATTTATACTAACACCAAATTGTATGTTTATGTCAAGCCAATGAGATTTGTAGGTGTTGTAGAAGTTTTCTCTTAAAAAATAACATTTTAACTTAATAGTGTAAATTTAATGAAATAATATAGCCTACGTTAAAACAGCTGTTTTATAACATAACCTGTATCCAAAAATCAGCTGTTCTATGAAATCATATGTTATCATTTTCATAAGCTAAAACATGAAGAGCGTTCAATACAGGGAGACTTTTCCCTGGTACTAAACTCCCTCATACCCAGACGAAATAAGTATACACTTGGAAAAATATTTTCTATGTTGAAAAACCTACATTGTTTGAGCAATCGTAGTTTGCGCCTTTTTTTAGAAGTAAAGACATAATATTGAAGAAGCCTTGTCTGGCTGCCAAATGGAGTCCTGTGTTACCGTTCAGATTCACGGTGTTGAGATTGACTCCTCTCTCAATGAGCAGATGCACGCACTCCTTGACACCACATTCAACGGCCTGTAACAGGGTCACAATGTTAACACCTATTACTAGCTACTAATTAGTAAGTTCTAGTGTGTTTGGGGAACATGTGTTAAATTTCAAGTAGTCACAGTATAAACAAATTACTAAGCAAACCTAACGATGCTGTGCAACACAGTGCTCTCTTGTGTAATGTTACCTCCAGTACATAAACTTCCTATATTTGTAAGGGAA
>JBAIZL010000010.1:28867536-28885036 GCA_036971475.1 Prosapia bicincta | reverse complement strand
TAAATAAAGACATTACAGGAAAGGTAGCATGTAAAGTACTATTATTAATGCCTTCACATATAGGTCAAAGTAAGGCAATATTAATAAATAAAGACATTACAGGAAAGGTAGCATGTAAAGTAGCCTACTATTATTAATGCCTTCACATATAGGTCAAAGTAAGGCAATATTAATAAATAAAGACATTACAGGAAAGGTAGCATGTAAAGTACTATTATTAATGCCTTCACATATAGGTCAAAGTAAGGCAATATTAATAAATACAGACATTACAGGAAAGGTAGCATGTAAAGTACTATTATTAATGCCTTCACATATAGGTCAAAGTAAGGCAATATTAATAAATACAGACATTACAGGAAAGGTAGCATGTAAAGTACTATTATTAATGCCTTCACATATAGGCCAAAGTAAGGCAATATTAATAAATAAAGACATTACAGGAAAGGTAGCATGTAAAGTACTATTAATAATGCCTTCACATATAGGCCAAAGTAAGGCAATATTAATAAATAAAGACATTACCGGAAAGGTAGCATGTAAAGTACTATTAATAATGCCTTCACATATAGGCCAAAGTAAGGCAATATTAATAAATAAAGACATTACAGGAAAGGTAGCATGTAAAGTACTATTATTAATGCCTTCACATATAGGTCAAAGTAAGGCAATATTAATAAATAAAGACATTACAGGAAAGGTAGCATGTAAAGTACTATTATTAATGCCTTCACATATAGGTCAAAGTAAGGCAATATTAATAAATAAAGACATTACAGGAAAGGTAGCATGTAAAGTACTATTATTAATGCCTTCACATATAGGCCAAAGTAAGGCAATATTAATAAATAAAGACATTACAGGAAAGGTAGCATGTAAAGTACTATTATTAATGCCTTCACATATAGGCCAAAGTAAGGCAATATTAATAAATAAAGACATTACAGGAAAGGTAGCATGTAAAGTACTATTATTAATGCCTTCACATATAGGTCAAAGTAAGGCAATATTAATAAATAAAGACATTACAGGAAAGGTAGCATGTAAAGTACTATTATTAATGCCTTCACATATAGGCCAAAGTAAGGCAATATTAATAAATAAAGACATTACTGGAAAGGTAGCATGTAAAGTACTATTATTAATGCCTTCACATATAGGCCAAAGTAAGGCAATATTAATAAATAAAGACATTACAGGAAAGGTAGCATGTAAAGTACAATTAATAATTCCTTCACATATAGGCCAAAGTAAGGCAATATTAATAAATAAAGACATTACAGGAAAGGTAGCATGTAAAGTACTATTAATAATTCCTTCACATATAGGTCAAAGTAAGGCAATATTAATAAATAAAGACATTACAGGAAAGGTAGCATGTAAAGTACTATTAATAATTCCTTCACATATAGGCCAAAGTAAGGCAATATGAATAAATAAAGACATTACAGGAAAGATAGTATGTAAAGTACTATTAATAATTCCTTCACATATAGGTCAAAGTAAGGCAATATTAATAAATACAGACATTACAGGAAAGGTAGCATGTAAAGTACTATTAATAATTCCTTCACATATAGGTCAAAGTAAGGCAGTATGAATAAAGAAAGACATTACAGGAAAGGTAGCATGTAAAGTACTATTAATAATTCCTTCACATATAGGCCAAAGTAAGGCAATATTAATTAATGAACCTCTTGGGTTAAATTTTCAGACTTAAAGCAAACATATTCATCTAAAAGAAATTTGATTATTATATAAAATAATAATGGAGAGGAAAATGTTTAATTACTGTAACCAGAGCTTACACCCTATAAGGGACCTGTAGATAAGATAATAAACCTATTGGATATCAGGTCACACATGACAAACAATATGATGTTTATGTGACAGTTGTATTACCTATGGTACAGATAACAAACGCTTTACAAAATATTAAGGCAAACAGGTTGAGAAAAATGGGAAAACCTACAAAACACCCACTGTAACCCTGAATATGTGTAAACATATACAATCATATAATGTTCTATAATCATAACTGGGGTCGAGACGCCAATTTCAAGTTCAGAAATCATAAAACATGCAATTATAAATGTGATTTATAAACCAAATTCATTAATCAATTCCATTAATTAGGTTTTAAATATAGAAAATATTCAATTTCTTGACTGAAGAAAATAATATAATAAAAACTAAAATAAAAACTTTTAAAAAATAAAATATTTAAAAATATGAATAATAATTTGATTATTTGTTATCAACAAATAAATGTTCTTTATTAATTTTATTATTTACTTAAACTTTATTTAATGTCTATTATAACTATTTAATGAGTTTAAGGTTAATGACAGATCACAGACCATTAATACAAATACAGTCTAACTTTCCATTTCTATCTGAAAATCCATTCCAAGAGCTAAAAGTTTATTCATTTATTATTAAGCCGCAATTTACAGTTTTTACATTCATAAACACTACTTTTAACATGAATTATGTTTACCTTAAACAAATATTTACCTTATTCTTAATAAATAATATCATTTATAAGTCACATTGCACTACTAGACAGGAGACACTACTAGAGAGATTTTGCAAGGTCTAGTAGTGCAATGTGACTTCTAGTTAAATGATGCATTGATGCAATGATGCACTTGTAGTACAAGTCACATTGCACTACTAGACAGGAGACACTACTAGAGAGATTTTGCAAGGTCTAGTAGTGCAATGTGACTTCTAATTAAATGATGCATTGATGCAATGATGCACTTGTAGTACAAGTCACATTGCACTACTAGACAGGAGACACTACTAGAGAGATTTTGCAAGGTCTAGTAGTGCAATGTGACTTCTAATTAAATGATGCATTGATGCAATGATGCACTTGTAGTACAAGTCACATTGCACTACTAGACAGGAGACACTACTAGAGAGATTTTGCAAGGTCTAGTAGTGCAATGTGACTTCTAATTAAATGATGCATTGATGCAATGATGCACTTGTAGTACAAGTCACATTGCACTACTAGACAGTAGACAGTACTAGAGAGATTTTTCAAGGTCTAGTAGTGCAATGTGACTTCTAGTTAAATGATGCATTGATGCAATGATGCACTTGTAGTACAAATCACATTGCACTACTAGACAGTAGACAGTACTAGAGAGTTTTTGCAAGGTCTAGTAGTGCAATGTGACTTCTAGTTAAATGATGCATTGATGCAATGATGCACTTGTAGTACAAATCACATTGCACTACTAGACAGTAGACAGTACTAGAGAGTTTTTGCAAGGTCTAGTAGTGCAATGTGACTTCTAGTTAAATGATGCATTGATGCAATGATGCACTTGTAGTACAAGTCACATTGCACTACTAGACATAGACACTACTAGAGAGAAGTTGCTAGGTTTAGTAGTGCAATGTGACTTCTAGTTAAATGATGCATTGATGCAATGATGCACTTGTAGTACAAGTCACATTGCACTACTAGACATAGACACTACTAGAGAGAAGTTGCTAGGTTTAGTAGTGCAATGTGACTTCTAGTTAAATGATGCATTGATGCAATTATGCACTTGTAGTACAAGTCACATTGCACTACTAGACAGGAGACACTACTAGAGAGATTTTGCAAGGTCTAGTAGTGCAATGTGACTTCTAGTTAAATGATGCATTGATGCAATGATGCACTTGTAGTACAAGTTACATTGCACTACTAGACATGAGACACTACTAGAGAGAAGTTGCTAGGTTTAGTAGTGCAATGTGACTTCTAGTTAAATGGTGCATTGATGCAATGATGCACTTGTAGTACAAGTCACATTGCACTACTAGACATGATACAGTACTAGAGAGAAGTTGCAAGGTTTAGTAGTGCAATGTGACTTGTAAATATTAATATATATTAAGAATAATGTAAATATTTGTTTTTTTAATGTTAACAGTTTTGTTTATGAATGTAAAAACTGTAAACTGCAGCTTAATAATAAATGAATAAACTTTTAGCTCTTGGAATGGATTTTCGGAAAGAAGATGGGAAGGTAGAGTGTATTTGTATTGAGTGTATATGGTGTTTGTCAATAAAGAAATATATCATTAAAAAAAAGGAATGGCATAAAAACTGAATAACCTATTTTTATTATAAATTCCAGAAATACTTAATATAGTCATCTTCACTTCTGTTAGGTATATTTTTAAATATTATATTACGTTTCAAAACAAATAGTAATTTTTTGTTAAACCTAAATTGGTTTTGGTTAAAACGATCTTAATTGATTTGACCGTTTGGTTATTTAAGTGCTATTTAAGGTTTCGAAAATGAAGTCATTCCGAAACGTGTCAACAAAGGAAAATATTGTAATATTAGGAAAGACTGAAAAATGTACTCGAATATATAGTGGACTAAGGTCTAAAAAATCATTTGAATTGTAAGAAATACATTTTTATATTTGTTTATTTACACAATTATAGAAATTGGAGTAAAAATTTTAAATTAAATACGACTAAAATAATTATAGTGTGGGGGATAATGCTGTTAGAAATAGGTGGCATTTAATTAAAACATGGTGGTTTTAAGGTATTTACTGTTTTGTTGTTGCTTAAGGACATCCCTTTTTAATGGAGTCTATGCTTAGGTAAAATGGGAAATGTATACTTTTAATTTTACGAAATATTATAAAAAGTAAAATAATAAAAAGTTTATAAAAAATAAATTTGTTTTGCTAACTTTTTGTACAGTTTAAATGTAATGTAAAGGTTAGGTTACTAAGTGAAATGGAGGCCTAGAGGAAGTTACTGAACGCTACTTCAGAAGGCCTGACACTTCAACGTACCTTAAGGAAAGGCGTCATTCCATCGGAGTCGTACACGTCCATGGACGCCTTATTGCCGAGCAGGTACCACACCACGTTGGTGTGTCCCTGGGCAGAAGCCAGGTGCAATGCAGTGCGGTTACTCTCGTCCACCGAGTTTATGTCGCACTTCTTAGAATAAACCTTAATCTTATCCAGGTTGCCTTGCCAGGCCGCTCTGTGCAGCTTCGACATCCCGTTGACGTCTATGTCGTACCCGTATCCTGACTGCAGGCCTTCGATGTGTTCGTCTTCGCTCTGCACCTTCTGCCCCGACGGGTTCGTTATCTCCACCGATATGAACGAGTTCGTCAGCTTCTCTTTTTTCTCATCCTTTTTGCCTTTCATGAAATTCAGAAAGCTCTTCATGGTTGCACTTTCACCTCACTCACACATGCACTTGCTCCAGAATATAAACAATGCCCCTTGTGCGGTATGAATGGAGGAAAATCAATACCGCAGAGAAGTCATGCCGCGACGCGAAGCAAACGTGTATTGCAAACACAGTGGCCACTACATGCGCAATCTATCACGCCGATCAATTAACGGTATTACACACTTCGATAAATAATAATTAACTAAAACGAAAACGCCTTTTCGAAACAAAATAAACCCAAAAAGTAGATGCTCTATACGTTCAATGTAACCGCCGTTCAAGTCTAACAGCTGTTTCAAAGCAGTGCAGCCAACTGCGGTGCTTCGAAAACATCAATATACTGAAAGGCGGCGTACCGCATTACTGTAGAGACTTATATACCTGATAATTTGTAAAGTGTTTCTCAACAAATATTATTTAATAACGTTAAACGGGCAAACGTTTAAAAGTCATAAGTAGAGTTTGTAGTAGTAACACTCATTGATGATGATGACTTGGTCATTGAAACGCGTATGAGTAAATAAATGATTCATTTGTGAGTTTTGTGTATGTTTTTTATCAATTAATATTAAAAAAAAAAACTGTATTAACATCAAGCGCCATCTACTACAAGAAAAAAACAAATATTTGAACTTGAGAGGATGAATACAAAGTATTTAGTAACGATTAAAAATTCGAACACAAAATAATATATTAAGAGAATGTGAACTAATGGAAGGAACTGAATAAGATGGTTTGGGAAAGAAGAATAACATGAAGAGAGCACATCCATACAATGACTACTTGCAACATTTGCAAAACCAACACCTGCACCCTCCCATAACACTTTACTAACCCTGGTACGAAAGCAGGGCATCGCCCACACGTGAGTACAACACTGAGAAACCAATGCCTCGCCTTACAATAAGGCAAAGAAGAGTAGAAGATGAAAAACGCCATAGTTTAGTGTTTTCCCATCTTATACATCTCTTCAATTACTTCCCCACTATGTAGCGAGATTTCTGCAGATGTAGAACACAATGCTATTTACAACCCCTTTCAAATATTCATCCGTATACAGGTTTTACGGTTCTATTAGTGCCACCTATGTTGCTAGAGTTCATATTGGTGGTTGTAGGTCAAGCCCTTGTAAGCCAAATGCCCTTTAGTTTATAACATCGTTAGTGCTTGGCTGCTCGCCACATTAAAAGGTAATACAGCTTTTCCCTTATTGCCTGAAAAACCTCCCCCGAACCGTTCAGATTATTAATCCACACGATGTGTCCGCGGGGTGTCTACTCCGTTAGAAGGGTTGTAGTTACTTTTCACTCTCTTTTCGCATTGTCTGTTTGTGAAGTAAGTTTCATTAATAAATAATTGAAAATTCCCTATTAACATCAAATGTCATTCAAAAATGTGTTTTAACTTGATTGGATGAATAAAAACATATTGTATTAATGATTGAAAATTTCAACAAGATGTAATCAGGAGATTGTGATGTAATAGAAGGAACTGAATAAACTGAATTAGAGGCTTAAAAACTGCGAAAAAATTCAATGTGATTTAAATAGGAAATTTGCTAAAAATAATAGATATATTTTAAATATCTCCAACAATTGTAATAAACATAAGATTAAAAAAAAGCAGCATTTAATTGTTTAATTATCAGAGTAATTAATATACCACTAATTTCAAGAGGTTTCCATAAAGAAATATATTAAATTAAGGAAGTGACGAGATCCAATGAATTTAATACTAAAATTGTTAGGAAACAAAATCAAAATATGTTTTAAGCAAATCTACCACCCTTCAAAAAGATAATAACAAATGTAATTTTATTGATAATATTTTAACAAAAGGGTTAGATTCTATTTTTACAAAGGCAAATGTAAAGATATTTTTTAACATTCAATTCTAGACTGTAGTTTTGTAATAGCACCCTCTGATGATGACGTCATGGTCAGCGAAATGTGTATAAGGGTTTAATCTTAGGTAACTTGTAATATTAGTTATTTTTTATTAGTTTTGTGGTACTTTTGTGTGGGTTTTTGATAATATTTGTATTCTAACAGAAGTTTAATGTTAAAGCCTATAAATCCAGGCGTGGAACTGCGTTGCTGGATCAAGTAATCGTTGGAGAAAATAAAAATGTGTGCATTATAAATGCGGAGAAATAAATTTCCATTGCATATATGAATGTTAAGTGCAAAAAATAATGAAATTTTATGGAAAAAACTAATATTTAAAAACACGGTTACAACAACAGATTGCTGTTTTTTCATAACGAAAGATTAATATTCCGATCAGTAGGCCTACTTTTTTATTTTTCAATTCCTTCTATTACTTCACACTCTTCTTATATATCTATTTTCAAAATTTCAATCGTTAATAAAATGCATTTTATTCATCCACTCAAGTTCAAATACATTTATTTTTAAAACTTGACACTTGATCAAATATTCTTTGAGTTTAGCTTGTGAGGTTATGTTAAAAATAAATAAAAACATACACAAAACTCACAAATTAATCAGTTTTTGACACTTGATCTTAATACAGTTTTTTTAAATGTCAATTCATTTTTTTTAAATTTTAAAATAAATGGTGCCCTCAGGTTGGATTCTATCTGTATGACTAGCACTCTGGCACTGAGCCAACTTGCCGACAGCTGGGAGGTATAGGAAGACCACTATTATAACCAAGCCCATTTGTGGGGTCCATGCGATGGGAATTTGGTTGTGATAAAGATTCGTCACCACCTGGTGTTGTGGTTCTGTCCCATGTATAGGCCTATACATATTTGTATTTATCGTAATTATTTAATAAAAAGTAACTAAAAGAAGTTTTCTTTGTTGACCTAAGCAGCAATTGAATATAAATATATATTTTGTATATTACTTTTAATGTTCTTTCTAATGGGAAATAATGTTTGCTTCATTAGTTCATAAAACCGCTAGTAAATTCTTCATAAAGGATTTCACAGTTACACATACTTTTAAAAGAGCACATATTCCATCAAGCTCGCATTAGGTTCGCTGTATCGAAGCAACACAACGACGCAATCTAAATGCATTATCGCTGATGATAACGTTTTAATCCATAGAAACGGCTTACTTAAAAATACTTGCAGAGTTTTTAGCTTTTACGTAGATTGGATCGCCTGATGAGGCATTTATATTCCCCCCGTTTGTGAAGGAACGTGAATAAATACAAATATTTAATACAAAGTTAAATTAAACAAGTGATATAAACGTCAAGTTTTAAAGTCAACAAAAAAAAAAATTATTTTAGTTACTTTATTATATAAGCACATTACGAAATCTTGTTGTTGTTCATGACGAGCTGGTTGTTAATTACTCATTACACTTTGATATTACTTGCGACAGATAAATTGTAAACTTACACTGGGAGGAAACGTTTTCGTCTTACGACTTCTTCAGTCTCATATTTTCGCTGCTAGGATTGCTGCAGTTGGGTTTCTTTGGTACCAATTTTTGAAAGTTAGAAATGATGTGATCGAAGAGTATGTGTGATCTGTGCCGCGTTTGTTCATTTAGGATGCCATTTTTATGTGTGTTGCTATGTCTATATATTTCATACTGTTCTAGTGTGTTTAATTTATTGCCTTTGTTGCATGTGTGGCATTTGATGCTCATGTTATTTTCCATACTTTTGCATGAGTGTTTAGTGTCCATGAGGTGATTTGCGAAGGTGGATTCAATAGTAGTGTGCAGTGCGCTTTTGTGTTCTTTATATCTTTCGGCGATAGATCTGCCTGTTTGTCCAACATAAAACTTATTGCAGTTGTTGCATTTTAGTTTGTATATTTCTGGGTTATTGTATGTGTTGGTGTTGCTATTAATGCTGTGTCTAATAGCCGTTTGGCTTTTATTTGTTGTTCTGTAAGCTACATTGTATCCTGCTTTTTTGAATTGGTGCACTATCTTATTAGTGAGTTTGTTTATGTATGTGATGAATTTGTTTGTGTTCGTGTAAGAACAGTGACAACAGCACAAACAACCAAAACGTAACCACACATAACTTCTAACTTTCAAAAATTGGTACCAAAGAAGCACAGCTGCAGCAACCCTAGCGGCATAAATACGAGGCTGAAGAAGTCGTAAGACGAAAACTATTCCTCCAAGTGGGAAGTTAACAATTTAACAACCTTTAGTTAAAAGTGTAATAAATATAATTACAATCAATATAAATAAAGTAACATAACCTATGCATTAAAACACCTGTTCTACCACACAACGTATAACATGAAATCAGCTGTCTTATAAAATCATATGTTATCACTTATTTTAAGCTAAATGGGACGAATAACAATATTTCATACCATGGCTTTTTTGTGAAAATGTTTCTCCTATATAAACCTAAAATCAGCTCAATAAATTTAATTAATGAATTAATATTAGAAAAAATTGTATTTACATTAAATATCATTCACTACAAGTTTAAAAAAATGTATTTGAACTTGAGTGGATGAATAAAAAGTATTTTTTTAACAACTGTATAAAACAACTGTGGCATAACGTTTAATATAAATAAATGAAACCTCTAAACCTCTATTTTAATTTCTGCTGTTAGTGTACTCCCCCTCTTTCTTTCTCTCTCTCTCTCTCTCTCTCTCTCTCTCTCTCTCTCTCTATATATATATATATATATATATATATTATAACGAAATTCATTAAGTTAAGAAGGCTGTTGGATAAAATTTTTTGAACTTGTGAAATATCCCTAGCTAGCGCTAGTCTATTGTCACATCTATAGGCCGAAATAAGTTACTGCACACACCTGCAAATCATAAATAAAAATAATTCGAAAGGGGTTCATTGTAAGTAAACCAAGACGTGCCTCGTTCATGGGAGAGAATCTCTACCTAGACATCCACGGACCAGGGAGATTTATGACTAGGAATTTCTGAGAATACAGAAAAACACATGCACCTGTGGGAAAGTTCAACAAATTCCCACGAAGCCAAAAAAGGAAAGTGCGGGAAGTGTCAAAATTTCATAGGCTAGCCAGAGTTTGAGCGCCATAAGGGAGCCAATCAAATTTGAAGAGGGGATGAAACACAAACGGATACGATCCAAGAGGATGTTCAGGAAAGACAGTCAATTTTCAGTACTCGAAAGGGTCAAGTGGTAGGACTCGAGAAGTAATGTTGAGTTTTTAGTAAAAAAAATATAAAATTCAAACAAGTAACGTGGAAATTTAAAGTAAGGGAGATTAAAAGAGGGAGATTAAACGGTAGCCAGGGAGATTATTAAATAGAAAGTGAAGTATAAAGAGGGAGATTAAAGGGTAACAAGTGAGATTAAAATAAGGAAGTGATTAATAAAGTCAGTTAAGGAATAGAAGCATTTCGAGAAATTAAGAAAAGTGAAATTGATAGGAAAGTATTACTAAGTGAATTTGTGTCAAGTGAAGTAAAACAAGGAACCACGCAAGTAATAAACAATACATTTATTTTAACTTAAAGCCAACTCTTTAAAGCAACAAACATTAAGAATCTTTTAAACTTTTATAAATTCATTAAAAAATCATAGTTAATTGAAATATAAAATTTATCAAACCAAGTGCAGTAACTTATACACGCCCTTAGATAGCTAAAGAAAGTAAATTTATAATTATTAAAAAAAATCAATAGTAAAATAAGAGTCTTGATGCCTATCGGCAAATATTAGAGTTAGTAAAAGAATTATATGAACTACCTGTAAATGCAATATTGATCTCAGGATAAAATAAATCTGTAATTATAAAAGCAAGTAGCTGGATTATTAATTTAAATTCCTAAGAGTAAAAATTATCCTGTAGAGAAGCATTAAGTGAAGGTTCGTTATATAACAATTGTCGCCCACCGTGGAAGGCAAGAAACGTTATATAAAAATGTCGCCCAACGTGTATATCAAAGGTACGTTATAATATATATATATATATATATATATATATATATATTTATTTATTTATTTATTTATCATGTACAAATTTTCATTTGTTAATGAAGTACTTACTATTCATCCTCAAGTTCAAATACATTTGTTAAAACTTGTAGTAGTTGATACTTGATGTCAGTACAGCTTTTTATTAAAATATTTATTCATGAATTAAATATAATATTGAATTAACATTAGTTTTATATCGGAGGGCATCTTTCACAAAAGGGGCAAGGTATGCAATATAGTTATTTCGTCCCAATTGGGTTAAAATAAGGGATATATGATTTCATAAAACAGCTGATTTTGTTTTTATAGCTTATGTGGTAGAACAGCTGTTTTAACGCATAGGTTATGTTACTTTATATATATTAATTGTAATTATTTAATATGAAGTAACTAAAATAAAATTTTTCTTTGTTGATTTAAGTAGGAATTGACTTAAATTTTTTAAAATGTTTCTTGTTAATCTCTTGTTTAGCTTCAAATTTAGAACCTTTTGGACATTTGTCTGAAACTCTTTCGAGGTTAGGTAATCCCAATTTAACGAAAAATAGCCCACTTTATCAAGTAAATAATCAAATTATCAAGTAAATACAATCCAACTCTGTTATTGTGTTTTAAAAAAAATGTAATAATACATAAAATAATTGATTATAAAATATCAATCTTCCAAGGTTAAACGGTAACTGATGAATTAAAAATTTATTTTAGTTCTAACCCTGAAAGTTCGTTCTTTTGTAATTCCCACGCCACAGAAACAAAATATCCCTTTATATTTTATCGCAGGCTAATGATCTACGGGGCACAAAAGTTCCAAACTCACGCGGCCTACAAAGCCTAATGAGAAATGGAAGTTTTAATAGGAAACGGGGAACAAAACAGCACTGTAATATGCAAAATGTGCAAGTTTCGAACTAAACTGTAAAAGCGTGAAAGATGAGACATTGTTGCTTGACGTGTGCACAAAACATCCATCAAAACAAATTTTTAATCTGAGACAGCGGTATTCCTCTTGAACAGCCATTAAACTGGAAGAAAGCTACTATAAATGTATCAAACTATGAACAGTGGTTAAAATTTGAAAAAAGAACACATCCTTAATTTACAAATATACGTAAAACTATGAACTAAAGGTTATTTAGAAATAGAGCATGATTTTATAATACAGTGTAGTTTAGATAATTCGAGGTAGATGGGACCAAGACTTCCTCGGATTACCGAAAACTCGGGTTACACGGAAACACATAGAAAACAGGAGTTCTAATGAAGCCTAATAGTATAGATTCGAATGCACAAAGCGTGGTGTCTGGTTGTTCAATATAGCGTAGTGCAAGTTTCCAAGGTCGTTCCTTTAATTTTCCCTTCTTGTGCTGTCTCGGTCGAACCTTCATCTTTATTATTGCCATCACTGCCTTCAGTAGCTTTTTGTACCATTGCAATAATCGTAACATGTGTTATCTCAAATTGTTCACATCGGAATTTTTACAACCTGGAAGTTTCTTGATAAGAAATGTTAAATCTGTTTCTTCTTGTGAAACAATGACTCAGTCAACAGTTTTATTATGAGTCAGGTCTTTGTTCCATGAGTACTTAAAGTTTCTGCTTTAATTGCGTTCCATGATTCAGTTATAACTACAGTGCACAACTTCCTTAACTTTATTTCTCTAATAAACCTACAAAGCATATCTTCCCTTTCTGTCGCTTTCGGGAGATTGCAAAAGGTAACGTCTGTATGATTTCATACATGCCAGAACACCCTGATCCATCGGCTGGATAACATTTGGGTAGAAAAAATCACAGGCATCATCAGAGCATAGTTGATCTTCACAGGGTGTGACAGTATTTTGTCTAACAGTAAAATAGCCTTCCGAGGCAAATTCTTTGATTTGAAAATTTTCCAGTTTCGGGTACAAACTCATTAAAACCACTCTTTGAATAGTTCTCTATCCATCCAATCAGCACTTTAGTTCTTATATGAACCCGACAATGCTGATGTGGCTAGCGGATTAATCCCGTGGCTTAGGCGACTCGAACACGTACTCGAACTTAACGGAAGCTGAAATATCGGGATTTGGAATTTCGAGACTCTACTGTACTCTATAGATACATAGATGAATTACAATCTAGCAACAATGTATTAAGTTAAGATTGGTTTGTTACATAAAAATAATAAGTTTTATAACGTAACATACAATACAGCAACCGGTTAGCTTACGCCACATTTTTTAATAACTAAACCTATCCTCTTCATTGTTGTAAAGTTTTTGTATTATTAACAAATAAATGTTAATATTAAGTAAAATTAACATCGCAGAACGCCAACCATCTGAGTCGCTGATTGTTTGAATCGCTCTAGGTTAAAAAAAACTAGGACGAAAACTTAATAATGATGATTCTGTTGGCTACAAGCATCATTGGCCTTTCCTCCGCGAAGCTAACGTAGGGAGAACGCAAACATGAGTTGGATGCTGAGCCATCGTCCCGCTGAAGTTCTGAGTAGTCGCCAGGCGGCCAGCCCTGGAACTCCAAGCTTCGGGGCAAGGCAAACATGAGTTGGATGCTGAGCCATCGTCCCGCTGAAGTTCTGAGTAGTCGCCAGGCGGCCGGCCCTGGAACTCCAAGCTTCGGGGCAAGGCAAACATGAGTTGGATGCTGATCCATCGTCCCGCTGAAGTTCTGAGTAGTCGCCAGGCGGCCGGCCCTGGAACTCCAAGCTTCGGGGCAACGCAAACATGAGTTGGATGCTGAGCCATCGTCCCGCTGAAGTTCTGAGTAGTCGCCAGGCGGCCGGCCCTGGAACTCCAAGCTTCGGGGCAAGGCAAACATGAGTTGGATGCTGATCCATCGTCCCGCTGAAGTTCTGAGTAGTCGCCAGGCGGCCGGCCCTGGAACTCCAAGCTTCGGGGCAAGGCAAACATGAGTTGGATGCTGAGCCATCGTCCCGCTGAAGTTCTGAGTAGTCGCCAGGCGGCCGGCCCTGGAACTCCAAGCTTCGGGGCAAGGCAAACATGAGTTGGGTGCTGAGCCACTGTCCCGCTGAAGTTCTGAGTAGTCGCCAGGCGGCCGGCCCTGGAACTCCAAGCTTCGGGGCAAGGCAAACATGAGTTGGATGCTGAGCCATCGTCCCGCTGAAGTTCTGAGTAGTCGCCAGGCGGCCGGCCCTGGAACTCCAAGCTTCGGGGCAAGGCAAACATGAGTTGGGTGCTGAACCACTGTCCCGCTGAAGTTCTGTATAGTCGCCAGGCGGCCGGCCATGGAACTCCAAGCTTCGGTCCGCTTATTTTGTGAACTAATCATAGAAGAATCAGATAAAGGAGTTACGGGTATACAGTGGCTGAGATGTACAGTGTTGGACAATCAATTATTTCGGACAATAAAAGGAGCAAACCTAAGCTTTTTAACCAGCCTTCGCGGATGCATGTACCACTTAGACAGAATCATTATTTGGCAAATCCTATTTCTTTCGACCCCGTCCTCGGTTTTTTTCTGATAATCTGAACGCCATTCGGATAAGTGGAGTTGGAACAATTTATTTGGTCTGTGTTAACTATAAAAGATATTGAGTAATTAAGGCTTGGGTATCAAACAATGTGCTCGCTTTAGTTGGATTATATCTCTAAATTAATCGCAGGCTACCATTGATGTTTTGTTTTATCCATTACTAACAAAGAGACCTCTAGCTTCGAATGTTGTTTTAAAAACGCCATTCATGGAAAATATTAACACCACGTCTAATGGAACCCATTAGAGCAGAATCCATGCCAATTGCTCGCTTCTCTTTTCTGAAAGATCTATTATAATTATATATTTGGAAGCATTGATCAATTTAAATTAACTCTTTTTAGTCCGTTCTATTAAACTTATGCCATTATCTATTCATTCTAAAGCAAAATACTACAAATAAAAATGAAGATTAAACACATGACATGAAGTAACCATGTAAATTCCTACTTAGGTTGACAAAGAAAATTCTTATTTTAGTTACTTTTCATATAAATAGTTATATACATGTGTCAGAATCACAATATGAAGTGGCAAAATAGAAAGAGATAGAGTCATTAAAATAAAGTAAAAAAGAATTAATTAATTATTTAATAGTTGGAAAAATCGTCATCCAATCCAAGTTTATAAAAAAGTATTTAAACTTGAGTGGATGAATAAAAAGTATTTTATTAACGCTTGAAAATTTTAATTATATATATATATATATATATATATATAAATAAATAAATAAATAAATAAATAAATAAATATATATATATATATATATATATAGCTTTGCAACACTGTTTTCTGGTATTCACTTATCACTTTCACTCTATGTATATATATAGCTTTGCAACACTGTTTTCTTGTATTCACTTATCACTTTCACTCTAGGTACTTAAACAAGAATCTTACTAGGTATTTATTGTTAACTTTCAAAGATTGGTAGTATCTCCATCATCAAGCATCACTGACCGGGGGTTGTAGTAGACTGCGAGATGTGTGGAATTTCCGTTGTCACAAGGTGTGGTGTACGTTATTGTTCTATTTTCGGATTCACTGCACTGTGGGAGTCTTTTAAGTTTGTCTTGGAGTTAATTTTGTCTATTAGGTTGAATAATTTATTGTTTTTTGTATTTGCTCGTTTATGATTTTATTTTTGTGTTTATAAATTTGTAGTTGTTCCCAGATTGTCATCTTGCCAAGTAATAATCTTGTTTAAGTACATATAGTGAAAGTGATATATATATATATATATAGCTTTGCAACACTGTTTTCTTGTATTCACTTATCACTTTCACTCTATGTATATATATAGCTTTGCAACACTGTTTTCTTGTATTCACTTATCACTTTCACTCTAGGTACTTAAACAAGAATCTTACTAGGTATTTATTGTTAACTTTCAAAGATTGGTAGTATCTCCATCATCAAGCATCACTGACCGGGGGTTGTAGTAGACTGCGAGTTGTGTGGAATTTCTGTTGTCACTAGGTGTGGTGTACCGTTATTGTTCTATTTTCGGATTCACTGCACTGTGGGAGTCTTTTAAGTTTGTCTTGGAGTTAATTTTGTCTATTAGGTTGAATAATTTATTGTTTTTTGTATTTGCTCGTTTATGATTTTATTTTTGTGTTTATAAATTTGTAGTTGTTCCCAGATTGTCATCTTGCCAAGTAATAATCTTGTTTAAGTACATATAGTGAAAGTGATATATATATATATATATATATAGCTTTGCAACACTGTTTTCTTGTATTCACTTATCACTTTCACTCTATGTATATATATAGCTTTGCAACACTGTTTTCTTGTATTCACTTATCACTTTCACTCTAGGTACTTAAACAAGAATCTTACTAGGTATTTATTGTTAACTTTCAAAGATTGGTAGTATCCCCATTATCGAGCATCACTGACCGGGGGTTGTAGTAGACTGCGAGATGTGTGGTATTTCTGTTGTCACTAGGTGTGGTGTACCGTTATTGTTCTATTTTCGGATTCACTGCACTGTGGGAGTCTTTTAAGTTTGTCTTGGAGTTAATTTTGTCTATTAGGTTGAATAATTTATTGTTTTTTGTATTTGCTCGTTTATGATTTTATTTTTGTGTTTATAAATTTGTAGTTGTTCCCAGATTGTCATCTTGCCAAGTAATAATCTTGTTTAAGTACATATAGTGAAAGTGATATATATATATATATATATATATATATATATATATATATATATATATATATATATATATATATATATATATATAAGGAAAGTGTGAAGTAACACAAGGATTCAAAAAATAATAAATTGCTAGACTCATAAGTGCGATTGTGTCAGTTGATCATTAAAACAGTCTAAATGCATCCGATTAAATGTATAACAGGCTGTGGCATGTCGTGGACATTAGACTAAGGAGCATCGTAATGGTTTGCTATCCGTTGGCTTCCCGGAAACACAAGGCAGGAAGCTTTATGGTTGAGTAAATCACAATGCAAACACAATTAGCGAATGTTTGTTAACCCACTTTACCTTTGTGTATTAATGAGAACCATATCACAATAAGGGTTCCAGGTTTACTGCTCCTAGAGAGGTAGATACGCTCTTCTTTCTGTCACTTCGTCTGGCTTTCTGCAAGGAACCTGATTTGCCATTACTCTTCCTGTATTTATGTTTGCGACAAACATTATATAGCGTCTATACTCGGCATTAAACCTGGAGTTATGTTACAGTAAAGGAGTTTTGTAAGTAGCCTTTCAATATTCTATGCAAGTTATAATTCAAGTTATATTTGAGATTTACAGCTGGCAAATGGCAGTTTTAGTGCTGGAAGAGAGCATTAATCCATAAACCCGGAGACAAATCCAGGGCAGTCCGACCT
>JBAIZL010000010.1:28585036-28862536 GCA_036971475.1 Prosapia bicincta | reverse complement strand
AAATTTAATTGAAAGGTAATTATTATATAATTAACACTAAAAGTCGTCTCCAGCAACCGGTTAGCCAACTTCACGATAACTGTTTTCCAATTCACTTTATTCGTTAAAACGAATATATATATATATATATATATATATATATATATATATATATATATATATATATATATATATATATATATATATGGTGATACGTATTCCTTCACGGATGGAAAGATATGATGAATAGTTATTATCTGGAGTAGATGCGTTCATTCTGCAGTGCATAAAATCGCAGTTCCGACTTATCGCTAGAATCTCTTCTAGCATTGACGAGGTGAACCCAACAACAGTTGAAGAGAGAGGCCACTCTCCATTTTCCATTTATCCATTTAATTACTTCATAGTGATTTACAGGTTGTTACCGCGTTGAAACATTACAGTTATAAAGGTTCTCTGCTTATATGTTGTACTAGAAGTTAAGTAAGTCTGGTTTCTAGAAAAATTAGAGTTTGTTGTGTATCTATGTGTAGCAGTGTAAACCTGTACCAGCAAGGAGAATATTTGTTCGTTAGATAGTAAAATCGAGCGTCATGGTAAGTTATACCAGTATCCTCAATTAACACATCGTTACATGCAACAGCTGTTCGTTTCTTCATTTATAGGTTAAATTTCAGTAATTTTCAAATGTGACATCAACTATAACAAAGAATCGGTCTTCTACAGCATACAAACTCTAATTTAGAATGATTCTTAAAATAAATTTAATATTGAAGCCTAAGACACGTTTCTCCCTCATTTCATTTTTGTTTAAATTCTTCTTATTTGATTTTAATTACTGTTCTGAGGTCTCACTACATCGTTTTGCATTGTTTTACTTCATTTTAGTTTCTTGTTATTAAATAATTACAAAATAAACATAGCCTACGTGTTCTATCCTGCAGCAAAATCATGTGTTTTATGAAATCATATGTTACTTATTTTAGGCCAAATAGGGACAAAATAACTTTTGCCCTATTTGCCCTTTTTATATAGGGACACATTGCCACTTTTGTAAAGCGTTTCTCTCCCATACAAAACTTAAACTAATAAATGAATTAATATTTGAAAATTCTGTAATTACATCAAATGCCATTCACTGTAAGTTTGAGAAACTGTATTTGGAGTAGACTTAATGAAAAAAGTACTTTATTAACGACTGAAAGTTTGATTAGGGTGAGTGTGAAAAAATAAAAGGAATTGTTTAAAGATTCATTATTGAAAAAAGGATTAGCTTATATGTTTTATAAAAGTTTTAGTAACATTTCACCCGTATAAAGAGTAAGGGAGGAAGAGACCGAGAAATGGAGAGAGGAAGAGAGAGGTAGGAACAGGGAGGGAAGATTATTAAATAGGGGAAGAAACATAGAGAAGTAGAGGAGAGAATAGGGATAAGAGTGAGAGGGTGGGGAAGAAGCAGGAAGAGAGAGAGAAGGAAAGGGAACGGGTCAGCTCGATCACGACATGATCACACACAAGTGCCACGATTAAGGTGAATATTTAACTGAGATCGTACAATACCCTGCATAAGATGCAAGTGGATGCGTTTGTTTTTGTTATTAAACAATGTAATTAGGAACAGGTGATGCAACTATGGTTGTCGCTAGTGATGATGGTGCGGCTGCCAGTATAGCTGACCTTGAAAAAGCAGTTTCTTCGCAGTCGCGGATATGTTAACGAAGCGAAAACACATAAAACAATCTTTGAAGTGGGTTCTTCCATCGTGGACAATTTTTTTAATTTTTAAAGCTTGACAAACCATCGTAGATTATTTTATATATAAAAATAATGTTTTTGTTATTTTCATGAGTAGAGTAGTATTCCCCAAGCTAGGTAACGGATCATTAACAGTTCCTGCGTCACGTGTATCAACGATAGAAATGAGTGTAAATAATAGCCTTTTATGGCAAAAGAGTTATTTTGGATTGCTATTACAAGAATAGAGCTCTGTTCTATCCAATCGTTTAAAGTGAGAGTGAGATAGCAAATCCGTGCTAAGAGCAAGCAATCAAGCTGTACCTAGCATTAAGGGCAATGGGACGTATTGAGGCAGAAGGCCGTTAAGCCATCGCAAGCCATGCAATCGTAAATAATACGAGTTACGCTCAAGTTAGGAGCACAACGATGGCGATGGTCAGCAGCGAAACTACGCCCTCTTTCCGAATACAGTTTTATTATATTCACAAATCCATGAGTAATAATAAAAAGGATTGTGCCACAAAGGTATCATAACTTTATACAGTAATTTTTAAAATAGGAAACAATAATAAAATAGGTATTTTAATTGTTTATTTTACTGTTTATTGTTTTAAATACATTTACAAATAAAGATTATGTTTTACATATAAGTACAGTGTGTGTATTTAAAGATTATGTGTTATAATATTGTTAAAAATATGGTTTTTAAAACCAAAAGAAAGGAGGAAGAGGAGAGGGAGGAAAAAGGAGGCATAGAGAAAGAAGAGTAGAGCGAGAGGGAGAAAAAGAAAGATAGAAAGAGAAAGAGGAAGGGAGAGAGGGAAAAAGAGGAAAGGAGGGAGGAAGAAATAAGAGGAGAGAGAGGTTAAAAAAGAGAATGGAAAGTAAGAGAGAGGGGAAAGTAAGAGAGGAAGGAAAGTAAGAAAAAGGGGAATAACGAAGTAGGGAAGGGAAGGAGAGAGAAAGACAGAGGAATGAAGAAAGAATGAGCTAGAGAAAGAGAGAGAAAGAGAGGGAGAGAGAGAGAGAACTGTATCATTTTATAAAATAAAAATAAAAAAAGAGTTCAAGCTTAAAGCAATAATAACTTGTAAGATTTTAAAAAAACTAAGTTTAGAAAACGTAAAAAAGTTAATGCAAATGACAATATTTGTGTAATTAGTTTCTTAGCCTAATAAATGTTTAAAAATATGACGCAATATAAAGGAATTCTAAAAGGTATTATGAGGGAAACATTTCAGAATGTTACACGAGAACTTTGCTTTCCACAATCGGGTCCCAGCCACGAGGAGAGATTAGTTGACAGCGCATTCTAGGAGGTAACGTTAAAACTACGTACGAAGCTACGTACACTCATGTTTATGCTTTTAGAGTAACATAAATTGGCTGGGAATCGTGGCGTATTCTTGTAATCCATGCTACTTGGAGGCCGGGTGATTGGATCTCACTCTCGCCTGCGTCGATTCTCGAGTCTTCCGTCTGATGATTCACGACCGCATCTCGAGAAACGGCATCGGCCATTGTGGATTTGTGGGAAATAGCAACGTTGTAGGTTGTTATCCCATTCCGTGTGACATTTGTAAATAATTTCCAGGCATGAGAGGCCATTGTGTGGGCCTTCTCCTGAAAGAGTTACAATGTCACATACAGAATCAGTGGGCCTTTCTCCTGAAAGAGTTTACAATGTCACATACAGAATCAGTGGGCCTTTCTCCTGAAAGAGTTTACAATGTCACATACAGAATCAGTGGGTCTTTCTCCTGAAAGAGTTTACAATGTCACATACAGAATCAGTGGGCCTTTCTCCTGAAAGAGTTTACAATGTCACATACAAAATCAGTGGGCCTTTCTCCTGAAAGAGTTTACAATGTCACATACAGAATCAGTGGGCCTTCTCCTGAAAGAGTTTACAATGTCACATACAGAATCAGTGGGCCTTGCTCCTGAAAGAGTTTACAATGTCACATACAGAATCAGTGGGCCTTTCTCCTGAAAGAGTTTACAATGTCACATTCAGAATCAGTGGCCCTTCTCCTGAAAGAGTTTACAATGTCATAGAATCAGTTTCAGAAACAACGTGAACTTAAGGTAGACACATGGAACAGTTGGGAGACATTCACCTTTTGCTAATTCAAATAATTTTGGTAAATTACACATTTTATGTATATGTATTATGTTATTAATTTTGGGTTTGATTTTATAGCTTTAAATAATTAAATATGTGTGCATTACTATCTGCATCATCGATTGCTGTTACAATAAGTAACAAGGAGGGAGTAAAGGAAAGGAGAGATATGTGCTGAGAGAAAGTCAGAGAACGGGAATGAGAGCTTGAGAAATACAGAATGAATAGGAGGGAGAGACAGAGACAGAGGAAGAGAAAAGGAAAGAGAGCTGTTACAATGAATAACAAGGAGGGAGTAAGGGAAAGAAGAGATATGTGCTGAGAGAGAGTCAGAGAACGGGAATAAGAGATTGAGAAATACAGAATGAATGGGAGGGAGAGAAAGAGAGAGAGGAAGAGGAAAGGAAAGAGAACTGTTACAATGAATAAGAAGGAGGGAGTAAGGGAAAGAAGTGATATGTGCAGAGAGAAAGTCAGAGAACGGGAATGAGAGATTGAGAAATACAGAATAAATGGGAGAGAGAGAGAGAGAGAGAGAGAGAGAGAGAGAGAGAGAGAGAGAGGAGTGGGAGGGAGGGAAGGAGACAGAGATAACTTTTCAAGAATTAAATTAACCACTGTTATAGAAATACATTTCTAATAGCGTAGTGCCTAAAGTTGGAATTAACGTGTTATGATAAATAGTTGTATGAAAAATATTTTATTAAGCAAAAACCAGTCAATTATCCCTGTTTAAACATTAATAGAGAAATAATTAAAATATATACCAGCTCTCTCTCTCTTATACACAACAATCACTCAAACAAACTAAGTACACAAAATTGAGTTGAATAAACTTTTCATATTATCAAGGTGTAGTTCCATTTTGACGATGAAAGTTTTCGCTGGGTAACATGTACTAACACGAAGAAAAGTAGGACGAAGCCGTAACTCGGAATTATAGTAAGCTATTGTGTTTGCATAATCATGTAGCGTGCACGCTCATTGTTCCTGGAGGGAGAGGGATAAAGATCTGAGAGGCTCGTTTAGCTTAGAAAACAATCTGAATAAAGTCGGAATTAGCTCATTATTTATCTGTTTGCGTCACGACAAATTATCAGAGAGACTACGTTCTTATTATACACAAATCTCCAAGTTAGTTACAGTGACGTCATCAGCGTGATGAAGCGATTGTCTTCTGCTTTCTGTCGCCTTCTGTGGTATTACTCGATCCAAACAAAAAGCCTCACTGCTTGTACGTACACGAAGGAAGTATGCTACACTTACTTACGATGAAAATATAATTTAAATTTAAATTTTGAGTTGTAAAATGGTCAACCTTATTTATAATTTAAATCTTTACATTTTAAAATTTATTTTCAAATATTTTAAATTTATTTTAAATAGGTTGCAATAAATAAACTTATTTATAAATATAGCACAAGCTATTAACATGTCAGTATATTAGGTAATGTTATTTATAGTTAAGAAATTTGAAAATAATATATTATTTGTTAGACATAGGCCTACATTGTAACAAACTGCTAATGTCCTGCACAGAAATGCGTATAAGTCCATACGTTACAGCTTAATTCAATCAAATATAAGATGTTTGTAGGTTTATATTAAATTGTTGTTGAAACATAATCACTTCAGGCTTGTTACATAGCTTCATGAAAATTTCTAAGTGACGTCACATTTTGCATGGTACCCTTCCAGGAAAAGTAATTCCTTCTATTAGCTCATACTCTCCCTTCTATTAGCTCACAATCTCCCTTCTATTAGCTCATACTCTCCCTTCTATTAGCTCGTACTCTCCCTTCTATTAGCTCATACTCTCCCTTCTATTAGCTCGTACTCTCCCTTCTATTAGCTCATACTCTCCCTTCTATTAGCTCGTACTCTCCTTTCTATTAGCTCATACTCTCCCTTCTATTAGCTCACAATCTCCCTTCTATTAGCTCATACTCTCCCTTCTATTAGCTTATACTCTCCCTTCTATTAGCTCATACTCTCCCTTCTATTAGCTCGTACTCTCCTTTCTATTAGCTCATACTCTCCCTTCTATTAGCTCGTACTCTCCCTTCTATTAGCTCATACTCTCCCTTCTATTAGCTCGTACTCTCCTTTCTATTAGCTCATACTCTCCCTTCTATTAGCTCATACTCTCCCTTCTATTAGCTCATACTCTCCCTTCTATTAGCTCATACTCCCCCTTCTATTAGCTCATACTCTCCCTTCTATTAGCTCATACTCTCCCTTCTATTAGCTCATACTCTCCCTTCTATTAGCTCATACTCTCCTTTCTATTAGCTCATACTCTCCCTTCTATTAGCTCATACTCTCCCTTCTATTAGCTCGTACTCTCCCTTCTATTAGCTCATACTCTCCCTTCTATTAGCTCGTACTCTCCTTTCTATTAGCTCATAATCTCCCTTCTATTAGCTCATACTCTCCTTTCTATTAGCTCATACTCTCCCTTCTATTAGCTCATACTCTCCCTTCTATTAGCTCATACTCTCCCTTCTATTAGCTCGTACTCTCCCTTCTATTAGCTCATACTCTCCCTTCTATTAGCTCATACTCTCCTTTCTATTAGCTCATACTCTCCCTTCTATTAGCTCATACTCTCCCTTCTATTAGCTTATACTCTCCCTTCTATTAGCTCGTACTTTCCCTTCTATTAGCTCATACTCTCCATTCTATTAGCTCATACTCTCCCTTCTATTAGCTCACAATCTCCCTTCTATTAGCTCATACTCTCCCTTCTATTAGCTCATACTCTCCATTCTATTAGCTCATACTCTCCCTTCTATTAGCTCACAATCTCCCTTCTATTAGCTCATACTCCCCCTTCTATTAGCTCATATTCTCCCTTCTATTAGCTCGTACTTTCCCTTCTATTAGCTCATACTCTCCATTCTATTAGCTCATACTCTCCCTTCTATTAGCTCACAATCTCCCTTCTATTAGCTCATACTCTCCCTTCTATTAGCTCATACTCTCCATTCTATTAGCTCATACTCTCCCTTCTATTAGCTCACAATCTCCCTTCTATTAGCTCATACTCTCCCTTCTATTAGCTCATACTCTCCATTCTATTAGCTCATACTCTCCCTTCTATTAGCTCACAATCTCCCTTCTATTAGCTCATACTCTCCCTTCTATTAGCTCACAATCTCCCTTCTATTAGCTCATACTCTCCCTTCTATTAGCTCACAATCTCCCTTCTATTAGCTCATACTCCCCTTTTATAAATCTTGTTCAAAGTTCCATGCGTTCAGATATTACATTTTATTCATCCACTCATGTTCGAATACATTTTTTAAAACTCATAGTGAATGACACTTGATGGTAATACAGTTTTTTCAAATATTAATTCATTAAATATATTTAATAATGTATTAAATTTTAGTTTTATATGGGAGAAATTTTCACGAAAGGGACAAGGTATACAATATAGTTATTACGCCCAAATTTGGCATAAAATAAGTGATAACATATGATTTTCATAAAACAGCTGATTTTTTGTTATAGGTTATGAGGTAGAACAGTTGTTTTAACACATAGGTTATGTTACTTTATTTATATAAATTGTAATTATTTAATAAAATGTAAATAAAATTAAATTTTTGTTTGTTGCCCCACGTGGGAATTGACTTTAAGAAAGTCTTGTTTATATTAGGCCTACTTGTGAAATACTGCGACGTTAGTAGTTATATATTCAAAAACTTTAAATTTAATCGACACAATTTGCTTATTCTTAAAATACTTTCAGGTTATTTAATAACTGTAAAAATCCCAAACCTATTTGCATTACATCATTAAGCATTTGAGCGACATATGTTGCATATTACCGATTCAAATTATCTCTTGACAGGACAGTAAACATAAGTCCTGTAAAATTCTCAAATGGACAGAGAAAAATGCGCCAGTAAGTTTCCCCATAAAGATCGTTCACCCAATAGAAATAAACCTGTTACAAATTTTTTTCTCAGTAGTTTGTAATCGCTATAAAGATAAATGTAAATAAATGAAACCTCTATCTCACAAATAACTTTTTCCTTTATTTAAAACCGTATGTAAATTCCAACTGCTAGCAATCATCCCCAGAGGTTTACAATACTACTAGTATTTGCCGTGTAAACTACCTCTGAGGATGATTGCTATGCAATTGAAATGTACATAAGGTTTTAAATAAAAAAAAGTTATTTGAGGTTTCATTTACTTAAATTAAACATTACGCCACATTTGATAGCTATAAGGATGTTTAATATATCTATTTAGAAACGAGCTGTTTAATTGTTATCACCCCTCACTTAGCAATCACTGCTACCAACGTAACAGCAGAAGATTGATTGCCTCCTATCCATTCAAAGTGAAACGCGCTACTGCGCATGCCCTCCAAACTGTAAGTGAAGCACGGCATTTGCTCCTACAGTAACACTTTGCGCGTCCTGGCAATTGTAACATGTGACGATCTCGTGCAAACCCCTTCGTACGAGCTGATGCTAGTTGCAACTCAGATATAAGTACAAATTGTAAACAAAGGTAATAGAGTTTTGTTTCATTAATAAATAGGTTTAGTAAATAATTTACTATGTTTATAAAACTTAAACAAAACTTTATTCAACTCAAATTATATATTATTTCAAAGCCATTGCATCTTTTTAAAATAAATTTGAATTCTGTTTAAACAGTTTTAAGTTTATAATTTAAAATCTGGAAAAACCTGTTTCGTATATAAAAAACAAATATACATCAAAAGTAACTAAATTTTTTGCGTTGCACATTATAAATAGTTTTGTTTGTTTGCGATACTTTATCCACCACATGTACATAGCCTCTTATATGACTGGGAGATGTGTTTCAACATAATTATAGCTGTTTATTTCAACTGGTCAGATATATTAATGTATTTCCAATTCACTTAAAATAGAGTTAGCTATGTTTTAAAATTATAGTCGGGGTACTCAAAGTTTTACCAGTGTTCTCCTTTTAAGTTTGTAATAATAAAACGTACCCTTGCATTTGTTTCTAGTGATGCAAGAGGAGATATTCATTAAATAATGAACTAGGAGTCCCGGCGGCCATAAAAACGTTTGTCATGAATTAAAATACGCAACTCATGAAAATACCCAAGTACTTTGTTACTTTTAAGTGTGCGTGTGGTTCAAATTTTCATTCGTTAATAAAATATATTTTTTTTACCCACTCAAGGTCTAATACATTTCTTATTAAGTGTATTTATAAGTGTATTACGTGGACGCCACTTGATGTCAATTCAGTTTTTTCAAATATTAATTCATGAATTAAATTTAGTAATTGTTTATTTTAGTTTTATATCGGACAGAAACTTCTCTCAAAAGGCGCAAGCTATGCAATGTAGTTATTTCGTCCTATGTGACTTAAAGTAAGTGATAACATATGATTTCATAAGACCGCTGATTTTATGTTAAAGGTTATGTGGTAGAACAGGTGTTTCAATGCATTGGTTATGTTACTTTATTTATAATAATTGTGATTATTTTATAAAAAGTAACTAAAACAAAAACATTCTTGGTTGATTAATGTAGGAATTTACTTAAAATTTTCTTGTTTATGTTAATTGTTAAATTTCAGCTGCAGAAAAATAGTTAAATGAATTCCATATTTACTCCATATCTACCTGTCTGTCAGAGCCATAAAACGAATCTTAGTCCCGGCTACGACTTCTATTTTATTCTTCATGAACAGTTTACAACGGACATTTATAAATAACAGCTACTAATAAAGGTAGGGATGAGTTCGTATCTTATATTCTACAAAGTCCATTGAAACTTTGATAAATAGAGATGCATGCCTCTCCAAGGCGTTCGGTGAGCTAAGTCCGAGTAGGAGTTCCACAGAAAAGGTTTTGATAACTCTCTGTAACCGTTCATAACGCTGACCCAATAGTTTTAACTTAACGGGGCCTACTGAGGTATCACTACTGGAACATATTTCTTGCGTGTCTCAGGACGTTCGCACAGTATAGTTTGGGAAACTCGTTTTGGTTGACAAGTAGCAGCGTTTTTAATATTTGATTCTCCTTCTTGATATATCCTTCACTTTTTTTATTTAACAATTGTTTTACGATACTCAATTAAACAGAGGCAATAAATATTTTTAATTATTTGAAGTTTCATCAGAAATTAAATTTAATTTATAGAGAAAATGAAAAGTTATTATTTTTGACGTTTTGTAAAGTTTTTCTGCAATATTTGACTTTTATACTGTAAAATATTAAAATTTATTTCTATTACGTTATTTTCCGTCACAAAATGCAATATCATTAGAAGAATTGGCTTTTTTAGGCGGAATTTAATAAATTTAGTTGCTGATCCTCAGCGTATCCAAGAATGCTCAAGGACGTCTTCTACTTATCTTTCTCCCGATCCCAGGGTTGGACTCCTTCTCCAGCTCCTCGAACCTCTATCACCTCTGACTTCACTATCTAGATCGCTCTTCCCGTCCATCGCTTCCCTTTCTACTATCATGTCTACCAATGGGGTAAGTTCTCTTATTTAAAGAAAAATCTACTTTGGAGAATAAGTGCTTTTGTACTTGCCCCCTGTTAGCCTACATGTCTGTTAGAGTAAAGCTAACGGTATCAGAGCAACCCTTTCTACTATCATGTCTACCAATGGAGTAAGTTTTTCTTATTTAAAGAAAAATCTACTTTGGAGAATAAGTGCTTTTGTACTTGCCCCCTGTTAGCCTACATGTCTGTTAGAGTAAAGCTAACGGTATCAGAGCAACCCTTTCTACTATCATGTCTACCAATGGAGTAAGTTTTTCTTATTTAAAGAAAAATCTACTTTGGAGAATAAGTGCTTTTGTACTTGCCCCCTGTTAGCCTACATGTCTGTCAGAGTAAAGCTAACGGTATCAGAGCAACCCTTTCTACTATCATGTCTACCAATGGTGTAAGTTTTTCTTATTTAAAGAAAAATCTACTTTGGAGAATAAGTGCTTTTGTACTTGCCCCTTGTTAGCCTACATGTCTGTTAGAGTAAAGCTAACGGTATCAGAGCAACCCTTTCTACTATCATGTCTACCAATGGAGTAAGTTTTTCTTATTTAAAGAAAAATCTACTTTGGAGAATAAGTGCTTTTGTACTTGCCCCCTGTTAGCCTACATGTCTGTCAGAGTAAAGCTAACGGTATCAGAGCAACCCTTTCTACTATCATGTCTACCAATGGTGTAAGTTTTTCTTATTTAAAGAAAAATCTACTTTGGAGAATAAGTGCTTTTGTACTTGCCCCTTGTTAGCCTACATGTCTGTCAGAGTAAAGCTAACGGTATCAGAGCAACCCTTACTACTATCATGTCTACCAATGGTGTAAGTTTTTCTTATTTAAAGAAAAATCTACTTTGGAGAATAAGTGCTTTTGTACTTGCCCCTTGTTAGCCTACATGTCTGTTAGAGTAAAGCTAACGGTATCAGAGCAACCCTTACTACTATCATGTCTACCAATGGTGTAAGTTTTTCTTATTTAAAGAAAAATCTACTTTGGAGAATAAGTGCTTTTGTACTTGCCCCTTGTTAGCCTACATGTCTGTCAGAGTAAAGCTAACGGTATCAGAGCAACCCTTTCTACTATCATGTCTACCAATGGTGTAAGTTTTTCTTATTTAAAGAAAAATCTACTTTGGAGAATAAGTGCTTTTGTACTTGCCCCTTGTTAGCCTACATGTCTGTTAGAGTAAAGCTAACGGTATCAGAGCAACCCTTTCTACTATCATGTCTACCAATGGAGTAAGTTTTTCTTATTTAAAGAAAAATCTACTTTGGAGAATAAGTGCTTTTGTACTTGCCCCCTGTTAGCCTACATGTCTGTCAGAGTAAAGCTAACGGTATCAGAGCAACCCTTTCTACTATCATGTCTACCAATGGTGTAAGTTTTTCTTATTTAAAGAAAAATCTACTTTGGAGAATAAGTGCTTTTGTACTTGCCCCTTGTTAGCCTACATGTCTGTCAGAGTAAAGCTAACGGTATCAGAGCAACCCTTACTACTATCATGTCTACCAATGGTGTAAGTTTTTCTTATTTAAAGAAAAATCTACTTTGGAGAATAAGTGCTTTTGTACTTGCCCCTTGTTAGCCTACATGTCTGTTAGAGTAAAGCTAACGGTATCAGAGCAACCCTTACTACTATCATGTCTACCAATGGTGTAAGTTTTTCTTATTTAAAGAAAAATCTACTTTGGAGAATAAGTGCTTTTGTACTTGCCCCTTGTTAGCCTACATGTCTGTCAGAGTAAAGCTAACGGTATCAGAGCAACCCTTACTACTATCATGTCTACCAATGGTGTAAGTTTTTCTTATTTAAAGAAAAATCTACTTTGGAGAATAAGTGCTTTTGTACTTGCCCCTTGTTAGCCTACATGTCTGTCAGAGTAAAGCTAACGGTATCAGAGCAACCCTTTCTACTATCATGTCTACCAATGGAGTAAGTTTTTCTTATTTAAAGAAAAATCTACTTTGGAGAATAAGTGCTTTTGTACTTGCCCCCTGTTAGCCTACCTGTCTGTCAGAGTAAAGCTAACGGTATCAGAGCAACCCTTACTACTATCATGTCTACCAATGGTGTAAGTTTTTCTTATTTAAAGAAAAATCTACTTTGGAGAATAAGTGCTTTTGTACTTGCCCCTTGTTAGCCTACATGTCTGTCAGAGTAAAGCTAACGGTATCAGAGCAACCCTTTCTACTATCATGTCTACCAATGGTGTAAGTTTTTCTTATTTAAAGAAAAATCTACTTTGGAGAATAAGTGCTTTTGTACTTGCCCCTTGTTAGCCTACATGTCTGTTAGAGTAAAGCTAACGGTATCAGAGCAACCCTTTCTACTATCATGTCTACCAATGGAGTAAGTTTTTCTTATTTAAAGAAAAATCTACTTTGGAGAATAAGTGCTTTTGTACTTGCCCCCTGTTAGCCTACATGTCTGTCAGAGTAAAGCTAACGGTATCAGAGCAACCCTTACTACTATCATGTCTACCAATGGAGTAAGTTTTTCTTATTTAAAGAAAAATCTACTTTGGAGAATAAGTGCTTTTGTACTTGCCCCCTGTTAGCCTACATGTCTGTTAGAGTAAAGCTAACGGTATCAGAGCAACCCTTTCTACTATCATGTCTACCAATGGAGTAAGTTTTTCTTATTTAAAGAAAAATCTACTTTGGAGAATAAGTGCTTTTGTACTTGCCCCCTGTTAGCCTACATGTCTGTTAGAGTAAAGCTAACGGTATCAGAGCAACCCTTACTACTATCATGTCTACCAATGGAGTAAGTTTTTCTTATTTAAAGAAAAATCTACTTTGGAGAATAAGTGCTTTTGTACTTGCCCCCTGTTAGCCTACATGTCTGTCAGAGTAAAGCTAACGGTATCAGAGCAACCCTTACTACTATCATGTCTACCAATGGAGTAAGTTTTTCTTATTTAAAGAAAAATCTACTTTGGAGAATAAGTGCTTTTGTACTTGCCCCCTGTTAGCCTACATGTCTGTCAGAGTAAAGCTAACGGTATCAGAGCAACCCTTACTACTATCATGTCTACCAATGGAGTAAGTTTTTCTTATTTAAAGAAAAATCTACTTTGGAGAATAAGTGCTTTTGTACTTGCCCCCTGTTAGCCTACATGTCTGTTAGAGTAAAGCTAACGGTATCAGAGCAACCCTTTCTACTATCATGTCTACCAATGGAGTAAGTTTTTCTTATTTAAAGAAAAATCTACTTTGGAGAATAAGTGCTTTTGTACTTGCCCCCTGTTAGCCTACATGTCTGTCAGAGTAAAGCTAACGGTATCAGAGCAACCCTTACTACTATCATGTCTACCAATGGAGTAAGTTTTTCTTATTTAAAGAAAAATCTACTTTGGAGAATAAGTGCTTTTGTACTTGCCCCCTGTTAGCCTACATGTCTGTTAGAGTAAAGCTAACGGTATCAGAGCAACCCTTTCTACTATCATGTCTACCAATGGAGTAAGTTTTTCTTATTTAAAGAAAAATCTACTTTGGAGAATAAGTGCTTTTGTACTTGCCCCCTGTTAGCCTACATGTCTGTTAGAGTAAAGCTAACGGTATCAGAGCAACCCTTACTACTATCATGTCTACCAATGGAGTAAGTTTTTCTTATTTAAAGAAAAATCTACTTTGGAGAATAAGTGCTTTTGTACTTGCCCCCTGTTAGCCTACATGTCTGTCAGAGTAAAGCTAACGGTATCAGAGCAACCCTTTCTACTATCATGTCTACCAATGGAGTAAGTTTTTCTTATTTAAAGAAAAATCTACTTTGGAGAATAAGTGCTTTTGTACTTGCCCCCTGTTAGCCTACATGTCTGTCAGAGTAAAGCTAACGGTATCAGAGCAACCCTTTCTACTATCATGTCTACCAATGGTGTAAGTTTTTCTTATTTAAAGAAAAATCTACTTTGGAGAATAAGTGCTTTTGTACTTGCCCCCTGTTAGCCTACATGTCTGTCAGAGTAAAGCTAACGGTATCAGAGCAACCCTTACTACTATCATGTCTACCAATGGAGTAAGTTTTTCTTATTTAAAGAAAAATCTACTTTGGAGAATAAGTGCTTTTGTACTTGCCCCTTGTTAGCCTACATGTCTGTTAGAGTAAAGCTAACGGTATCAGAGCAACCCTTTCTACTATCATGTCTACCAATGGAGTAAGTTTTTCTTATTTAAAGAAAAATCTACTTTGGAGAATAAGTGCTTTTGTACTTGCCCCCTGTTAGCCTACATGTCTGTCAGAGTAAAGCTAACGGTATCAGAGCAACCCTTGAAGCTGTAGCTTAACAACAATAGATATATTACTTATGCTAAAGAGTGGTAAATAACGGTTATTTATTACAGGCTACATTTAAACTTACATACGTTTTCTTTATAACACACACACACACACACACACACACACACACACACACACACACACACACACACACACACACACACACACACACACACACACACACACACACACACACACACACACACACACACACACACACACACACACACACAAATATATATATATATATATATATATCAAAATAACTAAGGGTATTTAAATACAAGAGTTATTAATAATTTTTATTCCTAATAAATTAATAAAATTAAATAATTAAATTAAAAATTTTTGATTAATAATTAATAATAATTCTTCTATTTGGATAACCTTAGTTGTTTTTTATTATTATACAAAAAACATATTGAACACACACACACACACACACACATATATATATATATATATATATATATATTATAACATAACGTATGAGGCTAAAGAATAATTTCAGATTATATCCAAAAAGAAAAATAGTCGGAAGAAATATTAAGCAAATGCGACAAGAATAGTTACTAAAAATACTGACAAAGTACTTAACCATTATTTTATTTCAAGTGTAAGCATAAAGGGCTGTGGGAACCTTTGACAAAAGAAGGGTCCAACTATATTAAGATAGGACTTTCCAAGGACCAAAATACCTGGGTTATAATAACACTAGCGTTAGAGAAAGCTTTTTGTTAGTGGGTGTGGGGATAACCAAATTAACTAAAATACGTGAGGAGGGAGAGATAAGGCGAGGTTGAAAAAGGAAGTGATCGGGAACTCTTGGAGGAACTACAGGAAAGGGCAGACGTATTGGGGGGGGGGCAAGTGTCAGCAATGTTAATAAGGGGTAAATTTTGGTTAATAGAATTGAGGGAAATGTAAATTTTTTTGTGTATAATTTAAAAAGTGCAAAGTAAATAATTTAGTAAAGAATTAGGAAAAATAAGTCACTAACTTAAAAGTGCATCGAAGCAGTATCAACGGTCAAGATCCCAGGAACTCAACCAACAATAAGTTCTTTCTTTTTACATTAAAATTAGCCAACACAGCTTTATAAACAGTAAATTCAGATCAATTTTAAATTCATTAATATAAAATAATCATCTAGTTTTTTTCACCATGTTCTAATTCATAAAAAGTTCCATAATAACGACTTGAGAGAAAGAGCAATTAACTTAACCTTTATTGCCATAAAGTCCACCTTTTTGTAAGATGAGTTAAGGAATCAATCTTGTCACTAAATAGTCAAAATGTAAGGTAAATTGAGAATATAGTCGTAGCTAAGAATCGCCGTAATTAATTCATCAGATTCAAATATTGGCGTTATGGAGAGGATCATTCAGCAGTCAACAGTTAACGCAAGACATGTGAGTTTGTTTTAGCTCTGGACACAGCGGTGACGAGTATTTAACAATAATATAATTAATCAGCACTAATTAGGTAGTAATTTAAAAAAAAACATAAAATAACAATTGCTGCAACAATTTTACTGCAAAACATAATAATAAAATAAGATTAAAGAGTTGATTATAGAGTTAAAATATTGCTCATGTAAAGGCTTCAGCTGCGGAAACGTTATCACGGTTGGCTCTTGCCCACTAAGCCTAAAATAATGAAGAAAAGCACAATCGGGTGAATATATGACATATATATTGTTACGATAAACCCCTCGTGACGTATGTGTAGGGACTAACAACCGCGTAGTTAATTTAAATTGAATAGAGTTGGCTATTAAAGGGATTGTACGAGCAGAACAGACGTTTGCACTCCGCCCTGCACAAACACCAAGGAGAGAACAAAAGCGTCTATAAATACTACTTTATTTTGCCAGCATTTATAATTTAAACAATTCAAATATCATTTCGCAGCACAATTTTGTTTTTTAAAGTTATAGTTTAAAAAGTAATATAAGCAAACATTGTTTAACGTCAATTCCTACTTAAGTCAACAAACACAAATTTTATTTGAGTTATTTTTATTAAAGAATTAAATTAATATAAATAAATTAACATAACCTATGTCTTAAAACTGCTGTTCTAACCTATATCATAAAATCAGCTGTTTTATGAAATCATATGTTATCACTTATTTTAAGCCAACATAATATATTTATATTACATACCTTGCACCTTTTGTGAAAAGTTTTCTCCCATATAAAATTAAAATTCACAAATTAAATTTAGTTAATAAATAAATATTTGAAAAAAACTGTATTAACGTGAAGTGTCATCTCCTACAAATTTAAGGAATGTATTTCAACTTGAGTGGATGAATAAAAAGTATTTTACTAACAATTGAAAAATTGAACAAAATATATATAGGGAGAGTGCGAAGTAATAGAAGGAAAATATAAACTAAATTATAAATACAAATGTGAAATGTTTTTACAAATATAATTACATTTAATAAATATAAATGTAAAAGAAATAAAATTAGGTTCTTGTGGAAATAGTTTGGTCATACAACCACTAATACTTGCTACAGGTCTTTTCTCCAATGAGAAATATTCAAGGGAAGCAAAAAATGTCAAGAAAATTTACTCTAAACAATAACACTGTTTTAGAAAAGAAGTAAGTTTGTAACAATACGAGTGCATAAAAGAATGCATATAAAAGCCCTTGCTTCTTGTCTAAACAGGGAAGGCCATTGCGGAAAATGTGTGTCTATAAACGGGTACCTTTGACTGACCAATTGGGTATTTAAAGATCCGGTGGAGCTATAGAGTTTTGTTGTGAGGGCAGGTTATGTATGTAAGTGTGTGTCAATGTTTGCTGTGGGTGTTGAACGTGATTTGAAATAGTTGTATATATTTTATTGGTCGATTGGATGGAGTTTGTTACTTTATTTCTCCGGTAACAAGTAGAACCTCGTCATGTCTGACTCCTTTAACTCGGATCTCCGGAAATAAGCAGAACCTCGTTAAGTATGGCTTCTTTAACTCGGATCTCTGGAAATAAGCAGAACCTCGTCAAGTCCGACCCCTTTAACTCGGATCTCCGGTAACAAAAGCAGAACCTCGTCAAGTCTGACTTCTTTAACTCGGATCTCCGGAAATAAGCAGAACCTCGTTAAGTATGGCTTCTTTAACTCGGATCTCTGGAAATAAGCAGAACCTCGTCAAGTCCGACCCCTTTAACTCGGATCTCCGGTAACAAGTAGAACCTCGTCATGTCTGACTCCTTTAACTCGGATCTCCGGAAATAAGCAGAACCTCGTTAAGTATGGCTTCTTTAACTCGGATCTCTGGAAATAAGCAGAACCTCGTCAAGTCCGACCCCTTTAACTCGGATCTCCGGTAACAAGTAGAACCTCGTCATGTCTGACTCCTTTAACTCCGATCTCCGGAAACAAGCAGAACCTCGTCAAGTCTGTTCCGTTTAACTCGGATCTCCGGTAACAAGCAGAACCTCGTCAAGTGTGACCCCTTTAACTCGGATCTTCGGATTATTCAGAATGATTGTGAAGTACAATAAATTAGAAATAAAAATTAAATAAGTAGTCTACAGGAAATACATAATAAATCTTACACAACAATAAAAACGTCCAAGAACTAAAGGTAAGCAAAATAATGCTTTGTGCTTCTTACCCTAACAAGACTAAGGGGTCGCAGCACGAAAACTGCTCACAAAATTAAACTATCAAAATTGTCAGATTTGTTTGCCAAGAAATAATCTGCAATGAAGTTTAGCTTTATATACATGTACGTTCATACACTTTACATAATACTCTTTGTTTGATAAATATAAAGGAGTTTTTCTATAAGTCCAATGTCGTCATTTAACTTTTACCTTAGTATCTGATACGTGTATTCTCTATTATCCAGTTAGGTTCTAGTGTGTAGGTAAGTAGTACATATTATCATATTTTCAAGAGGTCAAGTGCATTGGAACTATGGAGTTCTCGTGTACGCGTGCCTCCAAGATTTCTATGTATTTTATTTCTATTTAACTTTACCTTTTCTAAAATGAAACTTAAATATTCTTACCTATGAAAATGCCTATGTACTGTTTGCTCTAAAACTAGATCTAACGTTTGCAAGAACGCATTGAGTGTTGACATCCTTGGTAACCATGGAGACGCTGACACAAGCTATCTATGCTTGTCGTGAAAGAAGCACTTTTGTAGAATAGAAAGTCGTAAATTGGGACGCTTTAGCCAAATACTGGTTTGGCACTTAAGATATCAGACAATGTTTTCTCTGTAGAATGATAGTTCGCTACTTGAGATACAGGGTAAACTGTTTTTGGCAACGGGGGCGTTTGGCAGTTAATATATCAGGTTTTGCTCTCAGGTAAATAGATTTGTTTTTTTTAAGTGAACCTTTAATACCCGATGGTCGTCATTTCAAAATATTTGACTTTCGAGTGACTTTCGTTGTTCAGCTTATAATGCCCATTTTATAATTGGCGAAGATATTATTTTTGAACTTTGTAAGATAATAAAAGCAAATAAAAACATACACAAAACTCAAAAATTAATCATTTATTTACTCATACGCGTTTCAATGACAAAGTAATTATCATCAGTGAGTGTTACTACTACAAACTCTAACTTACAACTAGGATGAAAGTAAGGTTACACTTCCATATTTATACAGTAGGCGTTGCCACGCCAACCTGACAAAACAACAATTATTAACCCTGGGGCTAAAATGTAGAAAATGCCCGACAACCGCGGACAACACGATGGAATGTCTGGCTTACTACAAGCGGAGGTTGGACGAAGAGGAAGTATGCTGAAGGATCATTGTTTATTAACATGCCAAGGATCGACTATATACAAAACCGCTGCACCTAAAGCTAAACGACAAAGCTTAAGCCAGCGAGTGTGTGGTATTTGCTCTACATTGATACAGCTGAGTTTAAAGGGCCTTTGAAAGCTTTGTAAGGCGAGTCTGTAGGACTGCGGAGGGGGGGGGAGGAGGGGGTTAATCAGGTCAAATATTTCCCCGAAAAGCTCTAGACGTTCTGATTAGTCTCGCTTACATTCTTATTATAGTTATTAAATTTCTTATCTTAGCAATAAATTATAGAAAAAAAATCTTAAGTATAATAGAATAACTTGTACAAAAATAATCTTATTTTCAACATATACGTTTTTATCAAGCAAGTATATATATACACATATACATTCTCTCTATATATTTTTGTATTTCTCCCAATTTTAATAAATATTTAGTTCAGGTCATTCTAAATAACTTTCTACTTATTTAGAATGTATTTTTCAACTCCTCCTATTAATTCACACTCTCCTTATTCATATATTCTTCAAATTTTTAATCGTTAATAAAATACTTTTTATTCATCTACCTCAGTTTAAATACACTGTTTTTTAAACTTGTAGTGTCAAGATGACACTTGATGTTAATACAGTTTTTTCAAATAATATATTTAATAATACAATTTAATAATGAATATATTTCAAATTTATTGGGAGGCTAACTTTTCGCGAAATGGGTAAGGTATGCAATATAGTAATTTCGTCATATTTAGCTTGAAATAAGTAATAACATATGATTTTATAAAACAGCTGACTTATGTTATAGGTTATGTAGTAAAATCTCTGTTTTGTCGTTTAGGTTATGATACTTTATTTTTATTAATTGTAATTATTTAATAAAAGTAACTAAAATAAAACTTTTCTTTATTGACCTAAGGAGAAATTGGTTTTGAAAATCTTTGTTTATATTAATTGTTAGGTAACATGTGTAGGAAGGAAAGGGTTCAGACACGGCTCAGACTTATCGATTATTAACAGTTCCCGATTAATCAGTTTAATTCACTTACAAAGATAAAGAGATGAATAGAAAGCGAGTTTTTGGAGCGCTTTTCCTCAACGGCAGCTTCTTACTGCTTCACGATTTTTAGGTTAGGTTTTTATTAAAGAGAATGTATGAATTTAATTAAAACAGATTTTCCAGACGCCAACGTAACATGTGTTACGGGACGGAGCAGAATGTCTACATTGGGGCGCAGTTGTTGTTACTCCCGTTAAATAGTTTCAGGTGAAATATGAAAACAGTGTTCGACTAAGTTCGGCTATTTGGAATAAATAGAGAGCCATAAGCAGAAGTTATGTTGTACAAAATCCAAGCGAATGGCTTCCAATAAAGTTTGCATTTTAAAATATTTTAAAGCGTTTTGACTCAACTAAATTAAAATTGGAAAGAAAGAGTTGTTTATTGTGAATAAAATAGTTTTACTATCCGTACGCCTACCATTGGCAGCTGCGAACTATCATACAGAAACAACCCTTTGAATTTAAAATGTAGTTATTAGGTTTATAGAAAATATTAAAGAAAAATTGGATAAATTTGATTAAGCAAAATTAATTGCTTTTTAAAATTATAATAGTTGCTAAAAATAAGTTTTTACATCACAAATTGGAACTATAAAAAGATTTATTGAAATGTAAAGAACATTTTCTTCAACTGATAAACCATATTGCATAATAATATTTGAACTTGTTAATACTCGTATTGTATCTACAATATAGAAAGTTGTAAGCACCGTGTTTCTTTTTCGGAAGTCTTCGGGAGAATCCGATCTTCCTCGGAGATCTGACGGAAACTGTAAATACGCAAATTAAATGCTTTTTGTCTACGTGTCTTAAATGTCTAAAGACATTTTTAGTGTATGGAGAGTTTATTGTAGCTAGCTACATATATTCAGAGCTACACCGAGTATCTGGATAAACTAAGCTACGTGCTGTGTTACTTGCTTCGCTGGATACAATCTGTGAGTCTAACCTTTCACCTTGTACAGAGGCTTCATATATATATTTCTTTGTTATTTTCGGTTTCAATTGATCGTTGGCAATATTTGCAAGACCCATTTACAATATAATTTTTGCAACACCCATTTACATTATTGCAAGACCCATTTACATTATAATTCTTGCAAGACCCATTTACATTATAATTCTTGCAAGACCCATTTACATTATAATTCTTGCAAGACCCATTTACATTATAATTCTTGCAAGACCCATTTACATTATAATTCTTGCAAGACCCATTTACATTATAATTCTTGCAAGACCCATTTACATTATAATTCTTGCAAGACCCATTTACATTATAATTCTTGCAAGACCCATTTACATTATAATTCTTGCACCCCTTTTCACATTTTATGTCGAATCACTCGCTAATAAAATCACCTAGTATACACCCAATATACCGCACTATAATATGCCACATTACTATATAATTATAATATAGGTTTATAATGAATATTTTATAAATAAATCTAAGTCGTACCCTTTGTTAAACAACGACGTTCTATTATCAAGTAAACAATGAAGCCTCACTCCCGCGTCTTAAGTAAACAATGAAGCCTCTCTCCGGCGTCTCAAGTAAACAATGAAGCCTCTCTCCCGCGTCTCAAGTAAACAATGAAGCCTCTCTCCCGCGTCTCAAGTAAACAATGAAGCCTCTCTCCCGCGTCTCAAGTAAACAATGAAGCCTCTCTCCCGCGTCTCAAGTAAACAATGACGCTTTTCTCCCGCGTCTCAAGTAAACAATGAAGCCTCTCTCCCAGGTCTCAAGTAAACAATGACGCCTCTCTCCCGCGTCTCAAGTAAACAATGAAGCCTCTCTCCCGCGTCTCAAGTAAACAATGAAGCCTCTCTCCCGCATCTCAAGTAAACAATGAAGCCTCTCTCCCGCGTCTCAAGTAAACAATGAAGTCTCTCTCCCGCGTCTCAAGTAAACAATGAAGCCTCTCTTCCGCGTCTCAAGTAAACAATGAAGCCTCTCTCCCGCGTCTCAAGTAAACAATGAAGCCTCTCTCCCGCGTCTCAAGTAAACAATGAAGCCTCTCTCCCGCGTCTCAAGTAAACAATGAAGCCTCTCTCCCGCGTCTCAAGTAAACAATGAAGCCTCTCTCCCGCGTCTCAAGTAAACAATGAAGCCTCTCTCCCGCGTCTCAAGTAAACAATGAAGCCTCTCTCCCGCGTCTCAAGTAAACAATGAAGCCTCTCTCCCGCGTCTCAAGTAAACAATGAAGCCTCTCTCCCGCGTCTCAAGTAAACAATGAAGCCTCTCTCCCGCGTCTCAAGTAAACAATAAAGCCTCTCTCCCGCGTCTCAAGTAAACAATGAAGCCTCTCTCCCGCGTCTTAAGTAAACAATGAAGCCTCTCTCCAGCGTCTCAAGTAAACAATGAAGCCTCTCTCCAGCGTCTCAAGTAAACAATGATGCCTCTCTCCCGCGTCTCAAGTAAACAATGAAGCCTCTCTCCCGCGTCTCAAGTGAACAATGATGCCTCTCTCCCGCGTCTCAAGTAAACAATGAAGCCTCTCTCCCGCGTCTCAAGTAAACAATGAAGCCTCTCTCCCGCGTCTCAAGTAAACAATGAAGCCTCTCTCCCGCGTCTCAAGTAAACAATGAAGCCTCTCTCCCGCGTCTCAAGTGAACAATGAAGCCTCTCTCCCGCGTCTCAAGTAAACAATGAAGCCTCTCTCCCGCGTCTCAAGTAAACAATGAAGCCTCTCTCCCGCGTCTCAAGTAAACAATGAAGCCTCTCTCCCGCGTCTCAAGTAAACAATGAAGCCTCTCTCCCGCGTCTCAAGTAAACAATGAAGCCTCTCTCCCGCGTCTCAAGTAAACAATGAAGCCTCTCTCCCGCGTCTCAAGTAAACAATGAAGCCTCTCTCCCGCGTCTCAAGTAAACAATGAAGCCTCTCTCCCGCGTCTCAAGTAAACAATGAAGCCTCTCTCCCGCGTCTCAAGTAAACAATGAAGCCTCTCTCCCGCGTCTCAAATAAACAATGAAGCCTCTCTCCCGCGTCTCAAGTATACAATGAAGCCTCTCTCCCGCGTCTCAAATAAACAATGAAGCCTCTCTCCCGCGTCTCAAATAAACAATGAAGCCTCTCTTCCGCGTCTCAAGTAAACAATGAAGCCTCTCTCCCGCGTCTCAAGTAAACAATGAAGCCTCTCTCCCGCGTCTCAAGTAAACAATGAAGCCTTTCTCCCGCGTCTCTAGTAAACAATGAAGCCTCTCTCCCGCGTCTCAAGTAAACAATGAAGCCTCTCTCCCGCGTCTCAAGTAAACAATGAAGCCTCTCTCCCGCGTCTCAAGTAAACAATGAAGCCTCTCTCCCGCGTCTCAAGTAAACAATGAAGCCTCTCTCCCGCGTCTCAAATAAACAATGAAGCCTCTCTCCCGCGTCTCAAGTATACAATGAAGCCTCTCTCCCGCGTCTCAAATAAACAATGAAGCCTCTCTCCCGCGTCTCAAGTAAACAATGAAGCCTCTCTTCCGCGTCTCAAGTAAACAATGAAGCCTCTCTCCCGCGTCTCAAGTAAACAATGAAGCCTCTCTCCCGCGTCTCAAGTAAACAATGAAGCCTTTCTCCCGCGTCTCTAGTAAACAATGAAGCCTCTCTCCCGCGTCTCAAGTAAACAATGAAGCCTCTCTCCCGCGTCTCAAGTAAACAATGAAGCCTCTCTCCCGCGTCTCAAGTAAACAATGAAGCCTCTCTCCCGCGTCTCAAGTAAACAATGAAGCCTCTCTCCCGCTTCTCAAGTACGAAGTAAACAAAGGGAAATTTAAATACCAATTGGCATTGTAATGGAGATATTCAAAATTATAATTTTAAAGAAATCCCAGTGCATTTTCTCTTTAAAATATAATTGCCATAACAACAAAGGATACTCCTTAATTGTCAGTTCAAAATAAAATCAATTAAAAATTAAAAATTTGTTTGTAACACACTAAATGTATAAGTGGCTTTGCATCAAATATATGTAAATTTAAAAATAATATCTTTCCAACCATCCCTTTTTCTATTTCCTCTTTTCCTCTCTCTCCCTCCCTTTCTCTCTCCCCTTCTCTTTCACTCTCCCCTCTCTCCCTCTCTCTCACTCTCCCCCTCTCTCTTTCTCTCTCCCTCTCTCTCATCTCCCTCTTCCCCTTTCTTCCCTTTCAGAATAAAGTACTATGTTATCCAAAATTCTCCTTAAATACATCTTGTTCAAATTTTCAATCATTAAAAAAATACTTTTTATTCATCCACATAAGTTCAAATATATTTTTTAAAACTTGTAGTGGATGACATTTGATGATAATAGTTTTTTTCAAATACTAATTCATTAATTAAATTAAATGAATTAATTAAATTAAATGAATTAATTATAGTTTTATATGGGAGAAAAACTTTCGACAAAAGCGGGAAGGTGTGCAATATACCTAGCAGGGTGAGTTATTTCATCTCATCTGGCTTAAAATAAATGATAACACAAGGTTCCGTAAAACAGTTGATGTTAAGTTATAGGCTATGTTACTTTATTTATAATTATTTAATAAAAAGTAACTAAAATAACATTTTTCTTTGTTGCCGAGGTAGGAATTGATTTAATTTTTTTTTTGTTTATATTACTTGATTTTAGTTATGACTTAACTTATGATTAAATGTCAATGATTGTACAATCATATAGTAGTGGTTTTTATAGGTTGTTGCAGTCTTCGAATCGAAAACGGCGGTAATGTCAGAGCAGGGAAATGAGCCTCTCGAGACAGCTGTTCTTAACGACTAGCCCGTAAGTTTCGTTGTGATACCAACAGGCTCCTACCCTCCTCGTCTCACTACCGGCTTGTGCGATGTAATACAGCTTAGCCCCAACTCTCTTACATTTCCATAAATTGTCAATTAATAAAATATTAGCTAAATTGCTTCTGTTACGTCGTTATTTCGCAACAGTTTCAGGCATTAACAATTACACTTTGCAACAATACCCGTCTGACGGAAACAATTAGAAGTTAGTCTTTGTTAGAATTCACACAGCGCTGCTCTTAATAGCTTTAATGTGTTTCACCTCATGTACAGAAAGAAAACATAAGGATTTCTAATTAAATAGTAATGCCTGCTTTTATACCATGGTGGAGGGGGGGCAGGGTTATTCTAGGGAGTAAATGTAGCCAGGACTCTGCTTCAACCGTCCCTTCCACAGGATGAGTCGACCTAGGGTCCGAATACGCACACACAAATTCTTTGGATCTACTAAGAATCGAACCCAAACATTTAGTTTCGTTTTTAAATGGTCCTAATCATTTAATAAGGGAATTTATTGACAGGAATGTTTTTATATAAACTGAAAATGAAATAAATAATACATTCACTTTTGTGCATTTTTAAAAGGTTTACTAATCGATTATGTTTTAGATATGTTAAAAATCTACTATGTTATTAATCGATATGCTACTAATCGATTAAACATATGTTAAAATAAAACTTTTAACAGGAAAGGTCGGTTTAGCCAACGCCTGTTTTTGGCATTTCATGCCATCGCCGCCGCGACTCCCAGTAGCGGACATCGATGTCCTCAGGGAAGCCAGAGAGACTTGGTCAATAGTTTAGGTCTGCCGTTATTCAGCTCTCTTGGCAGCGGGAGCATGTGAGGTCTTCCATTACGCCCATCCGGTGAAGATGGTTATGGAGGTAGTCATGGCCAGCCAGGCGAAATCTTAGACAGGCCTACCTGGTAGGGTTATAGGTTCTTGAAAGCTAGAAACTTCCATTTTTTAATTTTGGCTAGATCCGCCAAATGAGCCACCTACCAGCATCCCCACTAAGTAAATTCATTTTACACCCTAATTATAATATCCCTTTGTTTTAAAAATATATTTCATAAGAACGTAAGAACATAAGAAGAACTCCACCAAACGCGGCAAAAATTTGTTGAAACTAAACAAATCTCTTTTTATTTATTATAAAATTAATTTTATAAAATGTAGACCTTCTAGCGGTAACAATAATAAATTTACCAAATTATACCAAATTTTAAAATATTTTAACGTACTAAATTTTCGATAGAAATTTGGAAATTATGACTAGGGTGAAAAAGTTAACTATGTGGGGATGCTGTTAGGTAAATCATTAAGGAAACAGCTGCGAGTGACGAGGTACATTTGAACAATACAGGTAGCCGAGTGATCCACAAGACAGGTTACATTATACTATAACAGATCTGCCATATTTATCTATTTTTTGAGTGGATATTTTACATTCGTTCAGTTGGCAACTGGGAGTTATTATTGACGATATGGTAACATCGCGTGAATATTATCCGTACCTTCCCACCTTCCAAATAGCTTCCTAACATTTTATATTACTGGATTTAAAATAGCTTCTGATAAATTTATTACTGAGTTTCTTCAAAAAGTTGTGTTTAAATCCCGGTTTGAACAGAAATTTAGGCAAAAGTAACATGAAATGAGATGTTCTTAAAGTCGGAGCTGCAAACGCTATAGATTGCTACACTTAAAGTTGGCAACTGGGAACACGCTATTAGTACTTAGAAGTTTTATCTGACGATCGGTTAGCGTTTATTTTATGTCAGATACAAGTGAGGCCAACAAAATGCACCAAAATGCACGGAATATTCAAATTGTAATCAAGCAAAATAGATTTATTTTAATATAGAATAATGAAGCTTTTATATATTACATATAATTATATTACGATTTAGCTTTAAGAAAAAATCACGTACGCTATATTTGTGTAGACAAGATAATAATTTTTTCAATGTAATTGCAAAACTCCCAAAACGCAATGAAAAAACACAACGAGGGTGTGACTAAACCTTGGGAACTTAAGATCCATAAATTGCATGTAACAATATTTCCTTTATATCCGTGTTAATAAAGCTGACAATGTATAGGTTTGCAAGGGAATGAAAAATTTGTTTATGGGTAATATGTGCAACTAGAACCTATACTGATTTCACATTTAGAAACATTAAAATCAAAATGTAAACCCTATATTGTCTGAAAGAAAAACAAATTCTCGAAACGTTCACAGAACATGTTAACGAAAATTGAGAAGTTACAGACTTATTTAACTTAAGCATGTTAAGCAATGTTAGCTTAAAAAATGTTTGGGTATCGACGAGGACAGGAAAAATACTACACTAAAGGCTATTCCGTAGGCGGTCTAGGCCATTTTCCAAAACGTATCTCGAACAAAACTGTTTGACTCGAATAAAGAACAGATATCATACAAAAGGCTTGCCTTTGGGAGGTCTCGGAGGGGCAAAAGAAAAAGATGGTGCCGTAACGAGAGCATACTTGCAATCGTTGGTTCCTATTAAACTAGCCGATTGTTTTTCCTTTGGCGACCAAAGGGTGTGCGGTGTATCGGCTCCTATGAAAGACTCTGACGCTATTAACATGAAGTACGTCAGAGATAATTTTTTATCGAAAAACGCAGAGGTTAAATTTGACGCTCACGGAGTGGCCATATGTAATGTTAAAACGCCTTTGTATAAAAATGACGCTGCTACAAAATTATACGTGGACGATAGGGTGCCGCGAAAAGACAAAACTCTTTGGAGTTTTCAAAATAAGCGGCTCGCTCAGGTCGAAGAACCTTTGTACCAACAAGATGCGGTCACACTGGGTTTTCTAATAAAAAATACGCTGTTTCTCACCCTACTGCCGACCGGTGAAATGTATAACGCAAACGGAAAATGTATAACTAATGTTCGAGACGGTGTCACCGATGTCGACTCTGTTGACGTACGTCAGCTTCATGAAATTAAATCTTGTATAAAGAAATACACTCTGCATTCCGAGGAGACGGGCGACTACTACTGGTTAAACTCTAAGCGCTTATCGGGGATAGCCGATGGTATAGCTGATAACGATGCTGTTTCGCAAAGGCAAATGAATACGGCTATTCAAAGCCTACGAGACACGCTAATGCGAGAGATGTCGAAGCCTATCGAAAAATAGATACAGATCGACAAGGTCATATCAATACACGAAAATAAATACGGGAACACTTTAAAAATAATATCAGTCGTTGAAATGTTCTTCGAGCTGACGTTACTGTTCGCCTTGTGGAGCTCCTCGCTCGCAACGTCTTCGCCTACCCCTATCACGACGACTACGGTATTTTGCGGATATACTGAAACTAACGGTAGTAGTAGTATTATTGTTCAGGCTAATACCAACCGTAAATGGGTATCAACGGACTGACTTGGTATATGTATGGTAATAAAAAATATCTCAATATCGCCTCGCACGCATTCAATCTCTGGAGTAGATATATCCCTTTGACTTTTACTCTTTACTCGACAAGACCAAATATCGCTATATTATTCGGGGACGCTGAACATATAAAACTGTCGGAAGGAACAATGTGCGGTACTAGATTTGACGGTAGAGGAAGAGTCGTTGCCCACGCCTTTGCGCCTCATGTCCTTCAATCGCAAGTAGAGATACACTTCGATAACGAAGAAGAGTGGGATTTTACAATGTCTACATCCGATAATGGCCGTAACTCGTTTTACGCTGTTCTGGTTCACGAAATAGGGCACGCTCTAGGCTTGTCTCATAATAAGAAACGTGATTCGATAATGTATCCGTATACGAGCACCCGAAATATATCCAGTAAACCATCCCTCCATCCCTCCATGTATATATTTACCTGTCTATCTATCTGCGTATCCATTCATCTGCCTATCTACCTGTCTATCTAAATGTCTATTCCCATCTATCTATCTATCTATCCCCCATCTATCTATCCATCCATCTACTTATCTATCTGTCTATTCATCCATCTCTATATCTATCTATCCACCCATCTATCTGTCTATTCATCCATCTCTATATCTATCTATCCACCATCTATCTATCCACCCATCTATCTGTCTATCCATCCATCCACTTATCTACCTACTTGTCTATCTATCTATCTATCCATCCACCTACCTATCTACCGGTCTATCCACCCATCTATCTGTCTATCCTACCATCTATCTATTTGTCTATCTATGCACCCATATATCTATTTGTCTATTTATGCACTTATCTCTATCGGCCTATATATCTACTTATCTATCTATCTATTTATCAATCTGTCCATCCATCTATCCATCTATCTGTCTTTCCATCCATTTATCTATCTCTCCGTCTAAATATCTGTCTATCTTTTTATCCATTTATCGACCTATTTATCTACCCTTTTATCTATCTATCTACCCATCTCTCTATCTATTCATTTATCTATCTATGTCAGAATGTCTGTCTCCCCCTCTCTCTCTTTCTGTGTGTGTGTGTGTGTGTGAGTCCGCGCGAGTGTAATACATTATTAGTAATATTGAATTTCAAGGGAGGATAACTTAACTAAATAAATGCTCAAATCTGTTCAACTCAGTTTATTATACAAGAAGTGAATATTTTTTAATATTTTTAATATATTTTTAGATAAATCTCATTGGTTACCAGTTCAACGACAATCCGTATATTTAAAAAGGTTAAGAGCTGTTTTTGTAATTTTAAAACGTCCAGCAGTGTGAAGTGTAAGAAGTGTAACCTCCAGTAGAGGAGATGAAGAGATCATGGTGAGGAAACCTGTTCTATACCTATACCATAAAGATGTAGATTAGTTAGGTTGGCAAGACTGAGAAATAGACATAATTATCCTATGGTAGTAAGAATGAGGGAGAATTTGGTTTCCTATTTTGGCAGAGTCACTTACCTACTATGTATTGCGGTCCTAAATAGGAGTCTAGTCTTTGGTGAGAAAATGTACAAGAAAGATTAGCTGGGGGTTATGTAAAGCCCCTAGTGATCCCCTCCTTCTAAGAAAGGGAGCAATTATTTCAAGGCGTGGTCATGGTATCTTACTAAAGCAAGGCAACCGCTGCCCGGAATAAATCAAGAAATCTCCACTAATGCTTCAGCTGACGTATATATTAACAAGAGGCGGTCCCGCATCTGAATTACATCCAGAAAGTAAGGTCATTTGGAAGGCATCCATAGCACTTTCACTTTTAAATGATCAATGGAGCCCGTAAAAGCTACTTGACTTAACTTGACGTTTTGTTTAGAGGAGAGTAAGTTGAATGAGTAAATCCAGAATTTAAATACGATAATGGTAGAAGCAATCGAGCACGTGTTTTTTTTTTCAAAATCAAACTTAAAAAAAACAACTGGCCATAACACTCGCAGGAAAACTTTAGAACCGTGAAATTTTAAGTTTTATAAAAATAATTATTTATTTCATATAAATATGAAGTGCTTGTGTGTGTGTGTGTGTGTGTGTGTGTGTGTTAGTGTGTGTAACCTTTAATAAACTTACAGTGCGTATTGTCTATAATGAGGATAATAGAGCTACTAGCGTGCTATCATTAACAAGAGAAAGACACGGATACCTCTAAATATCTTAATAAGAATGACCACAGATGTCGCTTAAACTCACAGCTTTGAAAACTTGTTTCGACCATTTATTCAAACTCAATGATGTCAACAAAAAATATTTGAATACCAAATGTTTATTTCACGAATAAAAAAACAGTTGGAGTACAAAGATTTTAATGTAAAAATGTTTTGAAGAGGGTGAAACAAGAGTAAATATATTTGTTTTACATCATATTTCTAGCATGACAAGCTTTCTTTTAAAAAATGGGGTGTTTTGGCACGGAGTAATATTTACAACTTTGATTTGCTCCATGAATACGATATTTTGTTGGGGGAGAGAAGATGTATTGCTTTCAGTGCATCCATAAATAAACATCCCCGAAAGTGTACTTTGTCTGTAAAGATAAAGCATTGAGTATCTCGCTCTTACACTCTTCCAGTTTTTCGAAACACTGTAAATGTCTGTAAATTTTGTTACATAAACATAATCGAATATTCTGCAGTTACAGAGCAGAATTTTAGTATAAATAAAGTAACACCAACTATGCGTTAAAACAGCTGTCCTAACACAAAACCTATAACAAAAAAAATCACCAGTTTTATGAAATGATATGTTATCACTTATTTCAAGTTAAATCGGATGAAATAACGATACTGCATACCTTGCCCCTATTGTGAAGGGTTTTCTCCCACATAAAACTAAAATTATTTCATTAATGTATTTAATTAATGAATAAGTATTGTTAAAAAAGCAGTTTTAACATCAAGTATCATCTACTACAAGTTTTTAAAAAGAATTCTGTTTGAACTTGAGTGGATAAATAAAAATTATTTAATTAATGACTGAAAATTTGAACAGATACATGTAAGGAGAATGTGAACTACTAAAAGATGTGAACTACTCGTAAAAGATGGAATTAAATAACAAGGAAACTAATGAACCAAGCAACAAAACAAAACGTCGCTATCTATTTAGAAACTGTGCAACTTATTGTAAACTACTTGGATGTTGTTACCTCAAGCATCTATCGCTCCATAAACCTGAGTTAGATGTAGAGTTTGGGGGCTGCACATACATACAATGTTAAAACGTATGGAGTCTAGAATATTCCCCTAAGATCGTCTTTATCTATAGCAATAACCTGATCGGGTCGTAACCCCACATTGCGATCATCCGCTCCACGTACAAAGGCCTAAATCCCAAAGAGCAGACTATTTGCAAATGTATTTCAAAACATTATATTTTTATAATGTTACAACTTTATTTTACTGATTTCGAACAATAATAGAAAATTACAATCTAAAACTGCCTAAAATGTCACCTTTGCAATTATTTAGAATGAAACGACTGTTTATCAAATTAAGAATAATTATGAAATAGGAAGACGTTTGTACATCTAATTTGTCGTCCGTTTTGGGAACACAGCCATTGAATAGGGCAGCTCTAATCTTAGAATCACGTTAGCGAACAGCTGTTTTAAATTAAGCTCATTATTGAGGCTGGAAACTCAATCGCTTTAGTTTTCTTTTCTTTCTTTCTTTCTTTTCTTTTCTTTTTTTTCTTATCTAATGCCAGATCTATCATCTCTGCCATTCCCCGCCTAGACTCCCAGTATGTGTGTGTGTGTGTGTGCGTGCGTGCGTGCCTGCGTGCGTGCGCGCGCGCGCGCGTGTGTGTGTGTGTCTGTGTGCGTGTGTGTGTGTGTGTGCGTGTGTGTATTTGTACTTAACGTTTTCCAAGCATACTTATAAAATGATATGCTCGAAGCTTTCAATCGACGTAAAATATCGATATCCTAAGCAGCTTTGTACACTGCCAACAGCTAGATATCCCTCACTGTGCATATTTAACAGTTATCACTGTATGCATCTCTTGAAGATATAAATATTTTACATTAATAGATAGATTCAGGCAAACTATTTATCTGTAGTATTAGTAATGAAATGCATGTAAACTAATAAATAAAGTTATAGACTATAAAGTTATATTGATAGAAAATATTACTTTTACATTGTAACTATTTTTTGTTAGTCCCTCGCCTTCCCTTTTTAAAATACCTGCTCTTAATTTCAATTTAGATTTTTGTTTAGTTTCTCAGGAACTGTACGGATGGCGCCAGATAAGGAGCAGTTTGTGGTGGTCAGGTTCGTGCCGACCTCTCCTACGCTAAACTTGCACGATAAGCAGCGCCCGACGATTTTCGTGTACGCCACAGGTAAGTGGTTATGAACATGTGTGCTCTGCGCTTTGCGCGTGTACACGCCCACTTCGTCTTGCATGTTATAGGATTGTGAATGATTTAAAATTATTACTTAAAAAAAAATAGGATATAGCGCTCGGGAGAGCTCTAGAAGAAGTGAAACCTTCATAGAGACGTTCACAGAAAGTTTTAGTTGTGAAAAACATTTAACTTCGCGTCTTGAAAAATTACCTAAACATTTGTTGTAACATAAGAAAGAAATTGTAGGGGCAATTGCTTCTATTCATAATGAAACAAATTCTAAACTCTTGTATGGGTATTTAATTTTTAATACAAATTAATTTATTTCTATTAAAATTTATCGGAACAATATTTCCTCATAAACTTTATTTTTTTGTGAATGTGTTTTCAATTTAATTTTTTTGACCAATCGTATTACAATATGTATATTTAATCCATCTTGAGATTGTACTGGACTTAATGCAACATAAAGTAGATCATGTGTAAAGACAGGTTTGATCGATTGAATCTTTACTCAATTAGAATTATTGAAAATGTAAGTCTTAAAGGAAATTGGTTCCTTTTCGTTTCAAATAGCGTCTTAGAATCTGTAGATATTAATTTAATTATGGGTAGAAATATGGTGCTTTCTTTTCCACAACCAGTGATTACTTCAAATTTAATACCCTTTTCAAACATATCTAGTACGATAAGACGCACTCAATTAACTAAACCTGATCCCAAGTTCAATGTCTAATTAATCTTTATTACTGTTAAAATATTTGTAATCAGCTGTTTTTAATATAATGTTTGTACAGCTGAAATATTTGAAAATCATACTCAGCTGTTTGTCATTGCAATGTATTTCTTATGGAGATTTATGGTAACTCTAAGTTTTTCAAAACCTTATAAATGTTGAATAATACTCTATATTTTTCCAGCTCCTCGTGTCAATAACTTTGAGCCATCTCCCAGTACTGTACGACCTTCCAAGCTCCCACAATGTTTCTCTCAAAACTCGGCTTACGAAATTATATATATGGATTTGAGAAATGTATTTTTTAAAGTCTAATATTGACTATAGTTAATAATACAATAATGTAGGTAACATAAATACCTTTGTTAGGTACAAATTGTTTAACAAATTCATTTGAATTTATTTAAAAAAAGTGTCACTCGCGCAAAGGAATGTTTTCATTTCTAAAACTGAAGTAAAGATTCATAACTAGTTTTATTGTTATTTTTCATTATTTGTATTGAAATTTATAAAAATTTAAAAAAGTAATATATTTATTAACTGATCAAAACTATAGGATAATAACCCTTTTTCTTAACAATGTTTAAGAAATAAAGTAACATCTACGTGTAAAACCGCTGTTGTACAACATAACCTAAACACAAAATCAGCTGCTGCACGGAACCATATGTTATCATTTATTTCCCTTTGGGTGACCTGAATCGTCCATCCAATAAGCTTTCGTGCGCTTCGCTATAGACGTTTTCACTGCAACAATGATACCTTTCTGGAACACATTTAGCATAAAGCCATAGGTTTAACTATAAAGCAAGACTATTCTGACCCGGACTAAACTATAAAAATGCCCCTACCAACTTCACCACCATTCTTCAATGCGTTTCTAGTTATTAAACCTCCCATCTGTTTGAAAAGGGTCCAATTTATTTTTCAGTTATGATATTAAATTAGCCTAATTATAAGAAATAATTAACAAAGTTTGATAAAAATTATATAATTATTGAACTATAAACAGATTATTAGAAATAATCGTGAACGGTAAACATATAAGATAAAATCGAGGGGTTTCAATCTGTTGAATGTATTGTTCAGAGTTGGTATCCTAAGACAAATAATCAATCACCCAAACTAAGGGCACACGGCATTGCCAAAACACTAAAGCTTAACAGCACTCAACTGTTCCATGTCGATTGGCCCTGAATGGTTATATAATGCGCCATGTGTGCCTAGCCTGCACTGACGGCAGTGTTAACATAACAGCCTCTAAATATGTGTCTGCATTGTTATGAGAGCCAAACATATCTGATGTGTAATTCAATTCTCAAGAGCATATTGTTATGGAAGTTTAAAGAGAAATCAAAGAGATTACAAAGCAATATATATATATATATATATATATATATATATATATATATATATAATAACAGAAATATATATATATATATATATATATATATATATATATATAATATAACAGAAAGAACAAGGCTGGAAGAGGCAGAAGTCTCGTATAAGGCACGGCTTAATTCGTAGATGAAATAAAGGAGAAACAATTGAATTGGATAGAATACGAGGAGAGAAGGTGTGTGTGTGTGTGTGTGTGTGTGTGTGTATATATATATATATATATATATATATATATATATATGTGTGTGTGTGTGTGTGTGTGTGTGTGTGTGTGTGTGTGTGTTTCAACGGGCCCGCTCACCACCTCACCAACATATCAACAATATAACATACGCTCACTTACCCAGCCGTCAACCCTTCCGTTGACCAGCTCTATAGCGCATGGCCGGCACCACGCGCCCGCTGCAGAGCAAGAATTTTGAAACTAGCCGTTCGTAGCCAAAGCTACGAACGCTGTGCAGTGCTCGCCAAAATCTGCCAGAGAACCAGTCACTGGACTTAAAGAACAAAAAACCTAACTTGCTGAGAATTTTACTCTTTACGGGTGAGTCATCCGGGGGAAGGAGTTCTTTTTAAAGACATATAATCGGCGAAATGACCATATCGATTGTAGGAGAGTGTAAGAAACTTGTTTAAAAGAATACTCAGTTTGTTTGCAAGTTAGTTAAAAAATATTTATTTTTTAATTTTAAAATCTAATAATTTAAATATGCATAGCACAGTATGCATTTCCTTAACCTTGAATTACATTTGTTTTTTATCTTGCTAATTTTTAGAAAACATAATCTTTGTTTATTTTATTTGAAATTTAACATTTAACTAAGATTTTACAATTTTTGTTTACTAACTATCGGAATATAAAGAAGCGTAAAACTTTACTCAATTAATTTCTCAATATTGTTTGTCAAATTTAAATTCTTTCAACCTGATATTTGATTGTAACCATCAATTTAAATATCTCTTTTTCCTTAAGTGAATCTTCAAAACATTTGACTACTTGATCTATTTTTATTTCACAATCCCTGGTTATGTAACCTTGAAAATTTAATTGTCAATATTCGTTTATGTTTACTTGGATTTTTAATTAAAAGTTATTTGCTACATTCTACAAATTTTCGTTTTAACCCTTTTGTTTCTGGCAAAGCTTTAGTCTTCAGTACACTCCGAAAGCTCCCTAACCTTTACACTTTGTTCAAGTAGTTAAAATCTCTACAAAACAACTTATTTGTGGCAACATTCTATATAGCCATGTAAGTGATAAAATCTTTCCTATATCTCTATCAACTTTAATTGATCTTTCAAAGTAATTTCCTACTTCCTTTTGTAGATAGAAATTAATTCTACTTTACCTAACAACCTTAAAACCATTTCATAAATTACATTATATTTATAAACAAAAAATATCAAAGCACATACTGAAAACGAAATTGTATTTATAGACATATAGATATATCTACCACAAGATATCCAAACTATTTACTGAATAACAAATTATATTTAATAAAAACTGTTAAAACATCTGCTGAGTGAAATCAAACATTTACTGAATGGAAATTACAATATTTAATACATATTTTAATTAAAACGTTTACTGAAACATATTTAAAAGCCTTTCTGACAGATCCTTAATCAGATACAAAAAGAAATCTACACATTTACTAAAATTTATTTAACCCATTTAATAGATAATATTTAACCCTTTTGCTAAAATTTAATTAACCCTTTCTGCAAGAAAGTCATACATACTGGAAATTAACTAACATTTACTGAAAATTTATCAACGTAATTTCTGAAGGAAATTTGTACTTACTAAAATTTAATTAACATTTATTGAATGGTCATTAACCCATTTACAGAAATCATATACCTTGAATAACAAGAACTTGCAATGATTTTATTTTTCTGTTTAAGTTTTCCCTATCACTAACAACAACATGAAATTTTCTTATATATATATATATATATATATATATATATATATGCATGCATACATCCTGAAATAATGAAATAATCAAAATAAACTTATATTTAATCTGAAAAAACTTATTTTAATTTATTAGCTAGCCCCACTCACATTTTAAAATCCCTTGTTTCAAATATTTGGGTATTATTCATATTTTCGCAATTTACAAAATTCATCCATATATAAAACCTCATTTAAAACATTCCGTGTTTTACTTAACCCTTTTGTTGCACATTTAAAATATTTTAATTTAATACGGATCAAAGTCATAACCCTTTATTTTTACACAAAACCTTATTTTAGTTTAATTTACTTGATACCTATATATATTTGTACCCCTTTCTAAATAAAACCAACAGTTTAATTTAATTAACTTGAATTAATGATATAACTCTTTTTTATTAAAAAGAACAATTTATGGTAATTGGTTTCAATTTTTAATTACAAAATAACTCCTTCTAAATAAAACAACAATTCAGTTTAATTTACTTATATAACATACCGCCCCACTGTTAGGACGTTTTGAAAATAATGCATGGCCTTCGAATCAGCTGTAGTAAACAATCTATCTTTGTCAGCCATCTTGCATGCTTACATTTGTGATATCATATTTAATTTTAAACAACAGATTATATCTTACTTAATTTCCTTACCCCCTATAAATTTTGACCCTTTAAATAATTTAAACACCTTTATTTGCGTTGTTTACAATGAACCCTTAACCCTTTATAACATTTCTAACCTTAAATTTTTATTCCCCTTATTTTCATAAAATACAACCTATTTGCTTTTTTTAAGGCTACGCCATCTTGTAATTCTTACCCCTCCCTTAAACAAAGCCAACAGTACTTATTACTGAATTTCAAAGTTTGTTATTTATGGTTTTAAGATTAATTTAAACTGTTTTACACTTTCCCTTTAAAAAAATTTTTCAAATTAAAATTTCTAATTTGCAAAGAGAAAACTGTGCAGATCTAACATCAACTTTTCCATAAGGCCTGGTTTCACTCCTTTCCCTCTCTCTCCGCTGGTGCCGCGATCTTTGTTATCCAGCTAGGTGGGGAGGTCCTGCTTGTTCCTAGCTCGAAGCAACGCTTCTAAGTGAGTTGGCCGCCATATTTGAATTCCACCTTCCCTTTGTGAAACGCCATCAGCTTTGCTTCAGGTCTGCTTGGCTTCCCTCTCTCTCTCTCTGCGGCTGGTCATATTTTCTTTTTTCTATGTATTTGACACTTCTTCAAATTTAGAATCCATACTGATAAAATTTAGACTTTAAACCCTTTTGCAACACTGTTCCTAGCTGGGCATTTTCTAACACTCAGATTTTTTAAATTTCTCACGCAGTTTATTTTGACATTTACATAGTTAATTTTGAATCTTATTTTCGTTTAAAATTTTTCCTAATTCAACACAGTTCACTTCCCCTTAACATCTCAGAGTAAGGTTGATTTTTAATTAAAGATTAAAACACAAAAACTTCCTAAGACGCTTGCACACATCGATCTTATTTTTGGGATAACTCTTTCGGCTAAATCTTCGCCGAAAGGGCCCCATTTTTCGAAACACCACGTCACGACATTCCGGCGAATCACTACTTACTTAGCCTTGCATCTTTTTGTATCGATTTACGGTAATAACACAAATGTCCATTGTCTTTCACCGGAGCTAACCTCGACACGATCCGTTCCCTTTAGGTGTTTTAGTTAAGCTGCCCGCGTCATGACGCCACTTCTTCCCCCACGTGTAGGCCTTCCATCTCCAATTTCTGTTCCCATGATGCTTCTTAACCAATAACGATCTCTATCGATTACGTCATAATTTGAGCACGCATTCCTTTGTGTTCTTCAAAGTTGTTCCAGAAAATCAATACTGGATCGAATTTTAACTATTTTTCGTTCTGGCCGTATAACTCTTTATTGGTGCTTTTTACGAGTTTTCTTTATTCTTGTTTTTTGGTTTCTTTCTTCTTGCTGTATCTTTTGAAACGTCGATTGTATTTCTAGGTAGGTTTTGACGGTTTCCCCCTGGCAAATGATCCTCTTTAATTTCCTAAACCCCTTGAGATGGCTTGGTTTGTTTTATAGCGTTAAAATTTTAAACTCTCTTTGTTTTAAATTTTTTCCCTTTGCGGTAGGTATTCCAACAGAATACAGCCCGCCGCAGTGTGTGTGTGTGTGTGTGTGTGTGTGTGTGTGTGTGTGTGTGTGTGTGTGTGTGTTGTAACGGTCTGAATTACCGTTCAAATTAAGAAATTAATAATTTCCTACTGTTTAAATAACAATTTTAATATTTGAATAATAAGGTTTTAATTTATGGTATAATAAACATAGTAAAGAATGAAGAAGTCAGTAAAATGTTGAATAAGTATTATTAAGACAAATTACAAATTATGATAGCATGAAACTGTAATAACTAACTAAATTTGACGAACGAGAGTGAAGTGAAAAATTTCTAAGTGCCGAAAAATGCTAACTTGAGAAATAGGCCACGTAGAACTATCATCGACATTTTGAAATGGCCAGAAAAATCCATAATAAACAATAGTGAAAACAGAATTAAAAAAACTCAAATAACAAAATAATTACAGCCATTTCAAAAATAATAGACATTTTTCAGTGTTCTAAAACAGATAACAAAATTATGCAGGTTAAAACTAATACGTTGTCTAACCCGCCCGTACAAGAAACAAGCACGGAGATAGCGACGAGCTTAGAGCGGAGGGGAAGGGTTACATAGCCGCAATAAGTACAGGAACTGAGGGACCTGTAAGCCAGTCTGTAAAAATTTTTAATACGAGGTGCTAATGGTCGTAATGTCGGCCAGCGCCTAGGACAACCACCATATGGCCAGATGGGACAAAAATAGCCACGTTTCTGCCGTCTACTTCCATCCATGGACGAAGGCTCCAGACTCAGCCTCCAGGACGTGGAAATGGAGAAAGACTTCCATCGACTGACCAGGGATGGCAACTTCCGATGTCCGGGGACCAGGAAATCCAGACGAGAGGACTCTAGGACCGGCAGGGAAATACTTGGCAAGTCATTTTCTCTATTATATACAAATTAACGTCAAATTTAGTCAGTTAAATTTATTAAATTCAAATTACCAATTAAACTTAAACAATGACTTCATTTTATGTTGACAAATTAAATAAATCTTAAAAGTTATAAAATTAATTAGTATAACAAAAATGTTTAAATAATGAATAATAAATATTAAATTTACAAAGTGGTTTTGGCCATAAGCCAATCATTTTCAAGAAGACCAGATTTATTGAATCATATATATTTTAAAATTATTTATAATAAAATGTGAATTTACCAATTCAATCTTGAAATAAGAAGATACAATTTTTTATTATGTTAAATTTGCAAATAATTTTGTTTAAAAATGTGTAAATGTAGTTATTGAATTGTATATGAAATGTAGGATTTAAATATGTGAAAAATAACGAACTTTTAATTAATTATTTGTAAAGATAAAGAGAGAGCTAAATATGTTTTATTTGAAAAGAAAATTAGTTTAGTTTAAATCAGTAATTAAATGCATTATAAAAACTTACAGTATTTGAATTTATCCTGTGTTGAACAACCAATAAAACTTTGATTTTTTTCCAACTGATAAATAATGATTATAAAATCAAAGTACAGTTTTAATTAAAATTCATTAATTAATAAATATATAAAATTCAGAACCTAATGTTTCTTCAAACGAGTTCTCTCCTGAGAACAATTTTATTAAGCTATTCTAAAAATTAGTTGGTTTTTTGTATTGAAGCTCAGAGACGATGTTTACTGGCAGATCATGTTTAAAGAACACAGGAGCCTTTTAAAATATGTATCTTAAACATGATCATATTTTGCACGTCCCCTTGCTGTGCCTGCAGATCTCATGAAGTGGTAAGGTTCTTTGAAATTTTTGTGTGTTCATATAAATGTTGTTTCTTTCCAGCTAACTATTTTACTGACATGTGTGACTATATACAGACCCAACAAACTTGCCAACCATCTTAGGGGAGGTCATACAAACGTTAAGGTAGAAGTCAGCGGGAATAGGCTTGCATTTGGGCGTGGTCCATTACGCGGGAACACAAGACAGATTTTAGGGATCTTAACATGGTACACAAAACGGTGTGAGCAGCAGATATATATAAATACAGTAAACTCCCGATTATCAGTGGAATAGGGTGGCCCGGCAACGCCGGATAACGAATTCCCTGGATAATCCGCTAAGAACAAAGAATACGCAAAACGATCGATAATCGATTATTATACCATAAGTTATACAAATAATGACCCTGGTTAGTGCAATTCACAAATAATCTTCAAAGGACAAAATAAATACCGAAAATAATTTAAAATGTCGATGTATTTGACGGATTATAACATGTACATTTATATGTCTAACGTGTACGTTAATACGTACAAAGTATATGTCAAAAGTAAGTATGTACTTGGAATAGGCTTGCATTTGCATGGTACGTTACGCGGGAACACAAGACAAAATTTAGGGATCTTAACACGGTACACAAAACGGTGTGAGCAGCAGATATATAAAATAAATAAATTCTGCAACAACCAAACACCGAAACCGAAATAGAGCGGATCGAGGGGGAGGGGACGTTGCAGTGTGTGTGTGTGTAAGTACCTACTTAGATGAACAAAGAAATATTGTATGTAGTTACTTATTAAATAATTACAAATAATATAAATAGGTACTAAATATACATATAACAGAATCCCAATACTTGGGTGGTAAATTTGAAAACGATATTAGTTAATAAAATTAAATAATTAAATTTAATTAATGAAATAATATTCCAAACAACTGTATTAACAGTGCCCTCCACTACAAGTTAAAAAAAAACTATTTGAATTTAAGTGGATGAATAAAAATATTTTGATAATTATTGTAAATTTGAACAAGATATATATATGTATAAAACTAATAGAAGGAATTTTCAAATAAATAAAACCTCTAAATAAATAAACATTACGCCACAATTGCTTCATACAGTTGTAATAGAAGGAAATAAATAACTTCCTTTTTCCTTATTATGCATTCTCAATAAACATTATAACTTGAATTTTGTGGTAAACTACGTTCGGTGAATCTTATTCAATCACTTTAACATTATTTTAAATGTGGTGCAATGTGGTGATCTCCATCAGTGTCTCTCTGATGTCAGAGCGATCGAAAACGTTTTGTCTCAGTAAGTTTTCACAAATTTACAAAATTTAAAGTTCGGAAAGTCATAAAATAATGTTAAAGTGAATAAATATAAGTGAAAACGACAAAATCAAAGTTGGATCATGTTTACGGGAATTAATTAAATCTTCCTTTAATTAAAAATGTTTTTCCAATATTTTTGCTTTATAATACACAAAAGACTACTGGTTAAAATTGTACTTAGGGAAATATCACTCCTAAGGCGATTTGGTACATTCGTAATTACAAGAGCGTTCGTAGCCTGAATACAGCTCTGTTTAATAAGCTGCCGCATCTAACAATGGAGCGTCCCGCGGTAGAGAAGTACTCGTCGCGTGGAGTGCAGCCCGGCTCGTTCCCGCCTCATTTATTTGTCAGTTTGATTTGCTCAAAGTAGGCATGGAGGATACATGCGGGTGAAGTGGCCGCCGGTGAAATGGCGGTATTTAGTAACCTCTTACTTAGGGCTTCTTCAAGTTTAATAACAATTTGAATTAATAACAGTTTTATCACAATCTTATCAACGAAACAATATTAAAAGAAGACAAACAAAATTTAAATGTTTGATCGGGATATAAAAGAACGGATTTTTCACTTTTTCATCTCAGTTTCGTCACCGGTTCATAGGTTGCGGCCCTTCTAACGTTAATTGTTTACAAACGCCGTTTCTTGTCTGAGTATGCTGTGAACATATACATGCTCGGCCACTTTTAGTACTATGTGTTGTAAATGGAGATTATCATATAAACTTACTGTATACATACTTGCCGTATACATACTTGCCGTATGTATACTTGCCGTATGTATACAGTAGTCTATATGTTTGAGTATGTGTGTGTGTGTGTGTGTGTACGCGTGCGCACTTGCAGATTTAAACGTCTCTTTTCTATATGTATGTACACAAACACACACACACACACATATGTATATATGTATATATATATATATATATATGTATATGTACATATATATATATATATATATATATATATATATATATACTTATATATATATATATATATATATATATATATATATATATATATATATATTCACTTTCACTATATGTACTTAAACAAGAATCTTACTTGGTATTTACGCGAGGTAACTTTCAAACATTTGTAGTATCTCCACTGTCGAGCGTCAACTTATATTTTTAATCTATCAACAGTGTTGTCACTTATCACTTACTACTGCAATATACTGAAACAAAAATCTTATCTGATATATTTGCGAGTTTACTTTCGAGAGTTTATGATACAGTATTGTTCGAATTTGATCTTTTTCTTTATATGACTTGTTTGTTGTAATATTTAAAAAGCTACTTTTTTGTAAGTATAGTACCGTGGTTCTCCCTTGAGACGCTCCAGCCCAGGTTGAGATATATCACCCCGCGCGTAACGATTGCAGGCCTCGAATGGATTCAGTGATTAAGTAAAAGCGGTTACGACGTTAAGAGAAATTCTTGTGGCTTATTTAACTTTTAATTCAAGATAAAAACACTTACAAAGTCTCTAGAAGCAGTTCAAACTTGAAGTTAAAAAAACGTCTTTTTAATAAAATATAAGGACAATTAATTTTCGTCTGAAAACACTAAATAAAAATTGTTTTCTACGAAGTAAGAAACAACGTTCGGCATGGAGGAATCTCTCACCACTTACTCTGGTTTCACGGTTAGTCCCCTCTTTCTTTCTCCCTCCCTCTCCAAGATCTTCTACTTCCTGTTGTATTGACTTCATAGAACGGTTTCCGTCAATATATTCTTTATTCATCGACCACCGTAAGTAGAGAAGGCTACAGGGTAGACGGGTCGCTTGGGAGGGAACCAATAGGAAAGCCGGATTTTCTACCCCCACCCCTTTCCAAGATGGCGGCGCCCATAAGCGCGGGAACAACATTTACACCGAGCCAATAGGAAAGCCGGATTTGCTACCCCAACCCCTTTCCAAGATGGCGGCGCCCATAAGCGCGGGAATAACATTTACACCAAGCCAATAGGAAAGCCGGATTTGCTACCCCAACCCCCTTTCCAAGATGGCGACGCCCATAAGCGTGGGAAGTTCAAATACTCAACTGTCTGTGTGGGAATCGGTAGGCTAATGCCTGACGGACACCCAACACACGGACACCCGCACCAGCAGGAGGGAGATGTGTGAAGAGTATGAATATCAGTATACCAAACTCTATGTCTGTTCCCTAATAACAAGGTTGATTATCTGTAATGCGTAATATTATGTGTAGCAAATATACAAGTTTATCTAGACACCTGCATCCCTAACCGCTATGTGTAGAGGTGAAATTATAATAACTCAAATATCTCTTAGCATAAGGCTAGTCTCGGAGCTCCTGCTCTGTCGTGGGTATTTCCTAGCTTTATAAAGGGAAAAAACAACGAAAAAGCCTGTACCTGCTCAGACCTGCACATCCTAGCTAAATTGGATCCAACCTAACCAACACATAGTAGAAGGGGTGATCTCAACAACGTTCAGGACCATCCCCGGGGGTTGTTATGAATGAAGAAGGCTCTGAATGACCTTGATCATAGACTATGGGACGTATATGACTACGTCTAGAGGTAGTTATTGGATAACCTAGGCAGGTAAAAATGGATCAAACCTACCCACAGGTATGGGGTGATCTCAACAACGATCAGGACCATCCCCAGGGGTTGGAACGGATGAAGGCGGCTCTGAATGGCCATGATCATAGACTATGAGGTGTGTTTGACTACTTCTAGAGGTAATTAATGGAAAAAACCAAATCAGGCCTATGACGCAACCACCCCGGGACATCCTCAAAACCCTCCCCGGAGGTAGCTACCGGCGTGGGGTTATCTTAAGATATAACTGTTTAATATATGAAATATCAACGCTCGAACGACTCAGGGCCCACCCTAAAATGAACGGTATAACCCAGGGTAATGAGGGATACAAGTTGAATGTTAAATGCAGCGTAGGCCGCTCACTCGAACCCTGACGGGCCAGCGCCTTAAAAACAAAATATCTAAAAACATACCAGGTATAGCAACAGAGGTATCTAGTAGGGCCTACCTCCAAAGGTAAAAAAATAAACAGTGTAACAAAGCCTTATCGCTTGAGTGAACACGTTTGGCCTACATGTGCAGGCATGCAGAGATAACGCAAATCCCTAGAACCGCAAAGACAGATAGCTACCGGTGGTCTATTTTCATATTATAAAAATAATAAGCAGTTACCTGTACAGAAAAAATAAATACCTTTGCAGATAAGAGAGCAAGAACCTGGACACATAGAAGAATCAAATACGTGTGCAGACAGAAGAAGCAAGGATCTGGACATATAGAAGAAGCAAAGACCTGGATGGATAGGAAAATAAAGGACCCGGACAGGTATACGAGGCAAAGCCAGGGCAGATAGAAAAAACAAGGATTTGGACAGGTAGACGAGGTAGGGCTTGGGCAGATAGAAGAAACAACGATCTGGACAGATAGAAGAAGCTAGGACATGGATAGGTAGACGAGACAGGACCTGGACAGATTGAAGAAGCAATGACCCAGAGAGATTGATGAGGTAAGGCTTGGACAGATAGAAGAAGCAAGAACCTGGACAAATAGAAGAAGCAAATACCTGGACTGGTATACGGAGTAACGTCCCGGACAGATAGAAGAAACAAATATCTGGACAGATAAAAGAACCAAGGACTTCGGCACGTAGAGGAACCAATACTTGGACAGACGGAAGAAGCAAGGACATGAACAGATAAGAGAAGTAAGGACCTGGACGGATAGAAGAAGCAAGTACCTGGACAGATAGAAGAAGCAGGGATATGGACAGATAGGAGAAGCCTTGCCAGATAGGAGGAAGTCCTTGACCTGGACAGATAGAAGAAGCAAATACATGGACACATAGAAGAAGCAAAGACCTGGACAGATAGAATAAGCAAGTACCAGGACAAATAGAAGAAGCGAGTAGTTGGACAGATAGAAGAAGTAAGGACATAGACAGATATGAGAAGCACGGACTTGGGCAGATAGAAGAAGCAAGTACATGGATACATAGAAGAAGTAAGGATATGGACAGATAGGAGAAGCAAGGACCTGGACCGATAAAAAGAGCAAATACCTGGACAGATAGAAGAAGCAAGGACCTGTACCGATGGAAGAAGCAAGTACATGGACTGATAGAAGAAGCAAGGACCTGGACCGATAAAAGAAACAAGCACCTGGGCAGATAGAAGAAGCAGGTACTTGGACAGATAGTAGAAGTAAGCACCTGGACAGACAGAAGAACCAAGGACCTGGACAGATAGAAGAAGCAAAGACCTGGACAGATAAAAGAAGCAATGACCTAGACTGATAGAAGAAGTAAGGACATGGACCGATAAAAGAAACAAGGACATGGAAGAAATGACGCTACCTCATGTCCACAATATATATTAAGCGCTATTGAAAATAGACTACCGCTCATTCAATATAGTGTGTAATCTAAAGCTTTACAAAAATTGAAAAAGACCTGACATTAACATATAATATCTCGTATCCAAAATATATATATTAAACGCTAATGAAAATAAACTACCAATCATTCAATATAATCTATGATCTAGGCTTCAGATAATTCGAAAAATGAAGTGTGAAAATATTCTCTCCTATAAATAAACACCTATTGTATCATCTAGAGTTAACATAATTTAAAAAAAAGACTAGTTACTTACAATGCGAGTGTTTATAGGTTGTTGTGACGCCATCTCTCGTGAATGTATGACCTGCAGTTTAACGGATCACAATAGTTGATCAAAGTATAGCTCTCCTCCTGGGTTGATTGCAGAAAGTCTTCAAAACTAAATAACTTAAATAACGGGCTTAAACAGATATAGTCTTTAAAAGATTTTATCAACGCTAGCTTTACAGATACAGGTAAGTCCAAACTGTCTATATCATGTCTGTTCTATACGCATGCGCAGACCTCAATAGCGCATAGATTAAACAAAGATAGAGGCACTGTAAAATTTATAAAAAAGAAACATGCTGAAACGTGTTAATGAATAATATTACTCTGTAATGGCCAAATTCACGGTCTGGCCGACATGTTCGATAACAGTTAAAGATTTGCCTAAAATAGAGCTCAAATCTTCCACAGCCAACGCCGTAGCGTATCGCTTTGGAAGAAAGACAGCACGTCTGTCTTCATCATCTACCTGTAAGTCTACAAGTACGGTGTTACCATACTTTGCTTCGACAAAACGCGCATTTACAATTTTATATGCCATGCCTATCTTTAGATCGCGTATAGGCATAGAATCTACAGAATTTAAAGCTGAAAACTTTGCCGACACTGATGATGACATTTTTACTACTTATTGGCAAACACACACACAGATCACTCTAAACACAGACTATGCAAAAGCACTATATCTCCACCTGTATATAATGTTTTATACATAGCTGTGGAAGAGTCCATTTGAGAGGTGAGTGGACGAGTCCAAGCAAGTTGGACTGATCCATAATTACGTCATAACTAAGACTGTTGATTACAACAAGGCGGGCGATACCGTATGTAGAGGTAAACACATCGTATTCGATGAGAAGTTTAAATACAAGTTAACACATAATATAAAATGCACAGCCTGACTAGGGTTTAACAAACAGTATCCGATGAGTAGACTGGCTACAGTTTAACAAATAGTATCCATTGAGTAGGTTGAATACAAACTATCACATAGTATCCATTGTAAATATTGGCTAATGGTTATCAAATAGTATCTGATACATAGCTGGGCTAATGATTAACACATTGTATCCGATACATAGATTGACTAGGGCTAACACATAGTATCCGAGGCAAAGATTGACTAATGGTTAACACATAATATCCATTGCACGGCTTGGGTAATATATATATATATATATAGTTAGCCTACATTTTGTGTTATGTATGTAAACCCACATATTATGCTAAGCTGGTTACCCATAGACATGGATCTATGGTAATGCAAGAGTAAGCCTAAGTGTAACCCATACCCTGACAACAGTTACCTAGCCTCACCATAGCCTACATAGGTAGACAACCGATACCTAGCCCGACCATAGGTTACATAGCTAGACAATAGATACCTAACCCTGAATCAAATACATAGCCTGACAACCGATACATAGCCTAACAACAGAGCTAGATCACAGACCAACGTTTCAACTACACAACATTATGCTATGTTTAACCAGCCAACATACACGAAGTTCAAACGAACAACATTGACACCAAGTTCAAATAGGCTATGGCTGGTGAAGGCTAGATCAACGTTGAAAAACTTACACTAATCAACCAACATACTTACACATGGTTCAAATAGGTTATGGAGGGTGAAGACATAATTATAGCTATCAATGCATACCAAAAATAGCTATGCAGAAACCGTCAAGGCCATTACACATATTGTCCAGGTATGTTGTATCAGTTACAACATACTGACTAATACGAGTAACTCCATCAAATCTTAGGTAAAGCTACCTTGGAGTCAGGCCTTAGGTAAAGCTACCTCGGAGTCAGCCCTTAGGTAAAGCAAGACCATAGGTAAAGCTCAGGTAAGGTTGGTAAAACAGCTATCTATGCATGCCCAATCTCAATAGTTACGTAAAAAAGAGCTACCGATGCTCACCCTACCATAATAGCTACGTACAGACGGCTAATATTGTATAACCTATCACAAGACTTATGTAAAAACAGCTATGCATAACCTGTCACAATAACTGCGTAAAGGCAGCTAACAATGCCTACCCCATTAAAATAGCTACGAAAAGATAACAACCAATACATACCCTATCATAATAGCTATGTAAAGACAGCTAAAGATGCATAACCTAACTCAGTAATGACCGCTATTAAATAATGAACCATCACAACAGCCTCATAAAGACAGCTACCAACACCACAATAGCTACGTAAAAACAGTTATCGATCCATGACCCGTATTACACCATTATGTGCGTTACCCTACATCATGTATTAAGCCAATAAACGCCTAAACCTACATTCCTCCTGTATTAAGCCACGCTACCCCTACATAGGCCTACACCCTGTAGCCAATATGCACGGTACCCTACATTAGCCGTTAAAAAGAGCTACCGATGCTCACCCTACCATAATAGCTACGTACAGACGGCTAATATTGTATAACCTATCACAAGACTTATGTAAAAACAGCTATGCATAACCTGTCACAATAACTGCGTAAAGGCAGCTAACAATGCCTACCCCATTAAAATAGCTACGAAAAGATAACAACCAATACATACCCTATCATAATAGCTATGTAAAGACAGCTAAAGATGCATAACCTAACTCAGTAATGACCGCTATTAAATAATGAACCATCACAACAGCCTCGTAAAGACAGCTACCAACACCACAATAGCTACGTAAAAACAGTTATCGATCCATGACCCGTATTATACCATTATGTGCGTTACCCTACATCATGTATTAAGCCAATAAACGCCTAAACCTACATTCCTCCTGTATTAAGCCACGCTACCCCTACATAGGCCTACACCCTGTAGCCAATATGCACGGTACCCTACATTAGCCTACAGATTGAGTTAGGGCAACATACACGTAAACCTGTATTAGGTATATATGGGTGTTAACCTCCATAGGCCTACATATTGTGTTAGGTCGATATACCTGTAAATCTGCAGACACCCTGCATTAAGCCAATATGCATGATACGGTACATAGGCCTATAGGTCAATAAACAGTGTTGTTACGTTTCATTTACAGATGACCTGCCGATGGTCCGGATGCCGTCTTGACCGACATTTTGTTTGAGGTCATTTGCTGCGGTTATGTTGATATGTCCAGAGTGAGCTATTGCGGTCGTAACAGTATTAATGTAAGGTTTTAAACAAGCATATATTTGTCGAGCTCTGTGTGTATGATCTACACCTGCAATGAAACGTAACAACACTGTTTATTGACTTATAGGCCTATGTACCGTATCATGCATATTGGCTTAATGCAGGGTGTCTGCAGATTTACAGGTATATCGACCTAACACAATATGTAGGCCTATGGAGGTTAACACCCATATATACCTAATACAGGTTTACGTGTATGTTGCCCTAACTCAATCTGTAGGCTAATGTAGGGTACCGTGCATATTGGCTACAGGGTGTAGGCCTATGTAGGGGTAGCGTGGCTTAATACAGGAGGAATGTAGGTTTAGGCGTTTATTGGCTTAATACATGATGTAGGGTAACGCACATAATGGTGTAATACGGGTCATGGATCGATAACTGTTTTTACGTAGCTATTGTGGTGTTGGTAGCTGTCTTTACGAGGCTGTTGTGATGGTTCATTATTTAATAGCGGTCATTACTGAGTTAGGTTATGCATCTTTAGCTGTCTTTACATAGCTATTATGATAGGGTATGTATTGGTTGTTATCTTTTCGTAGCTATTTTAATGGGGTAGGCATTGTTAGCTGCCTTTACGCAGTTATTGTGACAGGTTATGCATAGCTGTTTTTACATAAGTCTTGTGATAGGTTATACAATATTAGCCGTCTGTACGTAGCTATTATGGTAGGGTGAGCATCGGTAGCTCTTTTTAACGGCTAATGTAGGGTACCGTGCATATTGGCTACAGGGTGTAGGCCTATGTAGGGGTAGCGTGGCTTAATACAGGAGGAATGTAGGTTTAGGCGTTTATTGGCTTAATACATGATGTAGGGTAACGCACATAATGGTGTAATACGGGTCATGGATCGATAACTGTTTTTACGTAGCTATTGTGGTGTTGGTAGCTGTCTTTATGAGGCTGTTGTGATGGTTCATTATTTAATAGCGGTCATTACTGAGTTAGGTTATGCATCTTTAGCTGTCTTTACATAGCTATTATGATAGGGTATGTATTGGTTGTTATCTTTTCGTAGCTATTTTAATGGGGTAGGCATTGTTAGCTGCCTTTACGCAGTTATTGTGACAGGTTATGCATAGCTGTTTTTACATAAGTCTTGTGATAGGTTATACAATATTAGCCGTCTGTACGTAGCTATTATGGTAGGGTGAGCATCGGTAGCTCTTTTTTACGTAACTATTGAGATTGGGCATGCATAGATAGCTGTTTTACCAACCTTACCTGAGCTTTACCTATGGTCTTGCTTTACCTAAGGGCTGACTCCGAGGTAGCTTTACCTAAGGCCTGACTCCAAGGTAGCTTTACCTAAGATTTGATGGAGTTACTCGTATTAGTCAGTATGTTGTAACTGATACAACATACCTGGACAATATGTGTAATGGCCTTGACGGTTTCTGCATAGCTATTTTTGGTATGCATTGATAGCTATAATTATGTCTTCACCCTCCATAACCTATTTGAACCATGTGTAAGTATGTTGGTTGATTAGTGTAAGTTTTTCAACGTTGATCTAGCCTTCACCAGCCATAGCCTATTTGAACTTGGTGTCAATGTTGTTCGTTTGAACTTCGTGTATGTTGGCTGGTTAAACATAGCATAATGTTGTGTAGTTGAAACGTTGGTCTGTGATCTAGCTCTGTTGTTAGGCTATGTATCGGTTGTCAGGCTATGTATTTGATTCAGGGTTAGGTATCTATTGTCTAGCTATGTAACCTATGGTCGGGCTAGGTATCGGTTGTCTACCTATGTAGGCTATGGTGAGGCTAGGTAACTGTTGTCAGGGTATGGGTTACACTTAGGCTTACTCTTGCATTACCATAGATCCATGTCTATGGGTAACCAGCTTAGCATAATATGTGGGTTTACATACATAACACAAAATGTAGGCTAACTATATATATATATATATATTACCCAAGCCGTGCAATGGATATTATGTGTTAACCATTAGTCAATCTTTGCCTCGGATACTATGTGTTAGCCCTAGTCAATCTATGTATCGGATACAATGTGTTAATCATTAGCCCAGCTATGTATCAGATACTATTTGATAACCATTAGCCAATATTTACAATGGATACTATGTGATAGTTTGTATTCAACCTACTCAATGGATACTATTTGTTAAACTGTAGCCAGTCTACTCATCGGATACTGTTTGTTAAACCCTAGTCAGGCTGTGCATTTTATATTATGTGTTAACTTGTATTTAAACTTCTCATCGAATACGATGTGTTTACCTCTACATACGGTATCGCCCGCCTTGTTGTAATCAACAGTCTTAGTTATGACGTAATTATGGATCAGTCCAACTTGCTTGGACTCGTCCACTCACCTCTCAAATGGACTCTTCCACAGCTATGTATAAAACATTATATACAGGTGGAGATATAGTGCTTTTGCATAGTCTGTGTTTAGAGTGATCTGTGTGTGTGTTTGCCAATAAGTAGTAAAAATGTCATCATCAGTGTCGGCAAAGTTTTCAGCTTTAAATTCTGTAGATTCTATGCCTATACGCGATCTAAAGATAGGCATGGCATATAAAATTGTAAATGCGCGTTTTGTCGAAGCAAAGTATGGTAACACCGTACTTGTAGACTTACAGGTAGATGATGAAGACAGACGTGCTGTCTTTCTTCCAAAGCGATACGCTACGGCGTTGGCTGTGGAAGATTTGAGCTCTATTTTAGGCAAATCTTTAACTGTTATCGAACATGTCGGCCAGACCGTGAATTTGGCCATTACAGAGTAATATTATTCATTAACACGTTTCAGCATGTTTCTTTTTTATAAATTTTACAGTGCCTCTATCTTTGTTTAATCTATGCGCTATTGAGGTCTGCGCATGCGTATAGAACAGACATGATATAGACAGTTTGGACTTACCTGTATCTGTAAAGCTAGCGTTGATAAAATCTTTTAAAGACTATATCTGTTTAAGCCCGTTATTTAAGTTATTTAGTTTTGAAGACTTTCTGCAATCAACCCAGGAGGAGAGCTATACTTTGATCAACTATTGTGATCCGTTAAACTGCAGGTCATACATTCACGAGAGATGGCGTCACAACAACCTATAAACACTCGCATTGTAAGTAACTAGTCTTTTTTTTTAAATTATGTTAACTCTAGATGATACAATAGGTGTTTATTTATAGGAGAGAATATTTTCACACTTCATTTTTCGAATTATCTGAAGCCTAGATCATAGATTATATTGAATGATTGGTAGTTTATTTTCATTAGCGTTTAATATATATATTTTGGATACGAGATATTATATGTTAATGTCAGGTCTTTTTCAATTTTTGTAAAGCTTTAGATTACACACTATATTGAATGAGCGGTAGTCTATTTTCAATAGCGCTTAATATATATTGTGGACATGAGGTAGCGTCATTTCTTCCATGTCCTTGTTTCTTTTATCGGTCCATGTCCTTACTTCTTCTATCAGTCTAGGTCATTGCTTCTTTTATCTGTCCAGGTCTTTGCTTCTTCTATCTGTCCAGGTCCTTGGTTCTTCTGTCTGTCCAGGTGCTTACTTCTACTATCTGTCCAAGTACCTGCTTCTTCTATCTGCCCAGGTGCTTGTTTCTTTTATCGGTCCAGGTCCTTGCTTCTTCTATCAGTCCATGTACTTGCTTCTTCCATCGGTACAGGTCCTTGCTTCTTCTATCTGTCCAGGTATTTGCTCTTTTTATCGGTCCAGGTCCTTGCTTCTCCTATCTGTCCATATCCTTACTTCTTCTATGTATCCATGTACTTGCTTCTTCTATCTGCCCAAGTCCGTGCTTCTCATATCTGTCTATGTCCTTACTTCTTCTATCTGTCCAACTACTCGCTTCTTCTATTTGTCCTGGTACTTGCTTATTCTATCTGTCCAGGTCTTTGCTTCTTCTATGTGTCCATGTATTTGCTTCTTCTATCTGTCCAGGTCAAGGACTTCCTCCTATCTGGCAAGGCTTCTCCTATCTGTCCATATCCCTGCTTCTTCTATCTGTCCAGGTACTTGCTTCTTCTATCCGTCCAGGTCCTTACTTCTCTTATCTGTTCATGTCCTTGCTTCTTCCGTCTGTCCAAGTATTGGTTCCTCTACGTGCCGAAGTCCTTGGTTCTTTTATCTGTCCAGATATTTGTTTCTTCTATCTGTCCGGGACGTTACTCCGTATACCAGTCCAGGTATTTGCTTCTTCTATTTGTCCAGGTTCTTGCTTCTTCTATCTGTCCAAGCCTTACCTCATCAATCTCTCTGGGTCATTGCTTCTTCAATCTGTCCAGGTCCTGTCTCGTCTACCTATCCATGTCCTAGCTTCTTCTATCTGTCCAGATCGTTGTTTCTTCTATCTGCCCAAGCCCTACCTCGTCTACCTGTCCAAATCCTTGTTTTTTCTATCTGCCCTGGCTTTGCCTCGTATACCTGTCCGGGTCCTTTATTTTCCTATCCATCCAGGTCTTTGCTTCTTCTATATGTCCAGATCCTTGCTTCTTCTGTCTGCACACGTATTTGATTCTTCTATGTGTCCAGGTTCTTGCTCTCTTATCTGCAAAGGTATTTATTTTTTCTGTACAGGTAACTGCTTATTATTTTTATAATATGAAAATAGACCACCGGTAGCTATCTGTCTTTGCGGTTCTAGGGATTTGCGTTATCTCTGCATGCCTGCACATGTAGGCCAAACGTGTTCACTCAAGCGATAAGGCTTTGTTACACTGTTTATTTTTTTACCTTTGGAGGTAGGCCCTACTAGATACCTCTGTTGCTATACCTGGTATGTTTTTAGATATTTTGTTTTTAAGGCGCTGGCCCGTCAGGGTTCGAGTGAGCGGCCTACGCTGCATTTAACATTCAACTTGTATCCCTCATTACCCTGGGTTATACCGTTCATTTTAGGGTGGGCCCTGAGTCGTTCGAGCGTTGATATTTCATATATTAAACAGTTATATCTTAAGATAACCCCACGCCGGTAGCTACCTCCGGGGAGGGTTTTGAGGATGTCCCGGGGTGGTTGCGTCATAGGCCTGATTTGGTTTTTTCCATTAATTACCTCTAGAAGTAGTCAAACACACCTCATAGTCTATGATCATGGCCATTCAGAGCCGCCTTCATCCGTTCCAACCCCTGGGGATGGTCCTGATCGTTGTTGAGATCACCCCATACCTGTGGGTAGGTTTGATCCATTTTTACCTGCCTAGGTTATCCAATAACTACCTCTAGACGTAGTCATATACGTCCCATAGTCTATGATCAAGGTCATTCAGAGCCTTCTTCATTCATAACAACCCCCGGGGATGGTCCTGAACGTTGTTGAGATCACCCCTTCTACTATGTGTTGGTTAGGTTGGATCCAATTTAGCTAGGATGTGCAGGTCTGAGCAGGTACAGGCTTTTTCGTTGTTTTTTCCCTTTATAAAGCTAGGAAATACCCACGACAGAGCAGGAGCTCCGAGACTAGCCTTATGCTAAGAGATATTTGAGTTATTATAATTTCACCTCTACACATAGCGGTTAGGGATGCAGGTGTCTAGATAAACTTGTATATTTGCTACACATAATATTACGCATTACAGATAATCAACCTTGTTATTAGGGAACAGACATAGAGTTTGGTATACTGATATTCATACTCTTCACACATCTCCCTCCTGCTGGTGCGGGTGTCCGTGTGTTGGGTGTCCGTCAGGCATTAGCCTACCGATTCCCACACAGACAGTTGAGTATTTGAACTTCCCACGCTTATGGGCGTCGCCATCTTGGAAAGGGGGTTGGGGTAGCAAATCCGGCTTTCCTATTGGCTTGGTGTAAATGTTATTCCCGCGCTTATGGGCGCCGCCATCTTGGAAAGGGGTTGGGGTAGCAAATCCGGCTTTCCTATTGGCTCGGTGTAAATGTTGTTCCCGCGCTTATGGGCGCCGCCATCTTGGAAAGGGGTGGGGGTAGAAAATCCGGCTTTCCTATTGGTTCCCTCCCAAGCGACCCGTCTACCCTGTAGCCTTCTCTACTACCGTACATCTCCTCCTTACATATACCGCTATTTACATCCTTATTTATCACTCTCCTTTACATGAAACTGCCATTTATGTAATAATACTTCTATCATATCACTTCCCCTTACATGCCTCTCATATTATGCCATTCCCCTTTACGTGCCACTCTTACTTTTATTTCACTGCCCTTTACATGCCAATCCTCTTTACATGTCACTCCTCCTATCATTTCACTTCCCATTACATGGCACTCCTTCTTACATGCCAATCCTTTAATGTAATTCCCCTCACATGCCCTTCTTTCATGACATTTCTCCTTATATTCCCCATATTTTGTGTCACTCTCCCTTACATGCCACTCCTTTAATGTAATTCCCCCTAGCATGCCCTCCTTTTATGCCATTTCTCTTATATATGCCATTCCACTTATGTCATTCTCCTATACATACCCTCCTTTATTACCATTTTCCCTTACATGCCATCCTTTTATGTAATTCCCCATTACATGCCTCTCCTTTCACGTGTCAATTATCTTTATATGACACTTCTCCTTAAATGTTAATCACCCTTACATATGTTTATATGCTTCTGTTATTTACCTGAAACTCCCACCTACTTATCACTCCTCCTAACAACACACGTCTCTTTACATTCCCTCCTTATATTTCTTTCCTCCTTTTATGTCGTTGCCGTTACTTACCACTCCTCCTTTAATCCAACTGCCCTTTAAGTGTCACTGCGTCTCACATGCCACTCCACCTTACATCATACTCCTCTTTAAACACCACCCCTCCTCACGCGTCTCTCCTCCTCCTTACTCACAGTCCTTACGTACATCTTACTCCTCCTCCTCTACACACCCATTTCAATTGCAGGAAATAGAAGACAAATTTGTGTTTTCAACACTTTAGCCAGACATGCAACTAAAGTATCCCATGAAATATTTTCATAAAATACAGAAGTTGAGGCTTCAAATAAACTTTCATAAGACAAACATTATGCAAATACTAGTATTATGACGAAAAAAGAAGTGTTTATTGCCAGCAGATTAAACATTAGTAAGTGAAGCTAAGTTTACGTAAAGCCATATAGGTTAGTTTTATTTTTCGTAAGAAAAACGTAAGCACTAATCTCTCTTTATTTCCTTTTTACTCTTCATAAGTGAATTCGACAATAGTCTGGTTCGCTAAATGTTAATTTAATTCCTTCTACTAGTTCACACTCTCCTTTCATATATTATATCTTGTTAAAATTTTTAATACTTATTAATATACTTTTTATTCGTCCACTCAAGTTCAAACACATTTTTAAAACTTGTAGTAGGTAATACTTGATGCTACTAGAGTTTTTTAAATAATAATTTGTTATTTTAATTCAATTAACTAGTTTTACGAAGGAGAAAAATGTTTCACAAAAGGGGCAAAGTATGCAATATAGTTATTTCTTCCCATTTGGCATAAAATAAGTGATAACATATGATTTCACAAAACAGGTGATTTTATGTTATAGGTTTTGCGGTAGAACAGCTGTTTTAACGCACAGGCTATGTTACTTTATTTATATTAATTATAATTATTTAATAAAATGTAAATAAAATGAAAGGTTTCTATGTTGACATAAGTGAGAATTGACTTTAAACAATTTTTGTTTATAGCAAGAAATTTACTTGGGCAAAGTGTTTCAAACATTATAGAGAACTAAACTGTGTAACTACCTTACAACTAAGTGACATTCTTCCAACATTTAACACTATACTTACCTGGTTAGACGGAACATTACAACACTTCATACCTTAAGCTCCTCACACTCACTACCTTGTCTGTTTAGTTTCTCCGGAGACCATCGTCGTCCCGATCGTCTCCTGCATCCTGGGCTTCCCTCTTATAGCCCTCATGGTCATCTGCTGCCTGAGAAGACGGGCCAAACTTGCGAGAGAAAGGGATCGCAGAAGAGTTGGGTAAGAATATACATCACATTATCGTAAGAGGTTACCTTCATTAATACCTACTTTCCTGAAAAGTGACAATTTTAGATAATTTGTTCACTTCAGGTAATTTATTTATTTATTTATTAATAATAATTAAAGTAAAAGTTTTATGAACATCCAAAATTTAGGACGAAAGAAATTTTCAATTTAAAATGAGAAGAAATAATTAAACCATAAAAAACAATATCGCATGTGATACAACTTTTTACCGTACATACAATTAAAAACCATTTCATGTTTTCATTTTTTAAATACATTTTCACATAAAAATGTGTAACATTTTGAATATTTGAAACACAATCCACATTACGATGAATATAGTATAAATAAATTATATGAGTGTAATAATACATAAATAGCTAAGCAATTATTGTGTGTATTGCTATAACCTGGAGCAAACTTAAGTGAGATACTCTTGTAATAGCTAACATGATATCAGTGGTGAGGAAACTTTAATATTCTGCAGAATGTTCTGTGTTAACTTTACTTCGGAACTTGTTAAAAAGTAGAGGTGAAATATAAGTAGAGGTGTAATGGAAAAGTAATGAAAAATCTGAGTAACTGGATATAAACTGAATGGTGGAGACAACAACCAATATAATTACGCCTCATTCTAAAATTTTACTCAAGGCTTTTAAATGAAAATTATTCTGGTTTTTAGGCTTTAAACTAAAGGTTAGTTTCGATAATCGATATATATTTAAGACATATTTATATTTTCTTTTTATATAAACTTTCTTTTTAAACATTTTAGGATATAAAATATTAATATTAAAATTTAAAAACATTCCATTAATATTACTAGAGATTATTATAGCATGCGTGTTAGTAGGTTGGACCTAATGTAGGCAAACTATCGATAAATTCGTTGCACCTGGTATTTGTAATACGTAAGATGGTTTTTTTGGTAAATTCTAGTTACCTAACCTTGGAAGAGGTTCTAACAAATGCTCAAAGGTTTCTAAGAGTGGTTAAACAAGAGGTTAACAAAAGCAAGTAACATAAAAAAATGTTCAAAGTTGATTCTCACTTGGGTCAGCGAGGAACAAATTTATTTTAATGCTTTATTAAATAATCACAAATAATATAAATATGAGTTACATTTGACGGAATTATAATATTAAATGGGAAAGTAGAAAGCGAAATTATTCAGTTTCATTAATGAATAAATATTTCCTTTCTCCATCTACTGGCACCATTATAACTATTGTTAATCTATGACTTGGCCTTCTGCTGGTAAAGCCTTAGATGGAAAGCTATTTCTCTTTTAGTATCTTTAAGCGATGTCTCTACATAACTAAAGTACGGCTTGAGTTTAATTAAAGTACAGAATTAACCGTATTCGAATATATCAAAAATTCGTATTTATCAATAACAATTTATATTTAATTTATTTTATATATTCATAGTATAGTTTCCTAATTTAATTTTAAAAATACGTATAGACTGATAAAGCCTCGTTGATCGAGTAGGTAATTGATAAAAGTTTATTTATAATTTTTAAATGTTAATAAAACATAATTATCATTATTAATACAAATATTTGTTATGAGTTTGTTTTGCTCATAAGCATTAAACACTTTTGATATTTGCGTCGACGTGTTACCGTGTTGACATTTACGGTAGGCTAAACGTATAAAGCCAAGACGTGACGAAATCGCAGTGATCACTGAACTGGGCGGAGTCGAAGTGGATTTAGGCAGCTTAGGGCGACCTCTATGCCCTCGAGAATAGCTATATATTACACATCTTACACTGGTTATCGAAATGAGATCTGTTCAAACTGCGGCCAAAATGTCTGGCGAACATACTGTGCTGGTTTTGATGCCGCATTTTTCTAACGATTTTATTGTAAAAATATCAACGAAAGCATAATGTCTGTATAAAGTTCATATGTTCAAATACATTTTGGTTTCTCGTAGTGGATGACACTTTATGTTAATAAAGTTTTTCCATATATTAATTCAATAATTAAATTAATTAAGGAATTAATTTTAGTTTTATATTTGAGAAAAACTTTTCACAAAAGGGGCAAGGTATGCAGTATAGTTATTTCGTCTCATTTGACTTAATATAAGTAATAACGTATGACTTTATAAAACAGCTGACGAGGGTATGTGGTGGAACAGCTGTTGTAATGCATAGGTTAAGTTACGTTATTTATATTATTTGCGATGATTAATTACTACAAAAGTAAATAAATAAATTTGTTGATCTACTTAGGAAATGATGCAAAAATTCAAGGAAATTCGCATTCTATTTTGCCACTTATTATTGATATTCTCCCATAGTTATGTTATTTGTAATCATAAAATAAAATGAAAATAAACGATAAATATTGATTTAAGTAGGAATTGACATTAAAAAAATATTTTACTTGTAAATCATATGACGTAAAATAAACGCAGAATATTTATAATTTTGGTTACTTTATTAGGCTTTGTATAACTTTCAACTACATCTACTCATCGTTTGATAAGGTCGACTTATTTTCATCATATAAAATTTATATTTATTTATAAATATAAGTATATACTGTATATGTAAAAAAATATATACATAATTATGAATATATACATAATTATGAGTATATATATATATATATATATATATATATATATATATATATATATATATATATATATATCTCACTTTCACTTATGTACTTAAACAAGAATCTTACTTGGTATTTATGCGAGTACTTTCAGAGACTAGTAAGTGCCTCCATCTTCCGGCATACTCTGAGTATGCCGGAAGATGGAGGCACTTACTAGTCTCTGAAAGTACTCGCATAAATACCAAGTAAGATTCTTGTTTAAGTACATAAGTGAAAGTGATAAGTGTATACAAGAAAACAGTGTTGCATAATCTACATATATATATATATATATATATATATATATATATATATATATATATATATATATATATATGGCAAAAAACCAAAGAGGGTCCAACAACTTACTCAATTGCTTGAGCTTGTAAGCTAAAAATAAAAATATTTACAAAAGTAGAACTAAATATATACATACATATGTGGTGGGTATGTGTGTGTGTGTGTGTGTGTGTGTGTGTTCTAGGTTTCTTTTTACTAATGTTTATAAAGTTTTCTGAGACAGTTTGCAAATTAAAATGATCAACTTTGACGTAATCAAACATTAAACACTTGTTTATTTACAGGAACTGCGGCTCTAGTCCAGATAACTCAAGGATAACTCTAATGAATCGACTCGGTGAGCTTTTTATTATTATTACCAATGTAGAATTTTGTGCATTAAGGTACGCACAAACCTAAAGCCTTGTAGAGCTAATAGCGTCCACGCACCCAGCTAAGGCCCTATGAATTAGTCGGTATTATTGCATACCCACTCTCTATACATGCTCACTATATTTTTTGTAATTCCTACAAATATCTTTTGGAAAACTTTCCCATGTTGATAAGAGCTTCAGCGCGCCTAAGCAGCGCCCCTCCCACAAAGGCCGGTACGAATGTCTTCTCGTATAAATCCTTTCCCTAACATAACCGATTACCGTAGCTATGTCCTTAGACCTTTCCGCGAGACATGCTCCTCCCTTAAGTTCCCACATTACGGTGCGCCAAAATAAACGGTACTGAAGTAATTATAAATTTTTTATTTTATTAAATACTTTTACAAACACACAAATAGAAAAAAGCTAAATCGGTTAGATTAGGGTATAAGCATGTTCTATATGGCATCTGTTATATTTGAGGCAACACTCGCATCTTGTCTTGAAGGTTTTGCACGATTTTGATGAAGAGGGGTTGTTTTATGATGGTGGTTGGTGGGTGATCAAGGAAAATCATCTTCTTCATCATTCCCCAGGCATAGGGGGTGTAAGATCAGGGGAGTGGGTTGGATAAGGAGAGTTTATTCTAAGGGAGTTGAGGCGGTTGCCAATAATTTTTTGAAAGAAAACAATGTTGATTAAAGCATGTCGCTGGTTGCGCCATATTACTGAAACCGTTGTGAACGAAAAGGCAGGTTTCGGATACAAAGAAATCTCGTAAATTCTAATACAAAACGAGCAAGAATGTCCCTTTATAGGTCCCGATTTTTATTAAGAGGATTTCCACTATTGTCTTTAACAAAGCATGGACCTCTCCCTGACACATCGCACCAAATGGTTACACCCCTTCTATGCTGTGGCCTCTGCAAAACTGTCAGGACGTACACTACGCGGCGATAATAAACAAATCGCAGCTGATCGAGACGGCAACTACAGCTGATTCACTTTCAGTACTGTTTATTTTGGCGCATACGGTACATGGTGGAAGCAATCAATCGCTGACTACGTACTCCAGCTTCACCGATCTGTGTTCCAATTCCCCATTTCATGCACATTATCAAATCAAGGTATTTGAAACAGTATTCAGTGAAATCGCTGTATCATTATACAATTAAATCTTATAACTGTAAGAATATTTATGTTTTAATGTCTAGAAACAGCTGACATTTGTTTCTTCTAAAAACGAATTAACAATGTTTTTCTGTCAATATGCACTTAATATCCTATAATTGTGCAACCATGAAATACAAACTGCATGGTATATAATGTAATAACAATAGCCTGTGCGTAATGGATTGCTGGCAAGAGCGTCTAAATATTTAATCAAGTTCCTTTCATTTCCAGTAAATAACGTTTACAGTCTCCATGTGAAAACAAACACTTTCTCATGACGTTGAGATTTATTTACTCACGGAATCCATTTACTGTTTCCAATTTTAACTTATTAGTAGATGAAATATTATTTTCTTATAAGATATTTAATTCTTTTTATAGTATTTTTCAGATATATAATACACTGTTATAAAATCTGCCTATATCGAGATCCTTTCCATTACCTAAATAACACATACCAAAGAAATATATAGGCCTATATATATATTCAAAGGAAGCATACTACTGCGGTGTGCAAGAGTTGTAAATTATAAAAAAGTATTTTTGTTCCTCGTATTTATGTGTATTGAATATCTAGTATTAAATTCACGTTTTTATTAAATGTAAAGAAATTTAAAATGTACGAAACTTTTAGGAGCTATTAAATAAATTAATTAATTACGACCTATAATTGCAAACGCTTGAAACAACATTAATTTGTAGATATTCTTTACGTTTTGAATTTAAAATAGCATCCTCTTCAGGATTACGTCGTCTATAATTTGTAGTAATAAACCTTAACATAATAAAACCTAATTAATTAGTCATGTATCATGAATGATTTTGTTTTATAATAATTAATTAGCATAAACGATAATTGAAAAGCTATAAAATATTTACTACTGGTTATAATTATATAATTCATTATTACTAAAATAAATAAAAATTATTTAATTTCGGAGAAGATAAAAGTGGTTATTAACATTAAATAAATATAAAATTCAAATAAGTATATAATGTAGTTCTATATCACCTTAAAATATTGCTGTTTATATCAGAGAATTTTAAGATATTAAGGAAATGTCAAATATGGTATTTAAGTAATTGTTTAAGTTTTATGTATTCTTACGGAAAAAACAAGTTTTGTAGCGATGATTGTGAAGATGGGAATCCTTAATAATCATTAAAAACTACCGAAGTACTAGTGATATTTTACAGGTAAAATGTTTTATTGTTATTATTACAAAATATAATAGTAATGTATTCTATGTAAAGGAAAACCTACGAACTATTAGTAATGATTTCAAACAAAAGTTTGTTTTTTTAATATTAGTGTTGAGTTTAGTATTAGGTTAGACCTGATGATCCCAACTCTAAAATGACCATAGGTAAATTTTGATAGAAAGAAAAAAGTTTTTTTTTAAAATTGAATATTTGGGTTTATTAGTGCACAAGATGGCGTCGTAAAAGTCGGTACCGTTGTAGTGTACAAAATTGCCGTAGGACCAGTGGCATGTCATAGAAGAATGTTTTACGGTTATTATTACTAATAAAATAGTAATGTATGGTGTGTGGAAAGGAAAACTTAAAACTATTATTAATTATTTCAGACAAGTTTTGTTTTAAACATTACTCTTAAATTTAGTGTTAGGTTACACCTGATGATGACGAACTTGCTTCTGCAACTGTATAACTTTATTTTTAATTGGCATGATAAAGTAAATAGGTTTTAGTGCACAATGTTAGAACAGATCCTAGTTGGGAGCCGCTCAAAAGAAACCTTAGGTAAGTTATTTTTGCTGTCCAGGTGCGTACATCGGCAGTCCCGGAGAGGGTCGTGGCGAGCTGCCTCGAGGATACCCGTCAATGGATCTGGACACTGTAGCCGAGGAACGTTCAGACTCCGCTGTCGAGATATTCACGCTGAGTGACAGCTAGCAACCAGTGTTTGAATTCAGGTTCGTCCCTCGAGCTCCGCTGTGGACGACGCTTACTAACAACAAAGAAGAGGAATCCTGTAGCTGATAGAACAAACATTATTAAAATGCTTTGGTCAAAGTGAAAGGAAGTGTTGGTGAACAAAAGCCATTGTTGACGGATGTTCGAGTAACAATGCTGTACATAAATCTGTAGGGAGTTCCTTTATCAGCAAATCCTGCTTTACCAATTGTTGCCAACAATGGACTGCTTCTGACATCTCAGTAATTACAACAAATTAACTGTTAAATTTCATTGTTTGAATTTTGTCCTCAGTTTCTTTTCCCAATAAGGTAATCTTTATCCATATTCTATGTAAATATGTTTTGTACTTCGTTTTATGTTATAATAATAACATTTTCTCTAACAATTTAAATAATTACATTAATAATGAATGCAGAAATATGTTGTAAATATTAGTATGAATGAATAATTTAAAATTTAGTGTAAATATAAATTAATTACATTATTATTTAGTGTAAATGTTGAATTATATTTCTATAAATATAAATATAAATTTATTTTACGTATAAAACTCGCTTTACGGCTGAAGTAGATGAAAAGGGTAAAACGTTTTTGGCAGTCGAGTCTAGCGCTCCATTTTATGTAATATTTGCATTAAACACAAGAATAGAACTTGAAACTTATAGGGCATACAGAGACAGAAGAGGCAAGATGTGCCATATAGTTATTTGTTTCCATTAGCCTAAAAATAAGTGATAACATATGATTTCATAAAACAGCTGAATTTACGTTATAAGTTATGTGCTACAACAGCTGTTTTACTCATGGGTTGTGTTACTTTATCTATATTAATTGTAATTATTTCATAAAAAGAAACTAAAATAATTTTTTTGGCCCAAATGGGAATTCACTTTAAAACGTTTTTGTTTATATTACTTGGTTTTTAGGTTAGGTTAGGAACAGAATAGGTTGGGTGTTGATAGTATAGGTTACGGCAATGTTTTTCAAAACGTTAAAGGTTTTTTTTGTTTCTGATAAAGGTAGTTATTTTGTTTTCCCTTGCAGTTACTAGATGCCAACTCATAAAACAGAATCAAATTATTTGTCATTTACCGTACATAAACGCTAATATAGATAAGAAATTTGTAACTGTAGTTACATCTTGTCCATTTGAATCATCGCAAATGCAGAATCTGTATAGATCGATGTTTTGGAATATTTATTTTGTATAAGATTTATAGTTTTTCTTGTGGTATTAGTTTTAGAAAAATTGCTCCTGGAGGACTCTATCGTCTAAGAATTCCCGCTTGTGGATTCCCTAAGGAGAGCCCATTGATGTGAAAAACCCTTGATGTAGGCAGTGATAAATGGCTTTACCGCGACCTCCCATACAACTAAAGCGTTGCGAATCTAATCTAAACTCGGTGTTAGCCTCATTTCGGTTGTAAGGTAAATACGAGCTGAGTGGTTTTAAAATTACATTTTTAATCTTCGAACTACTTAATTTGTTCAAAAGTGAATAGATTTTTAAGCACCAGAACAGAAAAATGTTTGGAGAAAATCTTTGAGTTGGCGTCACGCACCAACTTATCTATACACAGTAGTTGTATAGTATTAATGTGGCGAATAAAATTCTTTTAATTTAATTGAGGTGATAAGATATGATTTCATACAACAGCTGATTTTATGTAATAGTTTGTGTTGTAGGTTATGTTTTAACAGGTAGGTTGTTACTTTATCGAAAAGAATATTTCTTTTCGCAGGGTGTGTGCGAGAGATGTTTTTCACGCAAATAAAACATCTCATCCGTCATGTTTTTATGTTAAACCTAATATGTTAAGTTATTACATATGATTTCGTGTAACAGCTGATTTTAAGTTATAGGTTATGTTTTAGAACAGCTGTTTACTAGGTCATTTTAATTTATTTATTATACTTTATCAAGTCATAATTTTATTATTTTATATTTTAATTAGTTAATAAATATAATAATATATATTCAAATGAATCTTACTACAATTTATTAAATATAATAATAATGAATTATATGTTTTTATTCAATTTTTGCAATGAAGACTCTTAGATGCATCTGACATTCTTATAGAACAGTTTTCTATTTAATTGGTTAAATAGATTTTTAATTATTAAGCTTTTTAACATTTATAAAGGTGTTCTAATAATCACTTCCTTTTATTAACAACTACAGAAACTAGATTCTTTTTAAACCTCTTTTAATTCCATTCTTCAAATGAAATATTCATTTATGTTGGTCACTCCAACTACCACTTTCCTTTTAAATTTAATTTATCTGATTCTGTATATTTGAATAGGTAATTATGTTTTGCCAAGAGCTAAAACGTTTTGTTGTGCTGACGTCATAATACGGCACGCTGGCAACAGCCTGATATCAGCTCCAATATAGACATTAAGTGGGGATTTCCTGAGACTAAGCCACCTCCCTTATAGTTAGCATTGTTTTAGATACTTTGTGACATTTATTAGTTTCAAAACATAACCTGTTAGAATGTGGCCAGTTTTCACGAAGGTCCTGTGTTATAAACATCTTTCCTAATTATGCATAAGTCGCGCTAAAGAATGCAAGCTAAGTGTATGATGCAAGTGTTACATAATTTATAGGTATAGTTATCGTCAGCGGTATAGGTTTGGTTATAAAAAAAAATAATAGTTTTCTATCTTAAATATTTAGTAGCTAAACAGAATACATCCATTTTCTTCATCCTGGCTACAGCATACGGGATTTGCTTACGTTAGGGTTCTTAATTTGTTGTCTTTTTAATCAACTCTATCTTAACCGAATACCCTGTAGCTATTTTGTAATATATCTATAATAGTAACTGCTACGTAAATATAATAGCTACAACGTAACTTTATTACATTCTATTTTATAAACAAACATTGATTTAATCAAGTTTCTTTTGTAGTTGTAAGATGAGGGTTTTACATTGTCGATGTAAATACTGTGTTAGTCCAGCCCAAGAAAAGTTGTGCTGAGAAATATCTATTTACTTGCATATATGTGATGTGTATACCTATTTAACCCTAAACTAAGAGAAAACATAGTTTCATACTACAGCTGATTTAATATTATAGGTTATCTTGTTGAACAGCTGATTTAATATTATAGGTTATCTTGTTGAACAGCTGATTTAATATTATAGGTTATCTTGTTGAACAGCTGATTTAATATTATAGGTTATCTTGTTGAATAGCTGATTTAATATTATAGGTTATCTTGTTGAACAGCTGATTTAATATTATAGGTTATCTTGTTGAACAGCTGATTTAATATTATAGGTTATCTTGAACAGCTGATTTAATATTATAGGTTATCTTGTTGAACAGCTGATTTAATATTATAGGTTATCTTGTTGAACAGCTGATTTAATATTATAGGTTATCTTGTTGAACAGCTGATTTAATATTATAGGTTATCTTGTTGAACAGCTGATTTAATATTATAGGTTATCTTGAACAGCTGATTTAATATTATAGGTTATCTTGTTGAACAGCTGATTTAATATTATAGGTTATCTTGTTGAACAGCTGATTTAATATTATAGGTTATCTTGTTGAACAGCTGATTTAATATTATAGATTATCTTGTTGAACAGCTGATTTAATATTATAGGTCATCTTGTTGAACAGCTGATTTAATATTATAGGTTATCTTGTTGAACAGCTGATTTAATATTATAGGTTATCTTGTTGAAGAGCTGATTTAATATTATAGGCTATCTTGTTGAACAGCTGTTTTAACACGAAGGTTATGTTACTCTATTTATTATACATAATAACTTAAAATGTTCTTTTGCCAATATTTTGTATCAGAAAATAAATATTATTTGTAATTCAAATGATTTAACAATTATTGCAGTGCGTTGACAATGAATTTTAATTACAATTTTCTAAATGGAATCTTCTTTAGCCATGTTTAAACACGTTTTAAAAACTGATTTCAATTGAATTCGATAGATAAAAATTGTAATAAGTAAATCGCTCAACATGTTGAAGCCGCTTTATAATAAATACTCTGATTAGGCTTTATTTAGTAAAGCCTTCTGGACACTTCTAGAGTCTCTTACACGTCTCTTCCCAAGTCCACAGTGTATTTGCTTTCACTTCCTTCTATTACTTCACACTCTTCTTATATATCTTGTTCAAATTTTCAAACTTTAATCAAATACATTTTATTTATCAAGTTTAAATACAGTTTTTTTCAAAACGTGTAGTTGATGACAATTGATGTTAATAAAGGTTTTTCAAGTATTAATGTATTATTTAAATTAAATAATTCAATTTAGTTTTATATTGGAGAAGAACTTGTCACAAAAGGGGCAAGGTATGCAATATAGTTATTTCGTCCCTTTTACCTTGAAATAAGTGATAACATATGATTTCATAGCACGTTATAATAACGTTTCATAACATTACAATAAAAATATTGAAAAGAACCCCAATACCACAAAAATAATCAAAAATAACAAATAAGACAAGTTACTTAAGATTAAACCCTTATGTACATTTCGATGACCATGTCATCATCATCAGAGGGTCTTGTTACAAAACACAATCTAGCTCACAAGAAGTTACAAACTAGAATGATCTTCATCATTCTTGTCTTATTTGTTATTTTTGATTATTTTTGTGGTATTGGGGTTCTTTTCAATATTTTTATTGTAATATATTGTACCACTGTGCTCTTGATATTGTGTGTTTCATAACATGTTACTTTTTTAATATTATTTGTAATTATTTAATAAAAAGTAACTCAAATTATATTTTTATTTGTGACCTAAGTAGGAATTAACTTTTAAAAAATGGTGTTTGTGCTACTGGTTTCAATTTCTCCTGCTATTTTATTTTGTGAGTTTTGTTTTTACCTTTCTTCTTTAAGATGACTTTCTAGGTAAGATATGTAAATATGAAAAATATTTGAGTTGATTCAGTGTTTGTTCACAAGTACTATTTTACTTACTAACTTTATTTTACTTTTTACTCTATTTCTATTCCATGTTAAAGTATTTAACAAACTAAAGTTTGTATGGTAAAATAATATTATTATAAATATAATAGTTTGCTGTCCCTATAGTTGTTACAATAATAAAGAGATATTATTTACACGTTTTACTTTATATTTACTACCTAAATAATTTCCTAATATGATGAATGTAAAAAATATGGGTAAGTAAGTGTATTTGCAAAGTTTAGTACCCTCTGGCCTAGGTCAAGTTGCCGTCTGTAGGTCGCCCCACCTCGCCGCAGCCACATCGGCGTCGCCGGCTTCACCCCTGTTTCTCCAATACAAGTGCCTACACATATTGGCAGTAACAGATAATCGAAAGTGGGACTGCGGCAAGGTAGAAGTGGTGTGTAGAAATATATATATATGTCTATATGTGTATGTATATGTGTGTAAAAATAAATAATAAATAGATAAATAAATAAATATATCTTATATATATATATATATATATATATATATATATATATATATATATATATATATATATATATATATATATATATATATATACCAGCCTACACAAACATATTACAAAACATTAAGCTATTAAAATCATCAGTATAATCAGAAATTGTAATACCGCATTTCAAAATAATAAACATAACTTTTCGGGAATAATAAATACGAAAGCAACAAAAAAAGGAATAAAGTTTTAAAAATTATAAATAAAAAACTATTATTATGTAAAATATTTGTAATCACTAGAAATATATAGAGTTGAAAACCAATTAAATTCAATAGAAGCTTTTATGAGTTTTTTCTTCAACTGAATTTATTCATGTAGTTGAAACAATCTCATTTATTGATTATTTTCATATATCTCGTAGATACACGAATGAAAGTATTTCAAGCATAAGATTTGTATTCAAAATACTTTAATTTATTTAATATGTTATAAGAAACATACACCATATTTAATACGTATATGTATATATATGTATATATATATATATATATATATATATATATATATATATATATATATATATATATATATAAATATCGCAATATGTTTTCTTGTGTATTAATAAAGAACAAAAGTCAAAATACAAATACAAGAATTGTAAATTCAAATATAATTCTTGTATTTGTCTTTTGACTTTTGTTCTTTATATATATATATATATATAATATTATATTATATTAAATATGGTGATATGTTTTCTTGTAATATAGTTAATAAATTTAAAACATTTCAAAAACAAGAATACTTTTATTGCATATATTATTCAAAGATTTTCGCCGATAAAACAGTATCAGCATCTTCAGGAGAAATAATTATCTAACAACCTACATAATTGTTGTTACATCATTTTTTTTCTTATATATATATATATATATATATATATATATATATAGGTGTAGACCATGGACGCTCTAAAAAGTAAAATTATTAGGTGAAAGACTTAATTAAAAGCGTTTGAGGTAAATCTCGCGAAATATTTTTGTAGTGAGAAATAAAAGCAATTAAAAATAGAAAATTAATAATTGAGGTGAAAGTTTTTTAATTGCTTAGTTTGAGCGGGTAAATTAATTCAAGAAAACGTTGTGAGTACAAAAGAACTTCGTGGATTCAATTTTATATTCACTTTATTTTCCAAGTTAGTTTCTAGATTCAATTACCCCGTTTCCTATTTATTGCAATGATATATTGCAAAGCAGAACCAACGTGTTATATTATGCGAGGCTTTACAAACATCACTAATAAATATCCACAAAGATTAGAAATAGCACTATTTTTACTCAATAAAATGTTCTACTCACAAAAGGTTACTAACAAGTAAAATCAGTCACGGAGATTATAATCATAGCTATAAAAACAGCCACTAGATCCTTAGCTATACAAACGCGCGACTAGATCCTTAGCTATATAAACGGTGACTAGATCCTTAGCTATACAAACGCGCGACTAGATCCTTAGCTATACAAACGGTGACTAGAAGAACCTTAGCTATAAAAACGCGCGACTAAAACCTTAGCTATACAAACGGTGACTAGAACCTTAGCTATAAAAACGGCCACTAGAACCTTAGCTATACAAACGGCGACTAGAACCTTAGCTATAAAAACGCGCGACTAGAACCTTAGCTATACAAACGGTGACTAGAACCTTAGCTATAAAAACGGCCACTAGAACCTTAGCTATACAAACGGTGACTAGAACCTTAGCTATAAAAACGGCCACTAGAACCTTAGCTATAAAAACGGCCACTAGAACCTTAGCTATACAAACGGTGACTAGAACCTTAGCTATAAAAACGCGCGACTAGAACCTTAGCTATACAAACGGTGACTAGAACCTTAGCTATACAAACGGTGACTAGAACCTTAGCTATAAAAACGCGCGACTAGAACCTTAGCTATACAAACGGTGACTAGAACCTTAGCTATAAAAACGGCCACTAGAACCTTAGCTATACAAACGGCGACTAGTCCTTAGTCATAAAAACGGCCACTAGAACCTTAGCTATACAAACGGTGACTAGAACCTTAGCTATAAAAACTTCGACTAGAACCTTAGCTATACAAACAGCGACTAGAACCTTAGCTATAAAAACGGTGACTAGAACCTTAGCTATAAAAACGGCAACTAGAACATTAGCTATACAAACGGCGACTAGTCCTTAGTTATAAAAACGGCCACTAGAACCTTAGCTATACAAACGGTGACTAGAACCTTAGCTATACAAACAGCGACTAGAACCTTAGCTATAAAAACTTCGACTAGAACCTTAGCTATACAAACTTCGACTAGAACCCTAGCTATACAAACGGTGACTAGAACCTTAGCTATAAAAACGCGCGACTAGAACCTTAGCTATACAAACGGTGACTAGAACCTTAGCTATAAAAACGGCCACTAGAACCTTAGCTATACAAACGGCGACTAGTCCTTAGTTATAAAAACGGCGACTAGAACCTTAGCTATACAAACGGTGACTAGAACCTTAGCTATAAAAACGGCCACTAGAACCTTAGCTACAAAAACGGCCACTAGAACCTTAGCTATACAAACGGTGACTAGAACCTTAGCTATAAAAACGCGCGACTAGAACCTTAGCTATACAAACGGTGACTAGAACCTTAGCTATAAAAACGGCCACTAGAACCTTAGCTATACAAACGGCGACTAGTCCTTAGTTATAAAAACGGCCACTAGAACCTTAGCTATACAAACGGTGACTAGAACCTTAGCTATAAAAACTTCGACTAGAACCTTAGCTATACAAACAGCGACTAGAACCTTAGCTATACAAACGGTGACTAGAACCTTAGCTATAAAAACGCGCGACTAGAACCTTAGCTATACAAACGGTGACTAGAACCTTAGCTATAAAAACGGCCACTAGAACCTTAGCTATACAAACGGCGACTAGTCCTTAGTTATAAAAACGGCCACTAGAACCTTAGCTATACAAACGGTGACTAGAACCTTAGCTATAAAAACAGCCACTAGAACCTTAGCTATAAAAAAGGCCACTAGAACCTTAGCTATACAAACGGTGACTAGAACCTTAGCTATAAAAACGCGCGACTAGAACCTTAGCTATACAAACGGTGACTAGAACCTTAGCTATAAAAACGGCCACTAGAACCTTAGCTATACAAACGGCGACTAGTCCTTAGTTATAAAAACGGCCACTAGAACCTTAGCTATACAAACGGTGACTAGAACCTTAGCTATAAAAACTTCGACTAGAACCTTAGCTATACAAACAGCGACTAGAACCTTAGCTATACAAACGGTGACTAGAACCTTAGCTATAAAAACGCGCGACTAGAACCTTAGCTATACAAACGGTGACTAGAACCTTAGCTATAAAAACGGCCACTAGAACCTTAGCTATACAAACGGCGACTAGTCCTTAGTTATAAAAACGGCCACTAGAACCTTAGCTATACAAACGGTGACTAGAACCTTAGCTATAAAAACTTCGACTAGAACCTTAGCTATACAAACAGCGACTAGAACCTTAGCTATACAAACGGTGACTAGAACCTTAGCTATGAAAACGCGCGACTAGAACCTTAGCTATACAAACGGTGACTAGAACCTTAGCTATACAAACGGTGACTAGAACCTTAGCTATAAAAACGCGCGACTAGAACCTTAGCTATACAAACGGTGACTAGAACCTTAGCTATAAAAACGGCCACTAGAACCTTAACTATACAAACGGCGACTAGTCCTTAGTCATAAAAACGGCCACTAGAACCTTAGCTATACAAACGGTGACTAGAACCTTAGCTATAAAAACTTCGACTAGAACCTTAGCTATACAAACAGCGACTAGAACCTTAGCTATAAAAACGGTGACTAGAACCTTAGCTATAAAAACGGCCACTAGAACATTAGCTATACAAACGGCGACTAGTCCTTAGTTATAAAAACGGCCGTTAGAACCTTAGCTATACAAACGGTGACTAGAACCTTAGCTATACAAACAGCGACTAGAACCTTAGCTATAAAAACATCGACTAGAACCTTAGCTATACAAACTTCGACTAGAACCTTAGCTATACAAACGGTGACTAGAACCTTAGCTATAAAAACGCGCGACTAGAACCTTAGCTATACAAACGGTGACTAGAACCTTAGCTATAAAAACGGCCACTAGAACCTTAGCTATAAAAACGGCCACTAGAACCTTAGCTATACAAACGGTGACTAGAACCTTAGCTATAAAAACGCGCGACTAGAACCTTAGCTATACAAACGGTGACTAGAACCTTAGCTATAAAAACGGCCACTAGAACCTTAGCTATACAAACGGCGACTAGTCCTTAGTTATAGAAACGGCCACTAGAACCTTAGCTATACAAACGGTGACTAGAACCTTAGCTATAAAAACTTCGACTAGAACCTTAGCTATACAAACAGCGACTAGAACCTTAGCTATACAAACAGCGACTAGAACCTTAGCTATACAAACGGTGACTAGAACCTTAGCTATAAAAACGCGCGACTAGAACCTTAGCTATACAAACGGTGACTAGAACCTTAGCTATAAAAACGGCCACTAGAACCTTAGCTATACAAACGGCGACTAGTCCTTAGTTATAAAAACGGCCACAAGAACCTTAGCTATACAAACGGTGACTAGAACCTTAGCTATAAAAACTTCGACTAGAACCTTAGCTATACAAACAGCGACTAGAACCTTAGCTATACAAACGGTGACTAGAACCTTAGCTATAAAAACGCGCGACTAGAACCTTAGCTATACAAACGGTGACTAGAACCTTAGCTATACAAACGGTGACTAGAACCTTCGCTATAAAAACGCGCGACTAGAACCTTAGCTATACAAACGGTGACTAGAACCTTAGCTATAAAAACGGCCACTAGAACCTTAGCTATACAAACGGCGACTAGTCCTTAGTCATAAAAACGGCCACTAGAACCTTAGCTATACAAACGGTGACTAGAACCTTAGCTATAAAAACTTCGACTAGAACCTTAGCTATACAAACAGCGACTAGAACCTTAGCTATAAAAACGGTGACTAGAACCTTAGCTATAAAAACGGCCACTAGAACCTTAGCTATACAAACGGCGACTAGTCCTTAGTTATAAAAACGGCCACTAGAACCTTAGCTATACAAACGGTGACTAGAACCTTAGCTATACAAACAGCGACTAGAACCTTAGCTATAAAAACTTCGACTAGAACCTTAGCTATACAAACTTCGACTAGAACCTTAGCTATACAAACGGTGACTAGAACCTTAGCTATAAAAACGCGCGACTAGAACCTTAGCTATACAAACGGTGACTAGAACCTTAGCTATAAAAACGGCCACTAGAACCTTAGCTATACAAACGGCGACTAGTCCTTAGTTATAAAAACGGCCACTAGAACCTTAGCTATACAAACGGTGACTAGAACCTTAGCTATAAAAACGGCCACTAGAACCTTAGCTTTAAAAACGGCCACTAGAACCTTAGCTATACAAACGGTGACTAGAACCTTAGCTATAAAAACGCGCGACTAGAACCTTAGCTATACAAACGGTGACTAGGACCTTAGCTATAAAAACGGCCACTAGAACCTTAGCTATACAAACGGCGACTAGTCCTTAGTTATAAAAACGGCCACTAGAACCTTAGCTATACAAACGGTGACTAGAACCTTAGCTATAAAAACTTCGACTAGAACCTTAGCTATACAAACAGCGACTAGAACCTTAGCTATACAAACGGTGACTAGAACCTTAGCTATAAAAACGCGCGACTAGAACCTTAGCTATACAAACGGTGACTAGAACCTTAGCTATAAAAACGGCCACTAGAACCTTAGCTATACAAACGGCGACTAGTCCTTAGTTATAAAAACGGCCACTAGAACCTTAGCTATACAAACGGTGACTAGAACCTTAGCTATAAAAACTTCGACTAGAACCTTAGCTATACAAACAGCGACTAGAACCTTAGCTATACAAACGGTGACTAGAACCTTAGCTATAAAAACGGCCACTAGAACGTTAGCTATACAAACGGCGACTAGTCCTTAGTCATAAAAACGGCCACTAGAACCTTAGCTATACAAACGGTGACTAGAACCTTAGCTATAAAAACTTCGACTAGAACCTTAGCTATACAAACAGCGACTAGAACCTTAGCTATAAAAACGGTGACTAGAACCTTAGCTATAAAAACGGCCACTAGAACCTTAGCTATACAAACGGCGACTAGTCCTTAGTTATAAAAACGGCCACTAGAACCTTAGCTATACAAACGGTGACTAGAACCTTAGCTATACAAACAGCGACTAGAACCTTAGCTATAAAAACTTCGACTAGAACCTTAGCTATACAAACTTCAACTAGAACCTTAGCTATACAAACGGTGACTAGAACCTTAGCTATAAAAACGCGCGACTAGAACCTTAGCTATACAAACGGTGACTAGAACCTTAGCTATAAAAACGGCCACTAGAACCTTAGCTATACAAACGGCGACTAGTCCTTAGTTATAAAAACGGCCACTAGAACCTTAGCTATACAAACGGTGACTAGAACCTTAGCTATAAAAACGGCCACTAGAACCTTAGCTATAAAAACGGCCACTAGAACCTTAGCTATACAAATGGTGACTAGAACCTTAGCTATAAAAACGCGCGACTAGAACCTTAGCTATACAAACGGTGACTAGAACCTTAGCTATAAAAACGGCCACTAGAACCTTTGCTATACAAACGGCGACTAGTCCTTAGTTATAAAAACGGCCACTAGAACCTTAGCTATACAAACGGTGACTAGAACCTTAGCTATAAAAACTTCGACTAGAACCTTAGCTATACAAACAGCGACTAGACCCTTAGCTATACAAACGGTGACTAGAACCTTAGCTATAAAAACGCGCGACTAGAACCTTAGCTATACAAACGGTGACTAGAACCTTAGCTATAAAAACGGCCACTAGAACCTTAGCTATACAAACGGCGACTAGTCCTTAGTTATAAAAACGGCCACTAGAACCTTAGCTATACAAACGGTGACTAGAACCTTAGCTATAAAAACTTCGACTAGAACCTTAGCTATACAAACAGCGACTAGAACCTTAGCTATACAAACGGTGACTAGAACCTTAGCTATGAAAACGCGCGACTAGAACCTTAGCTATACAAACGGTGACTAGAACCTTAGCTATACAAACGGTGACTAGAACCTTAGCTATAAAAACGCGCGACTAGAACCTTAGCTATACAAACGGTGACTAGAACCTTAGCTATAAAAACGGCCACTAGAACCTTAGCTATACAAACGGCGACTAGTCCTTAGTCATAAAAACGGCCACTAGAACCTTAGCTATACAAACGGTGACTAGAACCTTAGCTATAAAAACTTCGACTAGAACCTTAGCTATACAAACAGCGACTAGAACCTTAGCTATAAAAACGGTGACTAGAACCTTAGCTATAAAAACGGCCACTAGAACATTAGCTATACAAACGGCGACTAGTCCTTAGTTATAAAAACGGCCGTTAGAACCTTAGCTATACAAACGGTGACTAGAACCTTAGCTATACAAACAGCGACTAGAACCTTAGCTATAAAAACATCGACTAGAACCTTAGCTATACAAACTTCGACTAGAACCTTAGCTATACAAACGGTGACTAGAACCTTAGCTATAAAAACGCGCGACTAGAACCTTAGCTATACAAACGGTGACTAGAACCTTAGCTATAAAAACGGCCACTAGAACCTTAGCTATAAAAACGGCCACTAGAACCTTAGCTATACAAACGGTGACTAGAACCTTAGCTATAAAAACGCGCGACTAGAACCTTAGCTATACAAACGGTGACTAGAACCTTAGCTATAAAAACGGCCACTAGAACCTTAGCTATACAAACGGCGACTAGTCCTTAGTTATAGAAACGGCCACTAGAACCTTAGCTATACAAACGGTGACTAGAACCTTAGCTATAAAAACTTCGACTAGAACCTTAGATATACAAACAGCGACTAGAACCTTAGCTATACAAACAGCGACTAGAACCTTAGCTATACAAACGGTGACTAGAACCTTAGCTATAAAAACGCGCGACTAGAACCTTAGCTATACAAACGGTGACTAGAACCTTAGCTATAAAAACGGCCACTAGAACCTTAGCTATACAAACGGCGACTAGTCCTTAGTTATAAAAACGGCCACTAGAACTTTAGCTATACAAACGGTGACTAGAACCTTAGCTATAAAAACCGCCACTAGAACCTTAGCTATAAAAAAGGCCACTAGAACCTTAGCTATACAAACGGTGACTAGAACCTTAGCTATAAAAACGCGCGACTAGAACCTTAGCTATACAAACGGTGACTAGAACCTTAGCTATAAAAACGGCCACTAGAACCTTAGCTATACAAACGGCGACTAGTCCTTAGTTATAAAAACGGCCACTAGAACCTTAGCTATACAAACGGTGACTAGAACCTTAGCTATAAAAACTTCGACTAGAACCTTAGCTATACAAACAGCGACTAGAACCTTAGCTATACAAACGGTGACTAGAACCTTAGCTATAAAAACGCGCGACTAGAACCTTAGCTATACAAACGGTGACTAGAACCTTAGCTATACAAACGGTGACTAGAACCTTAGCTATAAAAACGCGCGACTAGAACCTTAGCTATACAAACGGTGACTAGAACCTTAGCTATAAAAACGGCCACTAGAACCTTAGCTATACAAACGGCGACTAGTCCTTAGTCATAAAAACGGCCACTAGAACCTTAGCTATACAAACGGTGACTAGAACCTTAGCTATAAAAACTTCGACTAGAACCTTAGCTATACAAACAGCGACTAGAACCTTAGCTATAAAAACGGTGACTAGAACCTTAGCTATAAAAACGGCCACTAGAACCTTAGCTATACAAACGGTGACTAGTCCTTAGTTATAAAAACGGCCACTAGAACCTTAGCTATACAAACGGTGACTAGAACCTTAGCTATACAAACAGCGACTAGAACCTTAGCTATAAAAACTTCGACTAGAACCTTAGCTATACAACCTTCGACTAGAACCTTAGCTATACAAACGGTGACTAGAACCTTAGCTATAAAAACGCGCGACTAGAACCTTAGCTATACAAACGGTGACTAGAACCTTAGCTATAAAAACGGCCACTAGAACCTTAGCTATACAAACGGCGACTAGTCCTTAGTTATAAAAACGGCCACTAGAACCTTAGCTATACAAACGGTGACTAGAACCTTAGCTATAAAAACGGCCACTAGAACCTTAGCTATAAAAACGGCCACTAGAACCTTAGCTATACAAACGGTGACTAGAACCTTAGCTATAAAAACGCGCGACTAGAACCTTAGCTATACAAACGGTGACTAGAACCTTAGCTATAAAAACGGCCACTAGAACCTTAGCTATACAAACGGCGACTAGTCCTTAGTTATAAAAACGGCCACTAGAACCTTAGCTATACAAACGGTGACTAGAACCTTAGCTATAAAAACTTCGACTAGAACCTTAGCTATACAAACAGCGACTAGAACCTTAGCTATACAAACGGTGACTAGAACCTTAGCTATAAAAACGCGCGACTAGAACCTTAGCTATACAAACGGTGACTAGAACCTTAGCTATAAAAACGGCCACTAGAACCTTAGCTATACAAACGGCGACTAGTCCTTAGTTATAAAAATGGCCACTAGAACCTTAGCTATACAAACGGTGACTAGAACCTTAGCTATAAAAACTTCGACTAGAACCTTAGCTATACAAACAGCGACTAGAACCTTAGCTATACAAACGGTGACTAGAACCTTAGCTATGAAAACGCGCGACTAGAACCTTAGCTATACAAACGGTGACTAGAACCTTAGCTATACAAACGGTGACTAGAACCTTAGCTATAAAAACGCGCGACTAGAACCTTAGCTATACAAACGGTGACTAGAACCTTAGCTATTAAAACGGCCACTAGAACCTTAGCTATACAAACGGCGACTAGTCCTTAGTCATAAAAACGGCCACTAGAACCTTAGCTATACAAACGGTGACTAGAACCTTAGCTATAAAAACTTCGACTAGAATTTTAGCTATACAAACAGCGACTAGAACCTTAGCTATAAAAACGGTGACTAGAACCTTAGCTATAAAAACGGCCACTAGAACATTAGCTATACAAACGGCGACTAGTCCTTAGTTATAAAAACGGCCGTTAGAACCTTAGCTATACAAACGGTGACTAGAACCTTAGCTATACAAACAGCGACTAGAACCTTAGCTATAAAAACATCGACTAGAACCTTAGCTATACAAACTTCGACTAGAACCTTAGCTATATAAACGGTGACTAGAACCTTAGCTATAAAAACGCGCGACTAGAACCTTAGCTATACAAACGGTGACTAGAACCTTAGCTATAAAAACGGCCACTAGAACCTTAGCTATAAAAACGGCCACTAGAACCTTAGCTATACAAACGGTGACTAGAACCTTAGCTATAAAAACGCGCGACTAGAACCTTAGCTATACAAACGGTGACTAGAACCTTAGCTATAAAAACGGCCACTAGAACCTTAGCTATACAAACGGCGACTAGTCCTTAGTTATAGAAACGGCCACTAGAACCTTAGCTATACAAACGGTGACTAGAACCTTAGCTATAAAATCTTCGACTAGAACCTTAGCTATACAAACAGCGACTAGAACCTTAGCTATACAAACGGTGACTAGAACCTTAGCTATAAAAGCGCGCGACTAGAACCTTAGCTATACAAACGGTGACTAGAACCTTAGCTATAAAAACGGCCACTAGAACCTTAGCTATACAAACGGCGACTAGTCCTTAGTTATAAAAACGGCCACTAGAACCTTAGCTATACAAACGGTGACTAGAACCTTAGCTATAAAAACTTCGACTAGAACCTTAGCTATACAAACAGCGACTAGAACCTTAGCTATACAAACGGCGACTAGAACCTTAGCTATACAAACGGCGACTAGAACCTTAGCTATAAAAACCTCGACTAGAACCTTAGCTATAAAGCAACGACTACAATCCTAGCTGCAAAGGATTATGCTAAATAACACTCTAGTCGTGAAGGCGTTTAGATGTGATGACGTCACAGCGCACCAACTTTCCAAGGATTTACGAACTCTTACCGTTATTAATGTTACTAGAGAGGTATCGACTGTGTCACAGACAAATTTAACAAAGAAAAGTTATTGCCCTACGTTTCGACGTTTAAACAATGTCACCATCAGGGGTTTATAAACAAAGGTAAAATATTTTAAGAAACTTATAGCAATAAAATTATACATTCACAGTTTATAATAATTTCAATAAAAAGAGATTTACCTCATAGCTATTATTGAATATACCTTTTGTGATAAAAAAACAGTACTGAAATAGTTGTAAGATTTTATTTTCTTAATTTACATAGTTTTTTCTGCAGTAGCTAGCACCAAGTCAGCATTAACTAACCTCAAATGAAATACATCAACATGAATTCGCGGCAGCAATCAAAGGTCAGCGAAGCTAATCTAGAAAGCAACTACAGCGGATTCAGTTTCAGTACTGTTTATTCTGGCGTTTACGGTATATCTAAATACCGAGCTAATATACACTGCTACAAACTGACTACTGCGGTCGAAGTACGTAAGCTGCTGCTACTGTGCTGCTAGTATTTCCTTCTTCGGCCGCAATGTTTACTCGGACCTGTAGAGTTATCGTATTTTAAAGTACTTTTTTCCATAGAAATAAAACAAAATTGGAATTATTTAATTTTACGTAAAATAACGTATTTATAACTTCAGTAAATTCATGAAACATTTACAAAACGATTACAACCGCTCCAGTACAATCTTCGTCCGTGTCTCAATAAAGTAATGAAAACGTTGAGCGGTGTAGAAAGTTGCAAGCCACTTACGTCCAACTTTAACAGCCACAGATCTGGTGATCGCATTACAGACAAACCGTTCCTCCCTCTTCAATTAACTGACTTTATGTCTTTTTTCGGTTATATCGTATTTGAGTAAGGATAAAGGTTTGTTTCAAAGCTGTAAAACCTTTATGCTGTCGTCGTCATACAAGATATACTTTATGGTTCACATTTATGTATAGCAGTAATAAAATATTAAATAATATTTACTTCTTTATTTCCTTTTATTAGTCCACATCTCATATTTATCTTGTTCAAATTTTCACTCGTTAATAAAATGCTTTTTGTTCATACACTCAAGTTAAAATAATTTGTTTAAAACTTGTAGTGGATGATAAGTGATGTTATTGCGTTAAAAGTTTATGTAAATAGGTTTTTCAAATAATATTTCATTAATTAAATTTCATAAATTTATTTTAGTTTTATATCAGAGAAAATCATTTCACAAAAAGGGGTGTGTATGCAATATATAATTATTTCGTCCCATTTTTCATAAAATAAGTGATAACATATGATTTCATAAAACAGATTTCGTGTCATAGGTTATGCTATTTTATTTATATTCTTTGTGATTATTTAATACAAAGTAACTCATTAAATTTATTGAGGGCCGATGTTGGAATCGAATTTAATTTTTTCCCCTTGCTTTTAAACTTAATGACGCAAATAGTACGATGTGTGGAATACAAACACACTGCATTTAGGTTTTGAAAAGTTACTTTTAAAACAATAAAAGAACGTATATCTTGCAAAATGGCTGAATGGTCTAGAGAATAGAGTGATTGACAAGCAAATGGGTTCGATCCGAGTTAATGACAAAGAATTTCTGTGTGGATCTTTAGGCTCGATGTCGACTCAGGCTATGACATAGATAGAGTAGCAAGGATAACAATGAGGGATTAAAGTGTAGTCCTGGCTGCATTACCTGCCTTGGTTCAAGCAAGCCAAATAGCTATACCAAAACTATTTTAATAGTTTTAAGGCAGTCATTGTTGTTATATATTGTAGATTAAGTTTTAATAAAATTATATTCCATCAAGTGTAAGCAATATCCACAAGTGTAAACTCATAAATTCGCAAATTCAAGCGAAGTGTAAAGCTAGGCCTATACGAGTTTAATACTATTTACGTATGTGGTGTAAATACGTATACTACTTCTATTAGAGTTAACGCATTCTCTTTATAAATAGAGCATAATGTGGATATTATTAATAAAACAAGTAATATTTCTCAAATAATGTCTTCAACTCCTATTTAGGTCAACATAGAAACAAAATTTTAAACCACTTTTTAATAAATATAAATAAAGTGAGATAACCTTTGCAATAAAACAGCAGTTTCACCACATAGAGTATAACATACAATCAGCTGTTTATGAAACATATGTAACTATTTTAAGCCAAATAACTTCCATAGCTGGCCCCTATTGGCAGAAACCTTTCTCCCATATAAAACTAAAATTAATTAAATTAAATAATGGTACTAAAAGACGGTATTTATTATCGTGTATATATATATATATATATATATATATATATATATATATATATATATGTGTGTGTGTGTGTGTATGTATGTGTGTATGTATGTATATATGTATGTATGCAATAATGTCTGAGTCTTATGGGCTACAAAATCACTGATCCGATTGCCATGAAACCTTGAGAAATTGTTGAATACATTCCGGGGAAGGTTTCTGGCGACATAAAAATGTTTCCAACATGTAACATATACGACTTTCTATCTTATCTTATCCAGGACATTTCATTGAGTTCATTACAAAATTATTTTCCAACACATTTCAAACATACCCAAATTTTTTATATCCTAGTGCACTTAAATAAATAACATTCAATCCATAACTTTTGTTTATCACACTTTTCTCGATCGTCTACTATAAGTTCTGTTAATATTTTTTTAATAAAATACTAAATTACGTTCGGGAGTGTGAACTAATAGAGGGATTGGAATAGCTATATCAGAGTTTAGTGTATACAGATATCTGGACATTGGTAATTTTTAAAACTTAGGTAAACATTTGTTCACGCGCGTGTTTGAATCACTTGAAATGTTTGTCCGTTCTTTATGGTTAATTGCAAACAAAAAATACTTGTTTCAAGTAATAAACCATAAAAACATAGTATATCATGTTACAAAAACATTAGGGCAAATATTAAGAAAGCATAGTGTAAAAATGGTTTGTTGATTTATATATATATATATATATATATATATATATATATATATATATATATATATATATATATATGTATGTATGTATATAGACATTAGAATAAATGCATGTAATTAACATTAAAAACTTATTTTATAAAGTGTGTTTGGTAAAGCGAAATTATTTGTGTAATTTAGAACAGAATTAAGGGGTCATCATCAAGTGTTATTATGTTTGCCGAGTTTCGTCGTCAGGCACAGTAATATCGATTAGTGTGAATTCAGATAAATACAAACAGTAATATATCTCATTTGCACGCTTCCAGTATAAAACAGTGACCGAATACAATCTCTACTTTCACACATTTACATTTATTTCATTTTTATTAATGACTCGTACAGCAAAACAAACGCGTATAAATGCACACAAATTTGTTTCTGACGAAGTACGACGGTTTTACTGAGTGTAAAGAGACACGTCGTAATGCGAAAACGCTTATTAGACGGTCTTTACATGTTTTAGCTACTGTTTGATGCAACATTTACATTTCTATTTAGACATTTTTGTGTACAAGCATGCAAGTATACGTCAGTTAATACTTAAGACTAGATCATAATAAAAAAACCAACCTTTTGTTAAATATAATAAGAAGACAATAACATATAATAACTAAAATCTCTCTCTCTTTATATATATATATATGTACAAATATTCATACATACATGTATCAACGAGAAAAACAAAATCCTAACACTAAATATATGTGTGTTAAGATTTCTATAAAAATTACTAAATATAAAAGTCATCAAAATAAATGTCATAGAATGAAATAGAAATTGTTGAAATGCGTTTGAGTAAAACATATATTTCTGAGTTTGATTCTTGTTTTTAGTTAATAATAACTAACACTCACCAGTTTAAAACCTGTTTAAATATTATGCTTCAATCAGACAGGAAATTTTAATAAAATTTATGTTCACTCGGTGCGAATTTGAAAGCTTTCTATATAAGGTATTAACAGTTTGTATTTGAGCTTAGGTGAATGAAAAAAAATTATTTTTTTCCGATTGAAGATCTGAAATATATATATTCATATATACATAATATATATATAATAATTATATATATATATTATATATATAATAAGAATATATATATATATATATATATATATATATATTGGATTTTACATTTTTCAAATATATATATATATATATATAATAAGAATAAATAAATAAATAAATATATATATATATGTAGGGAGAGTGTGAATGGTAACCGATAGTAGGAATTGGATAAATATAAACAAAACTCGTATTAATGTAATTCCTTGTTCCTTCCCACAACCATGGAAAACTTTCGCATTATTTTGTGCATCTTCGTCTCAGCGCACGTCCCTTGCATGTAGATGCCATCAATCATTTGAAACAAATTATCGTCTCTTCTGGATCTTTCTTCCGTTAAACGATTCTTATCGGAGATCCGTCGAAAGACAATCTCTACTTAAAAAATGCCATATGAATTTTGTTCTATGAAATTAGTTTTTCATATAATTTTTTGAAATAACTTTCTAAGGTATTACTTCAAAAGGGAATAGCTAACAAAGATTGGCCCCACTCGATTTTTACATTTCCTTTATTAATTCACACTCTTGTTATATATTATCTTGCTCAAATTTTCAAATTATATATATATATATATATATATATATATATAATATATATATATATATATATATATATATATATATATATATATATATATATACATATATATATATATATATACATTATATATATATACATATATATATATACATTAGTCTCAATTAAAATTCATTTTATTCATCCACTCAAGTTCAAATAGATTTTTAAAACTTGTAGTGGGTGACATTTGATCTTGATACAGTTTTTTCAAATATTAATTCAATAATTAAATTTAGTTTTATATGAGAGGAAAACGTTTCACAAAAGGGGCAAGGTATGCAATATAGTTATTTCGTCCAATTTAGCGTAAAATGAGTGATAGCATACGATTTCCTGAAACAGCTGATTTTATGGTATAAATTATGTCATAGAACAGAGGTTTTAATGCATATGTTATGTTACTTTATATATATTGTTTTAAATTATTTAACAAAAAGTAACTAAAATCAAATTTTCTTTAAAATTACTTTTAAATTTAAAATTGCTGCTTATATTACTTGTCATATTAGCCCACAGCGCTCAAGAAATTTATTATATATATGCAAAATGTAAAAAATTGAAGTTGGTCAAATATGTTTCTAAAATACCCTTCAAACGCTTTCTTTGGGGCTCATACTGTTTGTTCGTCATATTACCATCGTTCCCTTTCATCTGGTTCTACGCTTCATATGCATCAAGGTCGTCATATTACCTTCCGTTCCCCTTCATCTGGTTCTACGCTTCATATGCATCAAGGTCGTCATATTATCTTTCGCTCCCTTTCATCTGGTTCTACGCTTCATATGCATCAAGGTCGTCATATTACCTTTCGTTCCCTTTCATCTGGTTCTACGCTTCATATGCATCAAGGTCGTCATATTACCTTTCGTTCCCTTTCATCTGGTTCTACGCATCATATGCATCAAGGTCGTCATATTACCTTTCGTTCCCCTTCATCTGGTTCTACGCTTCATATGCATCAAGGTCGTCATATTACCTTTCGTTCCCCTTCATCTGGTTCTACGCTTCATATGCATCAAGGTCGTCATATTACCTTTCGTCCCCCTTCATCTGGTTCTACGCTTCATATGCATCAAGGTCGTCATATTACCTTTCGCTCCCCTTCATCTGGTTCTACGCTTCATATGCATCAAGGTCGTCATATTACCTTTCGTTCCCCTTCATCTGGTTCTACGCTTCATATGCATCAAGGTCGTCATATTACCTTTCGTTCCCTTTCATCTGGTTCTACGCTTCATATGCATCAAGGTCGTCATATTACCTTTCGTTCCCTTTCATCTGGTTCTACGCTTCATATGCATCAAGGTCGTCATATTACCTTTCGCTCCCCTTCATCTGGTTCTACGCTTCATATGCATCAAGGTCGTCATATTACCTTTCGTTCCCCTTCATCTGGTTCTACGCTTCATATGCATCAAGGTCGTCATATTACCTTTCGTTCCCTTTCATCTGGTTCTACGCTTCATATGCATCAAGGTCGTCATATTACCTTTCGTTCCCTTTCATCTGGTTCTACGCTTCATATGCATCAAGGTCGTCATATTACCTTTCGTTCCCCTTCATCTGGTTCTACGCTTCATATGCATCAAGGTCGTCATATTACCTTTCGTCCCCCTTCATCTGGTTCTACGCTTCATATGCATCAAGGTCGTCATATTACCTTTCGCTCCCCTTCATCTGGTTCTACGCTTCATATGCATCAAGGTCGTCATATTACCTTTCGTTCCCCTTCATCTGGTTCTACGCTTCATATGCATCAAGGTCGTCATATTACCTTTCGTCCCCCTTCTACTGGTTCTACGCTTCATATGCATCAAGGTCGTCATATGACCTTACGTCCCCCTTCATCTGGTTCTACGCTTCATATGCATCAAGGTCGTCATATTACCTTTCGTTCCCCTTCATCTGGTTCTACGCTTCATATGCATCAATTTTTTAATTTGATCAAATCAACGATACAAAAATGGTTTTATTAAACGCTGTCTATAGCACTACTGCATTCGTTTTATCGCTCAATCACAAGTTCACTTTGGATCCACTCCGACGATAATCTCTCGTAATATTACACTTTCCGTTTATATATTATTGAGCCATACACAACTAATAGTAATAGCCTCCATACACAACTAATAGTAATAGCCTCCATACACAACTAATAGTAATAGCCTCCATACACAACTAATAGTAATAGTCTCCATACACAACTAATAGTAATAGCCTCCATACACAACTAATAGTAATAGCCTCCATACACAACTAATAGTAATAGCCTCCATACACAACTAATAGTAATAGCCTCCATACACAACTAATAGTAATAGCCTCCATACACAACTAATAGTAATAGCCTCCATACACAACTAATAGTAATAGCCTCCATACACAACTAATAGTAATAGCCTCCATACACAACTAATAGTAATAGCCTCCATACACAACTAATAGTAATAGCCTCCATACACAACTAATAGTAATAGTCTCCATACACAACTAATAGTAATAGGCTCCATACACAACTAATAGTAATAGCCTCCATACACAACTAATAGTAATAGCCTCCATACACAACTAATAGTAATAGCCTCCATACACAACTAATAGTAATAGCCTCCATACACAACTAATAGTAATAGCCTCCATACACAACTAATAGTAATAGGCTCCATACACAACTAATAGTAATAGCCTCCATACACAACTAATAGTAATAGTCTCCATACACAACTAATAGTAATAGCCTCCATACACAACTAATAGTAATAGCCTCCATACACAACTAATAGTAATAGCCTCCATACACAACTAACAGTAATAGCCTCCATACAAAACTAATAGTAATAGCCTCCATACACAACTAATAGTAATAGCCTCCATACACAACTAACAGTAATAGCCTCCATACACAACTAATAGTAATAGCCTCCATACACAACTAAAAGTAATAGCCTCCATACACAACTAATAGTAATAGCCTCCATACACAACTAATAGTAATAGCCTCCATACACAACTAATAGTAATAGTCTCCATACACAACTAACAGTAATAGCCTCCATACACAACTAATAGTAATAGCCTCCATACACAACTAATAGTAATAGCCTCCATACACAACTAACAGTAATAGCCTCCATACACAACTAATAGTAATAGCCTCCATACACAACTAATAGTAATAGCCTCCATACACAACTAATAGTAATAGCCTCCATACACAACTAATAGTAATAGCCTCCATACACAACTAACAGTAATAGCCTCCATACACAACTAATAGTAATAGCCTCCATACACAACTAATAGTAATAGCCTCCATACACAACTAACAGTAATAGCCTCCATACACAACTAATAGTAATAGCCTCCATACACAACTAAAAGTAATAGCCTCCATTCACAACTAATAGTAATAGCCTCCATACACAACTAATAATATTAGCCTCCATACACAACTAATTGTAATAGCCTCCATACACAACTAATAGTAATAGGCTCCATACACAACTAATAGTAATAGCCTCCATACACAACTAATAGTAATAGCCTCCATACACGACTAATAGTAATAGCCTCCATACACAACTAATAGTAATAGCCTCCATACACAACTAAAGGTAATAGCCTCCATACACGACTAATAGTAACAGCCTCCATACACAACTAATAGTAATAGCCTCCATACACAACTAATAGTAATAGCCTCCATACACAACTAATAGTAATAGCCTCCATACACAACTAATAGTAATAGTCTCCATACACAACTAATAGTAATAGCCTCCATACACAACTAATAGTAATAGCCTCCATACACAACTAATAGTAATAGTCTCCATACACAACTAATAGTAATAGCCTCCATACACAACTAATAGTAATAGCCTCCATACACAACTAATAGTAATAGCCTCCATACACAACTAATAAGCCTCCATACACAACTAATAGTAATAGCCTCCATACACAACTAATAGTAATAGCCTCCATACAAAACTAATAGTAATAGCCTCCATACACAACTAATAGTAATAGCCTCCATACACAGCTAATAGTAATAGCCTCCATACACAACTACAAGTAATAGCCTCCATACACAAATAATAGTAATAGCCTCCATACACAGCTAATAGTAATAGTCTCCGTACACAACTAATAGTAATAGCCTCCATACACAACTAATAGTAATAGCCTCCATACACAACTAATAGTAACAGCCTCCATACACAACTAATAGTAATAGCCTCCATACACAATTAATAGTAATAGCCTCCATACACAACTAATAGTAATAGCCTCCATACACAACTAATAGTAATAGCCTCCATACACAACTAATAGTAACAGCCTCCATACACAACTAATAGTAATTGGCTCCATACACAACTAATAGTAATAGGCTCCATACACAACTAATAGTAATAGGCTCCATACACAACTAATAGTAATAGCCTCCATACACAACTAATAGTAATAGCCTCCATACACAACTAATAGTAATAGCCTCCATACACAACTAATAGTAATAGCCTCCATACACAACTAATAGTAATAGCCTCCATACACAACTAATAGTAATAGCCTCCATACACAACTAATAGTAATAGCCTTCATACACAACTAATAGTAATAGCCTCCATACACAACTAATAGTAATAGTCTCCATACACAACTAATAGTAATAGCCTCCATACACAACTAATAGTAATATCCTCCATACACAACTAATAGTAATAGCCTCCATACACAACTAATAGTAATAGCCTCCATACACAACTAATAGTAATAGCCTCCATACACAACTAATAGTAATATCCTCCATACACAACTAATAGTAATAGCCTCCATACACAACTAATAGTAATAGCCTCCATACACAACTAATAGTAATAGCCTCCATACACAACTAATAGTAATAGCCTCCATACACAACTAATAGTAATAGCCTCCATACAAAACTAATAGTAATAGCCTCCATACACAACTAATAGTAATAGTCTCCATACACAACTAAAAGTAATAGCCTCCATACACAACTAATAGTAATAGCCTCCATACACAACTAAAAGTAATAGCCTCCATACACAACTAATAGTAATAGCCTCCATACACAACTAATAGTAATAGCCTCCATACACAACTAAAAGTAATAGCCTCCATACACAACTAATAGTAATAGCCTCCATACACAACTAATAGTAATAGCCTCCATTCACAACTAATAGTAATAGCCTCCATACACAACTAATAGTAATAGGCTCCATACACAACTAATAGTAATAGCCTCCATACACAACTAATAGTAATAGCCTCCATACACAACTAATAGTAATAGCCTCCATACACAACTAATAGTAATAGCCTCCATACACAACTAATAGTAATAGCCTCCATACACAACTAATAGTAATAGCCTCCATACACAACTAATAGTAATAGCCTCCATACACAACTAATAGTAATAGCCTCCATACACAACTAATAGTAATAGCCTCCATACACAACTAATAGTAATAGCCTCCATACACAACTAATAGTAATAGCCTCCATACACAACTAATAGTAATAGCCTCCATACACAACTAATAGTAATAGTCTCCATACACAACTAATAGTAATAGCCTCCATACACAACTAATAGTAATAGCCTCCATACACAACTAATAGTAATAGCCTCCATACACAACTAATAGTAATAGCCTCCATACACAACTAATAGTAATAGCCTCCATACACAACTAATAGTAATAGTCTCCATACACAACTAATAGTAATAGCCTCCATACACAACTAATAGTAATAGCCTCCATACACAACTAATAGTAATAGTCTCCATACACAACTAATAGTAATAGCCTCCATACACAACTAATAGTAATAGCCTCCATACACAACTAATAGTAATAGCCTCCATACACAACTAATAAGCCTCCATACACAACTAATAGTAATAGCCTCCATACACAGCTAATAGTAATAGCCTCCATACACAACTACAAGTAATAGCCTCCATACACAAATAATAGTAATAGCCTCCATACACAGCTAATAGTAATAGTCTCCGTACACAACTAATAGTAATAGCCTCTATACACAACTAATAGTAATAGCCTCCATACACAACTAATAGTAACAGCCTCCATACACAACTAATAGTAATAGCCTCCATACACAATTAATAGTAATAGCCTCCATACACAACTAATAGTAATATCCTCCATACACAACTAATAGTAATAGCCTCCATACACAATTAATAGTAATAGCCTCCATACACAACTAATAGTAATATCCTCCATACACAACTAATAGTAATAGCCTCCATACACAACTAATAGTAATAGCCTCCATACACAACTAATAGTAATATCCTCCATTCACAACTAATAGTAATAGCCTCCATACACAACTAATAGTAATAGCCTCCATACACAACTAATAGTAATAGCCTCCATACACAACTAATAGTAATAGCCTCCATACACAACTAATAGTAATAGCCTCCATACAAAACTAATAGTAATAGCCTCCATACACAACTAATAGTAATAGTCTCCATACACAACTAAAAGTAATAGCCTCCATACACAACTAATAGTAATAGCCTCCATACACAACTAAAAGTAATAGCCTCCATACACAACTAATAGTAATAGCCTCCATACACAACTAATAGTAATAGCCTCCATACACAACTAAAAGTAATAGCCTCCATACACAACTAATAGTAATAGCCTCCATACACAACTAATAGTAATAGCCTCCATTCACAACTAATAGTAATAGCCTCCATACACAACTAATAGTAATAGGCTCCATACACAACTAATAGTAATAGCCTCCATACACAACTAATAGTAATAGCCTCCATACACAACTAATAGTAATAGCCTCCATACACAACTAATAGTAATAGCCTCCATACACAACTAATAGTAATAGCCTCCATACACAACTAATAGTAATAGGCTCCATACACAACTAATAGTAATAGCCTCCATACACAACTAATAGTAATAGTCTCCATACACAACTAATAGTAATAGCCTCCATACACAACTAATAGTAATAGCCTCCATACACAACTAATAGTAATAGCCTCCATACACAACTAACAGTAATAGCCTCCATACAAAACTAATAGTAATAGCCTCCATACACAACTAATAGTAATAGCCTCCATACACAACTAACAGTAATAGCCTCCATACACAACTAATAGTAATAGCCTCCATACACAACTAAAAGTAATAGCCTCCATACACAACTAATAGTAATAGCCTCCATACACAACTAATAGTAATAGCCTCCATACACAACTAATAGTAATAGTCTCCATACACAACTAACAGTAATAGCCTCCATACACAACTAATAGTAATAGCCTCCATACACAACTAATAGTAATAGCCTCCATACACAACTAACAGTAATAGCCTCCATACACAACTAATAGTAATAGCCTCCATACACAACTAATAGTAATAGCCTCCATACACAACTAATAGTAATAGCCTCCATACACAACTAATAGTAATAGCCTCCATACACAACTAACAGTAATAGCCTCCATACACAACTAATAGTAATAGCCTCCATACACAACTAATAGTAATAGCCTCCATACACAACTAACAGTAATAGCCTCCATACACAACTAATAGTAATAGCCTCCATACACAACTAAAAGTAATAGCCTCCATTCACAACTAATAGTAATAGCCTCCATACACAACTAATAATATTAGCCTCCATACACAACTAATTGTAATAGCCTCCATACACAACTAATAGTAATAGGCTCCATACACAACTAATAGTAATAGCCTCCATACACAACTAATAGTAATAGCCTCCATACACGACTAATTGTAATAGCCTCCATACACAACTAATAGTAATAGCCTCCATACACAACTAAAGGTAATAGCCTCCATACACGACTAATAGTAACAGCCTCCATACACAACTAATAGTAATAGCCTCCATACACAACTAATAGTAATAGCCTCCATACACAACTAATAGTAATAGCCTCCATACACAACTAATAGTAATAGTCTCCATACACAACTAATAGTAATAGCCTCCATACACAACTAATAGTAATAGCCTCCATACACAACTAATAGTAATAGTCTCCATACACAACTAATAGTAATAGCCTCCATACACAACTAATAGTAATAGCCTCCATACACAACTAATAGTAATAGCCTCCATACACAGCTAATAGTAATAGCCTCCATACACAACTACAAGTAATAGCCTCCATACACAAATAATAGTAATAGCCTCCATACACAGCTAATAGTAATAGTCTCCGTACACAACTAATAGTAATAGCCTCCATACACAACTAATAGTAATAGCCTCCATACACAACTAATAGTAACAGCCTCCATACACAACTAATAGTAATAGCCTCCATACACAATTAATAGTAATAGCCTCCATACACAACTAATAGTAATAGCCTCCATACACAACTAATAGTAATAGCCTCCATACACAACTAATAGTAACAGCCTCCATACACAACTAATAGTAATTGGCTCCATACACAACTAATAGTAATAGGCTCCATACACAACTAATAGTAATAGGCTCCATACACAACTAATAGTAATAGCCTCCATACACAACTAATAGTAATAGCCTCCATACACAACTAATAGTAATAGCCTCCATACACAACTAATAGTAATAGCCTCCATACACAACTAATAGTAATAGCCTCCATACACAACTAATAGTAATAGCCTCCATACACAACTAATAGTAATAGCCTCCATACACAACTAATAGTAATAGCCTCCATACACAACTAATAGTAATAGTCTCCATACACAACTAATAGTAATAGCCTCCATACACAACTAATAGTAATATCCTCCATACACAACTAATAGTAATAGCCTCCATACACAACTAATAGTAATAGCCTCCATACACAACTAATAGTAATAGCCTCCATACACAACTAATAGTAATATCCTCCATACACAACTAATAGTAATAGCCTCCATACACAACTAATAGTAATAGCCTCCATACACAACTAATAGTAATAGCCTCCATACACAACTAATAGTAATAGCCTCCATACACAACTAATAGTAATAGCCTCCATACAAAACTAATAGTAATAGCCTCCATACACAACTAATAGTAATAGTCTCCATACACAACTAAAAGTAATAGCCTCCATACACAACTAATAGTAATAGCCTCCATACACAACTAAAAGTAATAGCCTCCATACACAACTAATAGTAATAGCCTCCATACACAACTAATAGTAATAGCCTCCATACACAACTAAAAGTAATAGCCTCCATACACAACTAATAGTAATAGCCTCCATACACAACTAATAGTAATAGCCTCCATTCACAACTAATAGTAATAGCCTCCATACACAACTAATAGTAATAGGCTCCATACACAACTAATAGTAATAGCCTCCATACACAACTAATAGTAATAGCCTCCATACACAACTAATAGTAATAGCCTCCATACACAACTAATAGTAATAGCCTCCATACACAACTAATAGTAATAGCCTCCATACACAACTAATAGTAATAGGCTCCATACACAACTAATAGTAATAGCCTCCATACACAACTAACAGTAATAGCCTCCATACACAACTAATAGTAATAGCCTCCATACACAACTAATAGTAATAGCCTCCATACATAACTAACAGTAATAGCCTCCATACACAACTAATAGTAATAGCCTCCATACACAACTAAAAGTAATAGCCTCCATACACAACTAACAGTAATAGCCTCCATACACAACTAATAGTAATAGCCTCCATACACAACTAAAAGTAATAGCCTCCATACACAACTAACAGTAATAGCCTCCATACACAACTAATAGTAATAGCCTCCATACACAACTAATAGTAATAGACTCCATACACAACTAATAGTAATAGCCTCAATACACAACTAATAGTAATAGCCTCCATACACAACTAATAATATTAGCCTCCATACACAACTAATAGTAATAGCCTCCATACACAACTAATAGTAATAGGCTCCATACACAACTAATAGTAATAGCCTCCATACACAACTAATAGTAATAGCCTCCATACACGACTAATAGTAATAGCCTCCATACACAACTAATAGTAATAGCCTCCATACACAACTAATAGTAATAGCCTCCATACACGACTAATAGTAACAGCCTCCATACACAACTAATAGTAATAGCCTCCATACACAACTAATAGTAACAGCCTCCATACACAACTAATAGTAATAGCCTCCATACACAACTAATAGTAATAGCCTCCATACACAATTAATAGTAACAGCCTCCATACACAACTAATAGTAATAGCCTCCATACACAACTAATAATATTAGCCTCCATACACAACTAATAGTAATAGCCTCCATACACAACTAATAGTAATAGGCTCCATACACAACTAATAGTAATAGCCTCCATACACAACTAATAGTAACAGCCTCCATACACAACTAATAGTAATAGCCTCCATACACAACTAATAGTAATAGCCTCCATACACAACTAATAGTAATAGCCTCCATACACAACTAATAGTAATAGCCTCCATACACAACTAACAGTAATAGCCTCCATACACAACTAATAGTAATAGCCTCCATACACAACTAATAGTAATAGCCTCCATACACAACTAATAGTAACAGCCTCCATACACAACTAATAGTAATAGCCTCCATACACAACTAATAGTAATAGCCTCCATACACGACTAATAGTAATAGCCTCCATACACAACTAATAGTAATAGCCTCCATACACAACTAATAGTAATAGCCTCCATACACGACTAATAGTAACAGCCTCCATACACAACTAATAGTAATAGCCTCCATACACAACTAATAGTAATAGCCTCCATACACAACTAATAGTAATAGCCTCCATACACGACTAATAGTAATAGCCTCCATACACAACTAATAGTAATAGCCTCCATACACAACTAATAGTAATAGCCTCCATACACGACTAATAGTAACAGCCTCCATACACAACTAATAGTAATAGCCTCCATACACAACTAATAGTAATAGCCTCCATACACAACTAATAGTAATAGCCTCCATACACAACTAATAGTAATAGCCTCCATACACAACTAACAGTAATAGCCTCCATACACAACTAATAGTAATAGCCTCCATACACAACTAATAGTAATAGCCTCCATACACAACTAATAGTAACAGCCTCCATACACAACTAATAGTAATAGCCTCCATACACAACTAATAGTAATAGCCTCCATACACGACTAATAGTAATAGCCTCCATACACAACTAATAGTAATAGCCTCCATACACAACTAATAGTAATAGCCTCCATACACGACTAATAGTAACAGCCTCCATACACAACTAATAGTAATAGCCTCCATACACAACTAATAGTAATAGCCTCCATACACAACTAATAGTAATAGCCTCCATACACGACTAATAGTAATAGCCTCCATACACAACTAATAGTAATAGCCTCCATACACAACTAATAGTAATAGCCTCCATACACGACTAATAGTAACAGCCTCCATACACAACTAATAGTAATAGCCTCCATACACGACTAATAGTAACAGCCTCCATACACAACTAATAGTAATAGCCTCCATACACAACTAATAGTAATAGCCTCCATACACAACTAATAGTAATAGTCTCCATACACAACTAAAAGTAATAGCCTCCATACACAACTAATAGTAATAGCCTCCATACACAACTAATAGTAATAGCCTCCATACACAACTAATAGTAATAGCCTCCATACACAACTAATAGTAACAGCCTCCATACACAACTAATAGTAATAGCCTCCATACACAATTAATAGTAACAGCCTCCATACACAACTAATAGTAACAGCCTCCATACACAACTAATAGTAATAGCCTCCATACACAACTAATAGTAATAGCCTCCATACACAACTAATAGTAACAGCCTCCATACACAACTAATAGTAATAGTCTCCATACACAACTAATAGTAATAGCCTCCATACACAACTAATAGTAACAGCCTCCATACACAACTAATAGTAACAGCCTCCATACACAACTAATAGTAATAGCCTCCATCCACAACTAATAGTAATAGCCTCCATACACAACTAATAGTAACAGCCTCCATACACAACTAATAGTAATAGCCTCCATACACAACTAATAGTAATAGCCTCCATACACAACTAATAGTAATATCCTCCATACACAACTAATAGTAATAGTCTCCATACACAACTAAAAGTAATAGCCTCCATACACAACTAATAGTAATAGCCTCCATACACAACTAATAGTAATAGCCTCCATACACAACGAATAGTAATAGCCTCCATACACAACTAATAGTAATAGCCTCCATACACAACTAATAGTAATAGCCTCCGTAGACAACTAATAGTAATAGCCTCCATACACAACGAATAGTAATAGCCTCCGTACACAACTAATAGTAATAGCCTCCATACACAACTAATAGTAATAGCCTCCATACACAACTAATAGTAATAGCCTCCGTACACAACTAATAGTAATAGCCTCCATACACAACTAATAGTAATAGCCTCCATACACAACTAATAGTAATAGACTCCATACACAACTAATAGTAATATCCTCCATACACAACTATTAGTAATAGCCTCCATACACAACTAATAGTAATAGCCTCCATACACAACTAATAGTAATATCCTCCATACACAACTAATAGTAATAGCCTCCATACATAACTAATAGTAATAGCCTCCATACACAACTAATAGTAATAGCCTCCATACACAACCAATAGTAATAACCTCCATACACAACTAATAGTAATAGCCTCCATACACAACTAATAGTAATAGCCTCCATACACAACTAATAGTAATAGCCTCCATACACAACTAATAGTAATAGCCTCCATACACAACTAATAGTAATAGCCTCCATACACAACTAATAGTAATAGCCTCCATACACAACTAATAGTAATAGCCTCCATACACAACTAATAGTAATAGCCTCCATACAAAACTAATAGTAATAGCCTCCCTACACAACTAATAGTAATAGTCTCCATACACAACTAAAAGTAATAGCCTCCATACACAACTAATAGTAATAGCCTCCATACACAACTAAAAGTAATAGCCTCCATACACAACTAATAGTAATAGCCTCCATACACAACTAATAGTAATAGCCTCCATACACAACTAATAGTAATAGCCTCCATACACAACTAATAGTAAAGCCTCCATACACAACTACTAGTAATAGCCTCCATTCACAACTAATAGTAATAGCCTCCATACACAACTAATAGTAATAGGCTCCATACACAACTAATAGTAATAGCCTCCATACATAACTAATAGTAATAGCCTCCATACACAACTAATAGTAATAGTCTCCATACACAACTAATAGTAATAGCCTCCATACACAACTAATAGTAATAGCCTCCATACACAACTAATAGTAATAGCCTCCATACACAACTAATAGTAATAGCCTCCATACACAACTAATAGTAATAGCCTCCATACACAACTAATAGTAATAGCCTCCATACACAACGAATAGTAATAGCCTCCATACACAACGAATAGTAATTGCCTCCATACACAACTAATAGTAATAGCCTCCATACACAACTAATAGTAATAGCCTCCATACACAACTAATAGTAATAGCCTCCATACACAACTAATAGTAATAGCCTCCATACACAACGAATAGTAATAGCCTCCATACACAACTAATAGTAATAGCCTCCATACACAACTAATAGTAATAGCCTCCATACACAACTAATAGTAATAGCCTCCATACACAACGAATAGTAATAGCCTCCATACAAAACTAATAGTAATAGCCTCCATACACAACTAATAGTAATAGCCTCCATACACAACGAATAGTAATTGCCTCCATACACAACTAATAGTAATAGCCTCCATACGCAACTAATAGTAATAGTCTCCGTATACAACTAATAGTAATAGCCTCCGTACACAACTAATAGTAATAGTCTCCATATACAACTAATAGTAATAGCCTCCGTACACAACTAATAGTAATAGCCTCCATACACAACTAATAGTAATAGCCTCCATACACAACTAATAGTAATAGCCTCCATACACAACTAATAGTAATAGTCTCCATATACAACTAATAGTAATAGCCTCCATACACAACTAATAGTAATAGCCTCCATACACAACTAATAGTAATAGCCTCCATACACAACTAATAGTAATAGCCTCCATACACAACTCTATCAACACTTTATTAATGTATTGTTTATAATTCTTTTTGAAGTTTTTAATGAAAACCAATAGAAAACTCTTTAATATATTTAAACTTTATTTAATGTCTGTTAATAACTATATTATAATGTTGTAAGGTTAGTGACAGATCGCGGAACAACCACAATACCATCTACGTTTTTACTTCCTATCCTTTAGATTGTATCCAGGGTTCAGTTTATCTTTTAAGGTCTGTCACTAACCTTAAACACATTAGACTTGAATATAATTATTGTATTTTAACTAAATAAATTATACAGGATTGAGTTGAGTTCAAATATTGGTTTTGGGTATAGATACTCTAGGCATTGTTTTTAAAATACAAATAACTAAATTTGAAATTTCTCCTGAAATCCTATTAAGAAATATTGAAATAGGTCCAGTAAAATATTCTCCATGTAATAGTCGTAGATTTAGAAAACCGTAAAACAGATTTATTTTGAAGAAACGTATTCAAGGTAATTTCACAAAAACATAATATATTTCGCGTTTAGGTGGTATTTTCTTTGTAGCTATGCAAAGACGGACGTAATTTTGCCATGCCGGGCAGGATTATATCTAGTACAACGGAAAGGTTAGGTTGGCCACAGCCTGTACAGAGAGATCGATCCTTGGAGATACTTGGACGTTAGAGTCTGGCGTTTTGCCACTAAGATTCTCCAAACGTATGCGGGCTGCTTGGACAAGTTTTAATTACAATGTTGTGCAATCCTATTTTAGTTCCGGTTATAAATTATTTATCCCAAACGGTAAATTGTACAAAGAACATTAAACATGTAGGATATAAACAAGTTTCAAAATCAATTCTTACAGAAGTAAAAAAAAATTGCAATTGATATATATATATATATATATATATATATACACATACAATACATAAAGTCACAATATTAAGTGGCAAAATAGAAAGCAAAATTAATAAATTAAAGCTAATTAATATTTTTTAAACTTGATTACCAACAAGTGTTATCTACTACAAGCTATAAAAAAATTATTTGATTTTAGTGAACGAGTGGAGAGTATTTTATGAATGATTGAAAATTTGAACTAGATATCTAAATTAATAAACGAAGAGTGTGAACTAATAGAAGGAATTTGAAAATATACTTTTTAAAGGTAGGACTTATTTCAAAGTATGAGAAAGATGTTTCATTATAAATTCGGAATATAATTGTGCATGGAACAGGTTTCTTATAAAAAGGAATCTTTCTAACTCTACACCTTACAGACATTGTAAACAAAAATTATAGTTGGCGATGTAAACTATCTAATGAAACAAAATAATAATAATAATAAAACTTTGCGAGATATTACAAAATTAATTTTTTTTTAAATTGCCAAATATCTTTACAGTGCGAAAACCTAATAAACTAATGTTTCACTCTAAAAGAAAACAAAATGCTACATCATTACACTATGCCTATACAAAATAGCATTTTTGGTTGTGTATGCCAACAGTCATAAATGTTCAAGGTCGTATAAACTACTGTTACGTGAAATACTCTATCCTGTGTGATGCAAGTGGAAAGGTATACAGTATGATGGAAGCTAGCGTGTCAAGAGTTTGCTTACGTTTGGAAAGTTTAATTAATTTTTCCACATTTTTTCAAAAATGTTTTATACATTTTTCAACTTTCTCTCTACATTTTGATGTAATAAAACATTACATTCTGTTTTATTAACAAGCATTGAGTTTATACAGTTTTGGGAGGCTATGTTTGTGTTTATTTATCTCTAGGTTGTCTGCAACAGTTTTTATTATGTTTCTACTTTCTCTCTACATGCTGATGCAATAAAACATTAAATTCTGTTTTATTAACAAGCATTGAGTTTATACAGTTTTGGGAGGCTATGTTTGTGTTTATTTATCTCTAGGTTGTCTGCAACAGTTTTTATTATGTTTCTGCTTTCTCTCTACATGCTGATGCAATAAAACATTACATTCTGTTTTATTAACAAGCATTGAGTTTATACAGTTTTGGGAGGCTATGTTTGTGTTTATTTATCTCTAGGTTGTGTGCAACAGTTTTTATTAATTTTCTACACTCTCTCTACATGCTGATGCAATAAAACATTACATTCTGTTTTATTAACAAGCATTGAGTTTATACAGTTTTGGGAGGCTATGTTTGTGTTTATTTATCTCTAGGTTGTGAGCAACAGTTTTTATTATGTTTCTACTTTCTCTCTACATGCTGATGCAATAAAACATTACATTCTGTTTTATTAACAAACATAGAGTTTATACAGTTTTGGGAGGCTATGTTTGTGTTTATTTATCTCTAGGTTGTCTGCAACAGTTTTTATTATGTTTCTACTTTCTCTCTACATTTTGATGTAATAAAACATTACATTCTGTTTTATTAACAAGCATTGAGTTTATACAGTTTTGGGAGGCTATGTTTGTGTTTATTTATCTCTAGGTTGTCTGCAACAGTTTTTATTATGTTTCTACTTTCTCTCTACATGCTGATGTAATAAAACATTACATTCTGTTTTATTAACAAACATTGAGTTTATACAGTTTTGGGAGGCTATGTTTGTGTTTATTTATCTCTAGGTTGTCTGCAACAGTTTTTATTATGTTTCTACTTTCTCTCTACATTTTGATGCAATAAAACATTACATTCTGTTTTATTAACAAACATTGAGTTTATACAGTTTTGGGAGGCTATGTTTGTGTTTATTTATCTCTAGGTTGTCTGCAACAGTTTTTATTATGTTTCTACTTTCTCTCTACATGCTGATGCAATAAAACATTAAATTCTGTTTTATTAACAAGCATTGAGTTTATACAGTTTTGGGAGGCTATGTTTGTGTTTATTTATCTCTAGGTTGTCTGCAACAGTTTTTATTATGTTTCTACTTTCTCTCTACATGCTGATGCAATAAAACATTACATTCTGTTTTATTAACAAGCATTGAGTTTATACAGTTTTGGGAGGCTATGTTTGTGTTTATTTATCTCTAGGTTGTCTGCAACAGTTTTTATTATGTTTCTACTTTCTCTCTACATGCTGATGCAATAAAACATTAAATTCTGTTTTATTAACAAACATTGAGTTTATACAGTTTTGGGAGGCTATGTTTGTGTTTATTTATCTCTAGGTTGTCTGCAACAGTTTTTATTATGTTTCTACTTTCTCTCTACATGCTGATGCAATAAAACATTACATTCTGTTTTATTAACAAGCATTGAGTTTATACAGTTTTGGGAGGCTATGTTTGTGTTTATTTATCTCTAGGTTGTGTGCAACAGTTTTTATTATTTTTCTACACTCTCTCTACATGCTGATGCAATAAAACATTACATTCTGTTTTATTAACAAGCATTGAGTTTATACAGTTTTGGGAGGCTATGTTTGTGTTTATTTATCTCTAGGTTGTGTGCAACAGTTTTTATTATTTTTCTACACTCTCTCTACATGCTGATGTAATAAAACATTACATTCTGTTTTATTAACAAACATTGAGTTTATACAGTTTTGGGAGGCTATGTTTGTGTTTATTTATCTCTAGGTTGTCTGCAACAGTTTTTATTATGTTTCTACTATCTCTCTACATGCTGATGTAATAAAACATTACATTCTGTTTTATTAACAAGCATTGAGTTTATACAGTTTTGGGAGGCTATGTTTGTGTTTATTTATCTCTAGGTTGTGTGCAACAGTTTTTATTATGTTTCTACTTTCTCTCTACATGCTGATGCAATAAAACATTACATTCTGTTTTATTAACAAGCATTGAGTTTATACAGTTTTGGGAGGCTATGTTTGTGTTTATTTATCTCTAGGTTGTGTGCAACAGTTTTTATTATGTTTCTACTTTCTCTCTACATGCTGATGCAATAAAACATTACATTCTGTTTTATTAACAAACATTGAGTTTATACAGTTTTGGGAGTCTATGTTTGTGTTTATTTATCTCTAGGTTGTGTGCAACAGTTTTTATTATGTTTCTACTTTCTCTCTACATGCTGATGCAATAAAACATTACATTCTGTTTTATTAACAAACATTGAGTTTATACAGTTTTGGGAGGTTATGTTTGTGTTTATTTATCTCTAGGTTGTCTGCAACAGTTTATATTATGTTTCTACTTTCTCTCTACATGCTGATGCAATAAAACATTACATTCTGTGTTATTAACAAACATTGAGTTTATACAGTTTTGGGAGGCTATGTTTGTGTTTATTTATCTCTAGGTTGTCTGCAACAGTTTTTATTATGTTTCTACTTTCTCTCTACATGCTGATGCAATAAAACATTACATTCTGTTTTATTAACAAACATTGAGTTTATACAGTTTTGGGAGGCTATGTTTGCGTTTATTTATCTCTAGGTTGTGTGCAACAGTTTTTATTATGTTTCTACTTTCTCTCTACATGCTGATGCAATAAAACATTACATTCTGTTTTATTAACAAGCATTGCGTTTATACAGTTTTGGGAGGCTATGTTTGTGTTTATTTATCTCTAGGTTGTCTGCAACAGTTTTTATTATGTTTCTACTTTCTCTCTACATTTTGATGCAATAAAACATTACATTCTGTTTTATTAACAAACATTGAGTTTATACAGTTTTGGGAGGCTATGTTTGTGTTTATTTATCTCTAGGTTGTGTGCAACAGTTTTTATTATGTTTCTACTTTCTCTCTACATTTTGATGCAATAAAACATTACATTCTGTTTTATTAACAAACATTGAGTTTATACAGTTTTGGGAGGTTATGTTTGTGTTTATTTATCTCTAGGTTGTCTGCAACAGTTTATATTATGTTTCTACTTTCTCTCTACATGCTGATACAATAAAACATTACATTCTGTTTTATTAACAAACATTGAGTTTATACAGTTTTGGGAGGCTATGTTTGTGTTTATTTATCTCTAGGTTGTCTGCAACAGTTTTTATTATGTTTCTACTTTCTCTCTACATGCTGATGCAATAAAACATTACATTCTGTTTTATTAACAAACATTGAGTTTATACAGTTTTGGGAGGCTATGTTTGCGTTTATTTATCTCTAGGTTGTGTGCAACAGTTTTTATTATGTTTCTACTTTCTCTCTACATGCTGATGCAATAAAACATTACATTCTGTTTTATTAACAAGCATTGCGTTTATACAGTTTTGGGAGGCTATGTTTGTGTTTATTTATCTCTAGGTTGTCTGCAACAGTTTTTATTATGTTTCTACTTTCTCTCTACATGCTGATGCAATAAAACATTACATTCTGTTTTATTAACAAACATTGAGTTTATACAGTTTTGGGAAGCTATGTTTGCGTTTATTTATCTCTAGGTTGTGTGCAACAGTTTTTATTATGTTTCTACTTTCTCTCTACATGCTGATGCAATAAAACATTACATTCTGTTTTATTAACAAACATTGAGTTTATACAGTTTTGGGAGGCTATGTTTGTGTTTATTTATCTCTAGGTTGTCTGCAACAGTTTTTATTATGTTTCTACTTTCTCTCTACATGCTGATGTAATAAAACATTACATCCTGTTTTATTATCAAGCATTGAGTTTATACAGTTTTGGGAGGCTATGTTTGTGTTTATTTATCTCTAGGTTGTGTGCAACAGTTTTTATTATGTTTCTACTTTCTCTCTACATGCTGATGCAATAAAACATTACATTCTGTTTTATTAACAAACATTGAGTTTATACAGTTTTGGGAGGCTATGTTTGTGTTTATTTATCTCTAGGTTGTGTGCAACAGTTTTTATTATTTTTCTACACTCCCTCTACTTTTTGATGTAATAAAACATTACATTCTGTTTTATTAACAAACATTGAGTTTATACAGTTTTGGGAGGCTATGTTTGTGTTTATTTATCTCTAGGTTGTGTGCAACAGTTTTTATTATGTTTCTACTTTCTCTCTACATGCTGATGTAATAAAACATTACATTCTGTTTTATTAACAAACATTGAGTTTATACAGTTTTGGGAGGCTATGTTTGTGTTTATTTATCTCTAGGTTGTCTGCAACAATTTTTATTATGTTTCTACTTTCTCTCTACATTTTGATGCAATAAAACATTACATTCTGTTTTATTAACAAACATTGAGTTTATACAGTTTTGGGAGGCTATGTTTGTGTTTATTTATCTCTAGGTTGTCTGCAACAGTTTTTATTATGTTTCTACTTTCTCTCTACATGCTGATGCAATAAAACATTACATTCTGTTTTATTAACAAACATTGAGTTTATACAGTTTTGGGAGGCTATGTTTGTGTTTATTTATCTCTAGGTTGTGTGCAACAGTTTTTATTATGTTTCTACTTTCTCTCTACATGCTGATGCAATAAAACATTACATTCTGTTTTATTAACAAACATTGAGTTTATACAGTTTTGGGAGGCTATGTTTGTGTTTATTTATCTCTAGGTTGTCTGCAACAGTTTTTATTATGTTTCTACTTTCTCTCTACATGCTGATGCAATAAAACATTACATTCTGTTTTATTAACAAACATTGAGTTTATACAGTTTTATGAGGCTATGTTTGCGTTTATTTATCTCTAGGTTGTCTGCAACAGTTTTTATTATGTTTCTACTTTCTCTCTACATGCTGATGCAATAAAACATTACATTCTGTTTTATTAACAAGCATTGAGTTTATACAGTTTTGGGAGGCTATGTTTGTGTTTATTTATCTCTAGGTTGTCTGCAACAGTTTTTATTATGTTTCTACTTTCTCTCTACATTTTGATGCAATAAAACATTAAATTCTGTTTTATTAACAAACATTGAGTTTATACAGATTTGGGAGGCTATGTTTGTGTTTATTTATCTCTAGGTTGTCTGCAACAGTTTTTATTATGTTTCTACTTTCTCTCTACATGCTGATGCAATAAAACATTACATTCTGTTTTATTAACAAACATTGAGTTTATACAGTTTTGGGAGGCTATGTTTGCGTTTATTTATCTCTAGGTTGTGTGCAACAGTTTTTATTATGTTTCTACTTTCTCTCTACATGCTGATGCAATAAAACATTACATTCTGTTTTATTAACAAACATTGAGTTTATACAGTTTTGGGAGGCTATGTTTGTGTTTATTTATCTCTAGGTTGTCTGCAACAGTTTTTATTATGTTTCTACTTTCTCTCTACATGCTGATGTAATAAAACATTACATTCTGTTTTATTAACAAGCATTGAGTTTATACAGTTTTGGGAGGCTATGTTTGTGTTTATTTATCTCTAGGTTGTGTGCAACAGTTTTTAATATGTTTCTACTTTCTCTCTACATGCTGATGCAATAAAACATTACATTCTGTTTTATTAACAAACATTGAGTTTATACAGTTTTGAGAGGCTATGTTTGTGTTTATTTATCTCTAGGTTGTCTGCAACAGTTTTTATTATGTTTCTACTTTCTCTCTACATGCTGATGTAATAAAACATTACATTCTGTTTTATTAACAAGCATTGAGTTTATACAGTTTTGGGAGGCTATGTTTGTGTTTATTTATCTCTAGGTTGTGTGTAACAGTTTTTAATATGTTTCTACTTTCTCTCTACATGCTGATGCAATAAAACATTACATTCTGTTTTATTAACAAGCATTGAGTTTATACAGTTTTGGGAGGCTATGTTTGTGTTTATTTATCTCTAGGTTGTGTGCAACAGTTTTTATTATGTTTCTACTTTCTCTCTACATGCTGATGCAATAAAACATTACATTCTGTTTTATTAACAAACATTGAGTTTATACAGTTTTGGGAGGCTATGTTTGTGTTTATTTATCTCTAGGTTGTGTGCAACAGTTTTTATTATGTTTCTACTTTCTCTCTACATGCTGATGCAATAAAACATTACATTCTGTTTTATTAACAAACATTGAGTTTATACAGTTTTGGGAGGCTATGTTTGTGTTTATTTATCTCTAGGTTGTGTGCAACAGTTTTTATTATGTTTCTACTTTCTCTCTACATGCTGATGCAATAAAACATTACATTCTGTTTTATTAACAAACATTGAGTTTATACAGTTTTGGGAGGCTATGTTTGTGTTTATTTATCTCTAGGTTGTGTGCAACAGTTTTTATTATGTTTCTACTTTCTCTCTACATGCTGATGTAATAAAACATTACATTCTGTTTTATTAACAAGCATTGAGTTTATACAGTTTTGGGAGGCTATGTTTGTTTTTATTTATCTCTAGGTTGTGTGCAACAGTTTTTATTATGTTTCTACTTTCTCTCTACATGCTGATGCAATAAAACATTACATTCTGTTTTATTAACAAACATCGAGTTTATACAGTTTTGGGAGGCTATGTTTGTGTTTATTTATCTCTAGGTTGTGTGCAACAGTTTTTATTATGTTTCTACTTTCTCTCTACATGCTGATGCAATAAAACATTACATTCTGTTTTATTAACAAACATTGAGTTTATACAGTTTTGGGAGGCTATGTTTGTGTTTATTTATCTCCAGGTTGTGTGCAACAGTTTTTATTATATTTCTACTTTCTCTCTACATTTTGATGCAATAAAACATTACATTCTGTTTTATTAACAAACATTGAGTTTATACAGTTTTGGGAGGCTATGTTTGTGTCTATTTATCTCTAGGTTGTGTGCAACAGTTTTTATTATGTTTCTACTTTCTCTCTACATGCTGATGCAATAAAACATTACATTCTGTTTTATTAACAAACATTGAGTTTATACAGTTTTGAGGGGCTATGTTTGTGTTTATTTATCTCTAGGTTGTGTGCAACAGTTTTTATTATGTTTCTACTTTCTCTCTACATGCTGATGCAATAAAACATTACATTCTGTTTTATTAACAAACATTGAGTTTATACAGTTTTGGGAGGCTATGTTAGTGTTTATTTATCTCTAGGATGTCTGCAACAGTTTTTATTATGTTTCTACTTTCTCTCTACATGCTGATGCAATAAAACATTACATTCTGTTTTATTAACAAACATTGAGTTTATACAGTTTTGGGAGGCTATGTTTGTGTTTATTTATCTCTAGGTTGTGTGCAACAGTTTTTATTATGTTTCTATTTTCTCTCTACATGCTGATGCAATAAAACATTACATTCTGTTTTATTAACAAACATTGAGTTTATACAGTTTTGGGAGGCTATGTTTGTGTTTATTTATCTCTAGGTTGTGTGCAACAGTTTTTATTATGTTTCTACTTTCTCTCTACATGCTGATGCAATGAAACATTACATTCTGTTTTATTAACAAACATTGAGTTTATACAGTTTTGGGAGGCTATGTTTGTGTTTATTTATCTCTAGGTTGTGTGCAACAGTTTTTATTATGTTTCTACTCTCTCTCTACATGCTGATGCAATAAAACATTATATTCTGTTTTATTAACAAACATTGAGTTTATACAGTTTTGGGAGGCTATGTTTGTGTTTATTTATCTCTAGGTTGTGTGCAACAGTTTTTATTATGTTTCTACTTTCTCTCTACATGCTGATGCAATAAAACATTACATTCTGTTTTATTAACAAACATTGAGTTTATACAGTTTTGGGAGGCTATGTTTGTGTTTATTTATCTCTAGGTTGTGTGCAACAGTTTTTATTATGTTTCTACTTTCTCTCTACATGCTGATGTAATAAAACATTACATTCTGTTTTATTAACAAACATTGAGTTTATACAGTTTTGGGAGGCTATGTTTGTGTTTATTTATCTCTAGGTTGTGTGCAACAGTTTTTATTATGTTTCTACTTTCTCTCTACATGCTGATGCAATAAAACATTACATTCTGTTTTATTAACAAACATTGAGTTTATACAGTTTTGGGAGGCTATGTTTGTGTTTATTTATCTCTAGGTTGTCTGCAACAGTTTTTATTATGTTTCTACTTTCTCTCTACATGCTGATGCAATAAAACATTACATTCTGTTTTATTAACAAACATTGAGTTTATACAGTTTTGGGAGGCTATGTTTGTGTTTATTTATCTCTAGGTTGTGTGCAACAGTTTTTATTATGTTTCTACTTTCTCTCTACATGCTGATGCAATAAAACATTACATTCTGTTTTATTAACAAACATTGAGTTTATACAGTTTTGGGAGGCTATGTTTGTGTTTATTTATCTCTAGGTTGTGTGCAACAGTTTTTATTATGTTTCTACTTTCTCTCTACATGCTGATGCAATAAAACATTACATTCTGTTTTATTAACAAACATTGAGTTTATACAGTTTTGGGAGGCTATGTTTGTGTTTATTTATCTCTAGGTTGTGTGCAACAGTTTTTATTATGTTTCTACTTTCTCTCTACATGCTGATGCAATAAAACATTACATTCTGTTTTATTAACAAACATTGAGTTTATACAGTTTTGGGAGGCTATGTTTGTGTTTATTTATCTCTAGGTTGTGTGCAACAGTTTTTATTATGTTTCTACATTCTCTCTACATGCTGATGTAATAAAACATTACATTCTGTTTTATTAACAAACATTGAGTTTATACAGTTTTGGGAGGCTATGTTTGTGTTTATTTATCTCTAGGTTGTGTGCAACAGTTTTTATTATGTTTCTACTTTCTCTCTACATGCTGATGCAATAAAACATTACATTCTGTTTTATTAACAAACATTGAGTTTATAAAGTTTTGGGAGGCTATGTTTGTGTTTATTTATCTCTAGGTTGTGTGCAACAGTTTTTATTATGTTTCTACTTTCTCTCTACATGCTGATGTAATAAAACATTACATTCTGTTTTATTAACAAACATTGAGTTTATACAGTTTTGGGAGGCTATGTTTGTGTTTATTTATCTCTAGGTTGTGTGCAACAGTTTTTATTATGTTTCTACTTTCTCTCTACATGCTGATGCAATAAAACATTACATTCTGTTTTATTAACAAACATTGAGTTTATACAGTTTTGGGAGGCTATGTTTGTGTTTATTTATCTCTAGGTTGTGTGCAACAGTTTTTATTATGTTTCTACTTTCTCTCTACATGCTGATGCAATAAAACATTACATTCTGTTTTATTAACAAACATTGAGTTTATACAGTTTTGGGAGGCTATGTTTGTGTTTATTTATCTCTAGGTTGTGTGCAACAGTTTTTATTATGTTTCTACTTTCTCTCTACATGCTGATGCAATAAAACATTACATTCTGTTTTATTAACAAACATTGAGTTTATACAGTTTTGGGAGGCTATGTTTGTGTTTATTTATCTCTAGGTTGTGTGCAACAGTTTTTATTATGTTTCTACTTTCTCTCTACATGCTGATGCAATAAAACATTACATTGTGTTTTATTAACAAACATTGAGTTTATACAGTTTTGGGAGGCTATGTTTGTGTTTATGTATCTCTAGGTTGTGTGCAACAGTTTTTATTATGTTTCTACTTTCTCTCTACATGCTGATGCAATAAAACATTACATTCTGTTTTATTAACAAACATTGAGTTTATACAGTTTTGGGAGGCTATGTTTGTGTTTATTTATCTCTAGGTTGTGTGCAACAGTTTTTATTATGTTTCTACTTTCTCTCTACATGCTGATGTAATAAAACATTACATTCTGTTTTATTAACAAACATTGAGTTTATACAGTTTTGGGAGGCTATGTTTGTGTTTATTTATCTCTAGGTTGTGTGCAACAGTTTTTATTATGTTTCTACTTTCTCTCTACATGCTGATGCAATAAAACATTACATTCTGTTTTATTAACAAACATTGAGTTTATACAGTTTTGGGAGGCTATGTTTGTGTTTATTTATCTCTAGGTTGTGTGCAACAGTTTTTATTATGTTTCTACTTTCTCTCTACATGCTGATGCAATAAAACATTACATTCTGTTTTATTAACAAACATTGAGTTTATACAGTTTTGGGAGGCTATGTTTGTGTTTATTTATCTCTAGGTTGTGTGCAACAGTTTTTATTATGTTTCTACTTTCTCTCTACATGCTGATGTAATAAAACATTACATTCTGTTTTATTAACAAACATTGAGTTTATACAGTTTTGGGAGGCTATGTTTGTGTTTATTTATCTCTAGGTTGTGTGCAACAGTTTTTATTATGTTTCTACTTTCTCTCTACATGCTGATGCAATAAAACATTACATTCTGTTTTATTAACAAACATTGAGTTTATACAGTTTTGGGAGGCTATGTTTGTGTTTATTTATCTCTAGGTTGTGTGCAACAGTTTTTATTATGTTTCTACTTTATCTCTACATGCTGATGCAATAAAACATTACATTCTGTTTTATTAACAAACATTGAGTTTATACAGTTTTGGGAGGCTATGTTTGTGTTTATTTATCTCTAGGTTGTGTGCAACAGTTTTTATTATGTTTCTACTTTCTCTATACATGCTGATGTAATAAAACATTACATTCTGTTTTATTAACAAACATTGAGTTTATACAGTTTTGGGAGGCTATGTTTGTGTTTATTTATCTCTAGGTTGTGTGCAACAGTTTTTATTATGTTTCTACTTTCTCTCTACATGCTGATGCAATAAAACATTAAATTCTGTTTTATTAACAAACATTGAGTTTATACAGTTTTGGGAGGCTATGTTTGTGTTTATTTATCTCTAGGTTGTGTGCAACAGTTTTTATTATATTTCTACTTTCTCTCTACATGCTGATGCAATAAAACATTACATTCTGTTTTATTAACAAACATTGAGTTTATACAGTTTTGGGAGGCTATGTTTGTGTTTATTTATCTCTAGGTTGTCTGCAACAGTTTTTATTATGTTTCTACTTTCTCTCTACATGCTGATGCAATAAAACATTACATTCTGTTTTATTAACAAACATTGAGTTTATACAGTTTTGGGAGGCTATGTTTGTGTTTATTTATCTCTAGGTTGTGTGCAACAGTTTTTATTATGTTTCTACTTTCTCTCTACATGCTGATGCAATAAAACATTACATTCTGTTTTATTAACAAACATTGAGTTTATACAGTTTTGGGAGGCTATGTTTGTGTTTATTTATCTCTAGGTTGTGTGCAACAGTTTTTATTATGTTTCTACTTTCTCTCTACATGCTGATGTAATAAAACATTACATTCTGTTTTATTAACAAGCATTGAGTTTATACAGTTTTGGGAGGCTATGTTTGTTTTTATTTATCTCTAGGTTGTGTGCAACAGTTTTTATTATGTTTCTACTTTCTCTCTACATGCTGATGCAATAAAACATTACATTCTGTTTTATTAACAAACATCGAGTTTATACAGTTTTGGGAGGCTATGTTTGTGTTTATTTATCTCTAGGTTGTGTGCAACAGTTTTTATTATGTTTCTACTTTCTCTCTACATGCTGATGCAATAAAACATTACATTCTGTTTTATTAACAAACATTGAGTTTATACAGTTTTGGGAGGCTATGTTTGTGTTTATTTATCTCCAGGTTGTGTGCAACAGTTTTTATTATATTTCTACTTTCTCTCTACATGCTGATGCAATAAAACATTACATTCTGTTTTATTAACAAACATTGAGTTTATACAGTTTTGGGAGGCTATGTTTGTGTCTATTTATCTCTAGGTTGTGTGCAACAGTTTTTATTATGTTTCTACTTTCTCTCTACATGCTGATGCAATAAAACATTACATTCTGTTTTATTAACAAACATTGAGTTTATACAGTTTTGGGAGGCTATGTTTGTTTTTATTTATCTCTAGGTTGTGTGCAACAGTTTTTATTATGTTTCTACTTTCTCTCTACATGCTGATGCAATAAAACATTACATTCTGTTTTATTAACAAACATTGAGTTTATACAGTTTTGGGAGGCTATGTTTGTGTTTATTTATCTCTAGGATGTCTGCAACAGTTTTTATTATGTTTCTACTTTCTCTCTACATGCTGATGCAATAAAACATTACATTCTGTTTTATTAACAAACATTGAGTTTATACAGTTTTGGGAGGCTATGTTTGTGTTTATTTATCTCTAGGTTGTGTGCAACAGTTTTTATTATGTTTCTATTTTCTCTCTACATGCTGATGCAATAAAACATTACATTCTGTTTTATTAACAAACATTGAGTTTATACAGTTTTGGGAGGCTATGTTTGTGTTTATTTATCTCTAGGTTGTGTGCAACAGTTTTTATTATGTTTCTACTTTCTCTCTACATGCTGATGCAATAAAACATTACATTCTGTTTTATTAACAAACATTGAGTTTATACAGTTTTGGGAGGCTATGTTTGTGTTTATTTATCTCTAGGTTGTGTGCAACAGTTTTTATTATGTTTCTACTCTCTCTCTACATGCTGATGCAATAAAACATTACATTCTGTTTTATTAACAAACATTGAGTTTATACAGTTTTGGGAGGCTATGTTTGTGTTTATTTATCTCTAGGTTGTGTGCAACAGTTTTTATTATGTTTCTACTTTCTCTCTACATGCTGATGCAATAAAACATTACATTCTGTTTTATTAACAAACATTGAGTTTATACAGTTTTGGGAGGCTATGTTTGTGTTTATTTATCTCTAGGTTGTGTGCAACAGTTTTTATTATGTTTCTACTTTCTCTCTACATGCTGATGTAATAAAACATTACATTCTGTTTTATTAACAAACATTGAGTTTATACAGTTTTGGGAGGCTATGTTTGTGTTTATTTATCTCTAGGTTGTGTGCAACAGTTTTTATTATGTTTCTACTTTCTCTCTACATGCTGATGCAATAAAACATTACATTCTGTTTTATTAACAAACATTGAGTTTATACAGTTTTGGGAGGCTATGTTTGTGTTTATTTATCTCTAGGTTGTCTGCAACAGTTTTTATTATGTTTCTACTTTCTCTCTACATGCTGATGCAATAAAACATTACATTCTGTTTTATTAACAAACATTGAGTTTATACAGTTTTGGGAGGCTATGTTTGTGTTTATTTATCTCTAGGTTGTGTGCAACAGTTTTTATTATGTTTCTACTTTCTCTCTACATGCTGATGCAATAAAACATTACATTCTGTTTTATTAACAAACATTGAGTTTATACAGTTTTGGGAGGCTATGTTTGTGTTTATTTATCTCTAGGTTGTGTGCAACAGTTTTTATTATGTTTCTACTTTCTCTCTACATGCTGATGTAATAAAACATTACATTCTGTTTTATTAACAAACATTGAGTTTATACAGTTTTGGGAGGCTATGTTTGTGTTTATTTATCTCTAGGTTGTGTGCAACAGTTTTTATTATGTTTCTACTTTCTCTCTACATGCTGATGCAATAAAACATTACATTCTGTTTTATTAACAAACATTGAGTTTATACAGTTTTGGGACGCTATGTTTGTGTTTATTTATCTCTAGGTTGTCTGCAACAGTTTTTATTATGTTTCTACTTTCTCTCTACATGCTGATGCAATAAAACATTACATTCTGTTTTATTAACAAACATTGAGTTTATACAGTTTTGGGAGGCTATGTTTGTGTTTATTTATCTCTAGGTTGTGTGCAACAGTTTTTATTATGTTTCTACTTTCTCTCTACATGCTGATGCAATAAAACATTACATTCTGTTTTATTAACAAACATTGAGTTTATACAGTTTTGGGAGGCTATGTTTGTGTTTATTTATCTCTAGGTTGTGTGCAACAGTTTTTATTATGTTTCTACTTTCTCTCTACATGCTGATGCAATAAAACATTACATTCTGTTTTATTAACAAACATTGAGTTTATACAGTTTTGGGAGGCTATGTTTGTGTTTATTTATCTCTAGGTTGTGTGCAACAGTTTTTATTATGTTTCTACTTTCTCTCTACATGCTGATGCAATAAAACATTACATTCTGTTTTATTAACAAACATTGAGTTTATACAGTTTTGGGAGGCTATGTTTGTGTTTATTTATCTCTAGGTTGTGTGCAACAGTTTTTATTATGTTTCTACTTTCTCTCTACATGCTGATGCAATAAAACATTACATTCTGTTTTATTAACAAACATTGAGTTTATACAGTTTTGGGAGGCTATGTTTGTGTTTATTTATCTCTAGGTTGTGTGCAACAGTTTTTATTATGTTTCTACTTTCTCTCTACATGCTGATGCAATAAAACATTACATTCTCTTTTATTAACAAACATTGAGTTTATACAGTTTTGGGAGGCTATGTTTGTGTTTATTTATCTCTAGGTTGTGTGCAACAGTTTTTATTATGTTTCTACTTTCTCTCTACATGCTGATGTAATAAAACATTACATTCTGTTTTATTAACAAACATTGAGTTTATACAGTTTTGGGAGGCTATGTTTGTGTTTATTTATCTCTAGGTTGTGTGCAACAGTTTTTATTATGTTTCTACTTTCTCTCTACATGCTGATGCAATAAAACATTACATTCTGTTTTATTAACAAACATTGAGTTTATACAGTTTTGGGAGGCTATGTTTGTGTTTATTTATCTCTAGGTTGTGTGCAACAGTTTTTATTATGTTTCTACTTTCTCTCTACATGCTGATGCAATAAAACATTACATTCTGTTTTATTAACAAACATTGAGTTTATACAGTTTTGGGAGGCTATGTTTGTGTTTATTTATCTCTAGGTTGTGTGCAACAGTTTTTATTATGTTTCTACTTTCTCTCTACATGCTGATGCAATAAAACATTAAATTCTGTTTTATTAACAAACATTGAGTTTATACAGTTTTGGGAGGCTATGTTTGTGTTTATTTATCTCTAGGTTGTGTGCAACAGTTTTTATTATGTTTCTACTTTCTCTCTACATGCTGATGCAATAAAACATTACATTCTGTTTTATTAACAAACATTGAGTTTATACAGTTTTGGGATGCTATGTTTGTGTTTATTTATCTCTAGGTTGTGTGCAACAGTTTTTATTATGTTTCTACTTTCTCCCTACATGCTGATGCAATAAAACATTACATTCTGTTTTATTAACAAACATTGAGTTTATACAGTTTTGGGAGGCTATGTTTGTGTTTATTTATCTCTAGGTTGTCTGCAACAGTTTTTATTATGTTTCTACTTTCTCTCTACATGCTGATGCAATAAAACATTACATTCTGTTTTATTAACAAACATTGAGTTTATACAGTTTTGGGAGGCTATGTTTGTGTTTATTTATCTCTAGGTTGTGTGCAACAGTTTTTTATTATGTTTCTACTTTCTCTCTACATGCTGATGTAATAAAACATTACATTCTGTTTTATTAACAAGCATTGAGTTTATACAGTTTTGGGAGGCTATGTTTGTGTCTATTTATCTCTAGGTTGTGTGCAACAGTTTTTATTATGTTTCTACTTTCTCTCTACATGCTGATGCAATAAAACATTACATTCTGTTTTATTAACAAACATTGAGTTTATACAGTTTTGGGAGGCTATGTTTGTGTTTATTTATCTCTAGGTTGTGTGCAACAGTTTTTATTATGTTTCTACTTTCTCTCTACATGCTGATGCAATAAAACATTACATTCTGTTTTATTAACAAACATTGAGTTTATACAGTTTTGGGAGGCTATGTTTGTGTTTATTTATCTCTAGGTTGTGTGCAACAGTTTTTATTATGTTTCTACTTTCTCTCTACATGGTGATGCAATAAAACATTACATTCTGTTTTATTAACAAACATTGAGTTTATACAGTTTTGGGAGGCTATGTTTGTGTTTATTTATCTCTAGGTTGTGTGCAACAGTTTTTATTATGTTTCTACTTTCTCTCTACATGCTGATGCAATAAAACATTACATTCTGTTTTATTAACAAACATTGAGTTTATACAGTTTTGGGAGGCAATGTTTGTGTTTATTTATCTCTAGGTTGTGTGCAACAGTTTTTATTATGTTTCTACTTTCTCTCTACATGCTGATGTAATAAAACATTACATTCTGTTTTATTAACAAACATTGAGTTTATACAGTTTTGGGAGGCTATGTTTGTGTTTATTTATCTCTAGGTTGTGTGCAACAGTTTTTATTATGTTTCTACTTTCTCTCTACATGCTGATGTAATAAAACATTACATTCTGTTTTATTAACAAACATTGAGTTTATACAGTTTTGGGAGGCTATGTTTGTGTTTATTTATCTCTAGGTTGTGTGCAACAGTTTTTATTATGTTTCTACTTTCTCTCTACATGCTGATGCAATAAAACATTACATTCTGTTTTATTAACAAACATTGAGTTTATACAGTTTTGGGAGGCTATGTTTGTGTTTATTTATCTCTAGGTTGTCTGCAACAGTTTTTATTATGTTTCTACTTTCTCTCTACATGCTGATGCAATAAAACATTAAATTCTGTTTTATTAACAAACATTGAGTTTATACAGTTTTGGGAGGCTATGTTTGTGTTTATTTATCTCTAGGTTGTGTGCAACAGTTTTTATTATGTTTCTACTTTCTCTCTACATGCTGATGCAATAAAACATTACATTCTGTTTTATTAACAAACATTGAGTTTATACAGTTTTGGGAGGCTATGTTTGTGTTTATTTATCTCTAGGTTGTGTGCAACAGTTTTTATTATGTTTCTACTTTCTCTCTACATGCTGATGTAATAAAACATTACATTCTGTTTTATTAACAAACATTGAGTTTATACAGTTTTGGGAGGCTATGTTTGTGTTTATTTATCTCTAGGTTGTGTGCAACAGTTTTTATTATGTTTCTACTTTCTCTCTACATGCTGATGCAATAAAACATTACATTCTGTTTTATTAACAAACATTGAGTTTATACAGTTTTGGGAGGCTATGTTTGTGTTTATGTATCTCTAGGTTGTGTGCAACAGTTTTTATTATGTTTCTACTTTCTCTCTACATGCTGATGCAATAAAACATTACATTCTGTTTTATTAACAAACATTGAGTTTATACAGTTTTGGGAGGCTATGTTTGTGTTTATTTATCTCTAGGTTGTGTGCAACAGTTTTTATTATGTTTCTACTTTCTCTCTACATGCTGATGCAATAAAACATTACATTCTGTTTTATTAACAAACATTGAGTTTATACAGTTTTGGGAGGCTATGTTTGTGTTTATTTATCTCTAGGTTGTGTGCAACAGTTTTTATTATGTTTCTACTTTCTCTCTACATGCTGATGCAATAAAACATTACATTCTGTTTTATTAACAAACATTGAGTTTATACAGTTTTGGGAGGCTATGTTTGTGTTTATTTATCTCTAGGTTGTGTGCAACAGTTTTTATTATGTTTCTACTTTCTCTCTACATGCTGATGCAATAAAACATTACATTCTGTTTTATTAACAAACATTGAGTTTATACAGTTTTGGGAGGCTATGTTTGTGTTTATTTATCTCTAGGTTGTGTGCAACAGTTTTTATTATGTTTCTACTTTCTCTCTACATGCTGATGCAATAAAACATTACATTCTGTTTTATTAACAAACATTGAGTTTATACAGTTTTGGGAGGCTATGTTTGTGTTTATTTATCTCTAGGTTGTGTGCAACAGTTTTTATTATGTTTCTACTTTCTCTCTACATGCTGATGCAATAAAACATTACATTCTGTTTTATTAACAAACATTGAGTTTATACAGTTTTGGGAGGCTATGTTTGTGTTTATTTATCTCTAGGTTGTGTGCAACAGTTTTTATTATGTTTCTACTTTCTCTCTACATGCTGATGTAATAAAACATTACATTCTGTTTTATTAACAAGCATTGAGTTTATACAGTTTTGGGAGGCTATGTTTGCGTTTATTTATCTCTAGGTTGTGTGCAACAGTTTTTATTATGTTTCTACTTTCTCTCTACATGCTGATGCAATAAAACATTACATTCTGTTTTATTAACAAACATTGAGTTTATACAGTTTTTGGAGGCTATGTTTGTGTTTATTTATCTCTAGGTTGTGTGCAACAGTTTTTATTATGTTTCTACTTTCTCTCTACATGCTGATGCAATAAAACATTACATTCTGTTTTATTAACAAACATTGAGTTTATAAAGTTTTGGGAGGCTATGTTTGTATTTATTTATCTCTAGGTTGTCTGCAACAGTTATTATTTTGTGTCACGTACGACTTTAAAGACTAAACGAAGTATAACTGATGATGGCTATATGAAACGTACAAAAAATACAGAAAATAAAAGAGAGCTGATGCCAAAAATATAAAAAAATGTTGCAAACTCACATTTAAAGCTGTGTTTGCAACACACGCAAAACTTTATAAGGCTAAAATTTTTTTAAAAACTGAAAAAGGTATCCAGTCAGTCAAACCCTTAACGTAATTTAGTTATGAATGTATCATGAATAGATGTTATAAATTGTTTCTTTGAAATGAATCTCTGTTGTTAATATAAATACAAATAGATGCAAACTTGCGTTCCACTTGGAGAAATAAATATTTTATTTATCTTCCACATAACCTAAAAATGCTTCGAACGGGAAGGCACACTAGTGTAAGTAAATTGCAAGACATGTTTTATGTGCAAGACGAGTGGAAAATGAATTTTCTTGGAAACTACTTTGTCCTCGAGTAGCAATAGCTTTTTCGCGAACGATAAAATTCATTTCATTCTCAATACATTACAATAATAAAATGAGTTTAATGTTTTATGTGTAGTAATAAACAATCAGGACGTTAAAGGAATTATACGAGTTAGCAATGAGTTACTCGTAACTTTAATGTCTCATGCATGCGTAAATATCTAGCGATTTCATTGATTATCCTGTGTAAGTAAAAAAGCTTCTCTGAAGAAGTTAAAGTAAGACAAGCTGGAAAGCTTTCAATTCCATAAGGTGGAAAAGAACTTTTTCAGAAAATTATAGAACAAAATTTGTTGTTACCGTTATACTTTTAAATTAAAAACATTCCCTTATTAGGAGATAGGCGATGGGAAAAAACAAATGTTGACACAAAAAGTAAAACATTTTTTAAATAGGTTTTTTTCAAAATTTTATAAAAAAATGTCATGGAAAAGACAATATGTTATTAGTGGATCTAATATATAATTATAAATGTATAAGAAATTAACTAATGTAAATGAATCAAATGCTGAGATAAAATTAAAAACAGTTGAAAAGCATTTAAAAAAAGTAGATTTGTGACTGTCCTGTTCCTGTCTTTTCAGGAAATTATTTATAATACATTTTAAAAGTGTAATTTGACTTTATTTATTTGTTAATAATTCTAACGTATATAGTTTATAATGTAATTTAACTTTACTGGAGTAGAAAATGCATGTATTGTCGGATTAGAAAAACCTCATATAACGTTTGTTTGAAATACTGCAAACATTTGGCAAACCAATATTCATTGCTTATGTAAGAATTGGCCTTGATAGTTTTGGCGATCATAAAAATAAATTTATTTTAATTTCATGTTCCAACTCATAAACCTGAACCAACTCTATATTGTGCGAGAAGTAAGTACAGTTGAAGAGCGTTCTGGGCAAACAGAGCTGGTTTTTAAAGAATTTTTTGTTTTTATTTTACAATTGTTTTTAGTATGTTCAATATTTCCTTTAATTTATTTAGATGTTTCCCTTTGGCTCACTTTCTTTGTCGGTAACCTCATTACCGTTCTTTGAAAACGTTGTAGTCAAATTGCATACACAGCGCCGTGTTTAGCTGTACGAGCCTGAAAAGTTTGCTTAGTTTAGGAACTCAATAAATACCAGTACATCTAAATTATTTATAGTGAATTCTTAAAGCAAACACTGGTAAACTATCTTACACAAACGCGCGCGCTCAAATTTATAATTAATATTAATTACAAACAATATAAATAAAGTCACATCACCTAAGCGTTAAAACAGCTATTCTACTACATAACCTATAATATAAAATATACTGTTAAATATACAATAAAATAAACTATAATTGAATAAATACTTTGCCTGCATCTAAGAGTCTTATTTCTGGGTTTCATCATTTATCTAGTTCACAGAATAAGCGGAACTTATTTATTTCATTACAACTTAATAAATAAATGTAATCATTTATATTTAATAATTAATGTGATAACATTGAAAACATATGAAAATAGTTATGAAGAATGTGATAGTGTAATATGTGCTGTATCTGTCTGTTTACTTTATAAGTAATTTGAATTTTAACTTTACAACAAACTGATTATATTGGAATGTAGATGATAAATAAGTAAATTGCTTCCTGAAAGTATTCTAGTATGATGAAAGTAGACAATTAATAAAGTGGCAACAAACTGATTATATTGGAATGTAGATGATAAATAAGTAAATTGCTTCCTGAAAGTATTCTAGTGTGATGAAAGTAGACAATTAATAAAGTGGCAACAAACTGATTATATTGGAATGTAGATGATAAATAAGTAAATTGCTTCCTGAAAGTATTCTAGTATGATGAAAGTAGACAATTAATAAAGTGGCAACAAACTGATTATATTGGAATGTAGATGATAAATAAGTAAATTGCTTCCTGAAAGTATTCTAGTGTGATGAAAGTAGACAATTAATAAAGTGGCAACAAACTGATTATATTGGAATGTAGATGATAAATAAGTAAATTGCTTCCTGAAAGTATTATAGTATGATGAAAGTAGACAATTAATAAAGTGGCAACAAACTGATTATATTGGAATGTAGATGATAAATAAGTAAATTTCTACCTGAAAGTATTCTAGTGTGATGAAAGTAGACAATTAATAAAGTGGCAACAAACTGATTATATTGGAATGTAGATGATAAATAAGTAAATTGCTTCCTGAAAGTATTCTAGTATGATGAAAGTAGACAATTAATAAAGTGGCAACAAAGTGATTATATTGGAATGTAGATGATAAATAAGTAAATTGCTTCCTGAAAGCATTCTAGTATGATGAAAGTAGACAATTAATAAAGTGGCAACAAACTGATTATATTGGAATGTAGATGATAAATAAGTAAATTGCTTTCTGAAAGTATTCTAGTATGATGAAAGTAGACAATTAATAAAGTAGCAACAAACTGATTATATTGGAATGTAGATGATAAATAAGTAAATTGCTTCCTGAAAGTATTCTAGTATGATGAAAGTAGACAATTAATAAAGTGGCAACAAACTGATTATATTGGAATGTAGATGATGAATAAGTAAATTGCTTCATGAAAGTATTCTAGTGTGATGAAAGTAGACAATTAATAAAGTGGCAACAAACTGATTATATTGGAATGTAGATGATAAATAAGTAAATTGCTTCCTGAAAGTATTCTAGTATGATGAAAGTAGACAATTAATAAAGTGGCAACAAACTGATTATATAGGAATGTAGATGATAAATAAGTAAATTGCTTCCTGAAAGTATTCTAGTATGATGAAAGTAGACAATTAATAAAGTGGCAACAAACTGATTATATTGGAATGTAGATGATAAATAAGTAAATTGCTTCCTGAAAGTATTCTAGTGTGATGAAAGTAGACAATTAAAAAAGTGGCAACAAACTGATTATATTGGAATGTAGATGATAAATAAGTAAATTGCTTCCTGAAAGTATTCTAGTATGATGAAAGTAGACAATTAATAAAGTGGCAACAAACTGATTATATTGGAATGTAGATGATAAATAAGTAAATTGCTTCCTGAAAGTATTCTAGTATGATGAAAGTAGACAATTAATAAAGTGGCAACAAAGTGATTATATTGGAATGTAGATGATAATAAGTAAATTGCTTCCTGAAAGTATTCTAGTGTGATGAAAGTAGACAATTAATAAAGTGGCAACAAACTGATTATATTGGAATGTAGATGATAAATAAGTAAATTGCTTCCTGAAAGTATTCTAGTATGATGAAAGTAGACAATTAATAAAGTGGCAACAAACTGATTATATTGGAATGTAGATGATAAATAAGTAAATTGCTTCCTGAAAGTATTCTAGTGTGATGAAAGTAGACAATTAATAAAGTGGCAACAAACTGATTATATTGGAATGTAGATGATAAATAAGTAAATTGCTTCCTGAAAGTATTCTAGTGTGATGAAAGTAGACAATTAATAAAGTGGCAACAAACTGATTATATTGGAATGTAGATGATAAATAAGTAAATTGCTTCCTGAAAGTATTCTAGTATGATGAAAGTAGACAATTAATAAAGTGGCAACAAACTGATTATATTGGAATGTAGATGATAAATAAGTAAATTGCTTCCTGAAAGTATTCTAGTGTGATGAAAGTAGACAATTAATAAAGTGGCAAGAAACTGATTATATTGGAATGTAGATGATAAATAAGTAAATTGCTTCCTGAAAGTATTCTAGTATGATGAAAGTAGACAATTAATAAAGTGGCAACAAACTGATTATATTGGAATGTAGATGATAAATAAGTAAATTGCTTCCTGAAAGTATTCTAGTGTGATGAAAGTAGACAATTAATAAAGTGGCAACAAACTGATTATATTGGAATGTAGATGATAAATAAGTAAATTGCTTCCTGAAAGTATTCTAGTATGATGAAAGTAGACAATTAATAAAGTGGCAACAAACTAATTATATTGGAGTGTAGATGATAAATAAGTAAATTGCTTCCTGAAAGTATTCTAGTGTGATGAAAGTAGACAATTAATAAAGTGGTAACAAACTGATTATATTGGAATGTAGATGATAAATAAGTAAATTGCTTCCTGAAAGTATTATAGTATGATGAAAGTAGACAATTAATAAAGTGGCAACAAACTGATTATATTGGAATGTAGATGATAAATAAGTAAATTGCTTCCTGAAAGTATTCTAGTATGATGAAAGTAGACAATTAATAAAGTGGCAACAAACTGATTATATTGGAATGTAGATGATAAATAAGTAAATTGCTTCCTGAAAGTATTCTAGTATGATGAAAGTAGACAATTAATAAAGTGGCAACAAACTGATTATATTGGAATGTAGATGATGAATAAGTAAATTGCTTCATGAAAGTATTCTAGTGTGATGAAAGTAGACAATTAATAAAGTGGCAACAAACTGATTATATTGGAATGTAGATGATAAATAAGTAAATTGCTTCCTGAAAGTATTCTAGTATGATGAAAGTAGACAATTAATAAAGTGGCAACAAACTGATTATATTGGAATGTAGATGATAAATAAGTAAATTGCTTCCTGAAAGTATTCTAGTGTGGTGAAAGTAGACAATTAATAAAGTGGCAACAAACTGATTATATTGGAATGTAGATGATAAATAAGTAAATTGCTTCCTGAAAGTATTCTAGTGTGGTGAAAGTAGACAATTAATAAAGTGGCAACAAACTGATTATATTGGAATGTAGATGATAAATAAGTAAATTGCTTCCTGAAAGTATTCTAGTATGATGAAAGTAGACAATTAATAAAGTGGCAACAAAGTGATTATATTGGAATGTAGATGATAATAAGTAAATTGCTTCCTGAAAGTATTCTAGTGTGATGAAAGTAGACAATTAATAAAGTGGCAACAAACTGATTATATTGGAATGTAGATGATAAATAAGTAAATTGCTTCCTGAAAGTATTCTAGTATGATGAAAGTAGACAATTAATAAAGTGGCAACAAACTGATTATATTGGAATGTAGATGATAAATAAGTAAATTGCTTCCTGAAAGTATTCTAGTGTGATGAAAGTAGACAATTAATAAAGTGGCAACAAACTGATTATATTGGAATGTAGATGATAAATAAGTAAATTGCTTCCTGAAAGTATTCTAGTGTGATGAAAGTAGACAATTAATAAAGTGGCAAGAAACTGATTATATTGGAATGTAGATGATAAATAAGTAAATTGCTTCCTGAAAGTATTCTATTATGATGAAAGTAGACAATTAATAAAGTGGCAACAAACTGATTATATTGGAATGTAGATGATAAATAAGTAAATTGCTTCCTGAAAGTATTCTAGTGTGATGAAAGTAGACAATTAATAAAGTGGTAACAAACTGATTATATTGGAATGTAGATGATAAATAAGTAAATTGCTTCCTGAAAGTATTATAGTATGATGAAAGTAGACAATTAATAAAGTGGCAACAAACTGATTATATTGGAATGTAGATGATAAATAAGTAAATTGCTTCCTGAAAGTATTCTAGTGTGATGAAAGTAGACAATTAATAAAGTGGTAACAAACTGATTATATTGGAATGTAGATGATAAATAAGTAAATTGCTTCCTGAAAGTATTATAGTATGATGAAAGTAGACAATTAATAAAGTGGCAACAAACTGATTATATTGGAATGTAGATGATAAATAAGTAAATTGCTTCCTGAAAGTATTCTAGTATGATGAAAGTAGACAATTAATAAAGTGGCAACAAACTGATTATATTGGAATGTAGATGATAAATAAGTAAATTGCTTCCTGAAAGTATTCTAGTATGATGAAAGTAGACAATTAATAAAGTGGCAACAAACTGATTATATTGGAATGTAGATGATGAATAAGTAAATTGCTTCATGAAAGTATTCTAGTGTGATGAAAGTAGACAATTAATAAAGTGGCAACAAACTGATTATATTGGAATGTAGATGATAAATAAGTAAATTGCTTCCTGAAAGTATTCTAGTATGATGAAAGTAGACAATTAATAAAGTGGCAACAAACTGATTATATTGGAATGTAGATGATAAATAAGTAAATTGCTTCCTGAAAGTATTCTAGTGTGGTGAAAGTAGACAATTAATAAAGTGGCAACAAACTGATTATATTGGAATGTAGATGATAAATAAGTAAATTGCTTCCTGAAAGTATTCTAGTGTGGTGAAAGTAGACAATTAATAAAGTGGCAACAAACTGATTATATTGGAATGTAGATGATAAATAAGTAAATTGCTTCCTGAAAGTATTCTAGTGTGGTGAAAGTAGACAATTAATAAAGTGGCAACAAACTGATTATATTGGAATGTAGATGATAAATAAGTAAATTGCTTCCTGAAAGTATTCTAGTGTGATGAAAGTAGACAATTAATAAAGTGGCAACAAACTGATTATATTGGAATGTAGATGATAAATAAGTAAATTGCTTCCTGAAAGTATTCTAGTGTGATGAAAGTAGACAATTAATAAAGTGGTAAGAAACTGATTATATTGGAATGTAGATGATAAATAAGTAAATTGCTTCCTGAAAGTATTCTAGTATGATGAAAGTAGACAATTAATAAAGTGGCAACAAACTGATTATATTGGAATGTAGATGATAAATAAGTAAATTGCTTCCTGAAAGTATTCTAGTGTGATGAAAGTAGACAATTAATAAAGTGGCAACAAACTGATTATATTGGAATGTAGATGATAAATAAGTAAATTGCTTCCTGAAAGTATTCTAGTGTGATGAAAGTAGACAATTAATAAAGTGGTAACAAACTGATTATATTGGAATGTAGATGATAAATAAGTAAATTGCTTCCTGAAAGTATTATAGTATGATGAAAGTAGACAATTAATAAAGTGGCAACAAACTGATTATATTGGAATGTAGATGATAAATAAGTAAATTGCTTCCTGAAAGTATTCTAGTATGATGAAAGTAGACAATTAATAAAGTGGCAACAAACTGATTATATTGGAATGTAGATGATAAATAAGTAAATTGCTTCCTGAAAGTATTCTAGTATGATGAAAGTAGACAATTAATAAAGTGGCAACAAACTGATTATATTGGAATGTAGATGATAAATAAGTAAATTGCTTCCTGAAAGTATTCTAGTATGATGAAAGTAGACAATTAATAAAGTGGCAACAAACTGATTATATTGGAATGTAGATGATAAATAAGTAAATTGCTTCCTGAAAGTATTCTAGTGTGATGAAAGTAGACAATTAATAAAGTGGCAACAAACTGATTATATTGGAATGTAGATGATAAATAAGTAAATTGCTTCCTGAAAGTATTCTAGTATGATGAAAGTAGACAATTAATAAAGTGGCAACAAACTGATTATATTGGAATGTAGATGATAAATAAGTAAATTGCTTCCTGAAAGTATTCTAGTGTGATGAAAGTAGACAATTAATAAAGTGGCAACAAACTGATTATATTGGAATGTAGAAGATAAATAAGTAAATTGCTTCCTGAAAGTATTCTAGTATGATGAAAGTAGACAATTAATAAAGTGGCAACAAACTGATTATATTGGAATGTAGATGATAAATAAGTAAATTGCTTCCTGAAAGTATTCTAGTATGATGAAAGTAGACAATTAATAAAGTGGCAACAAACTGATTATATTGGAATGTAGATGATAAATAAGTAAATTGCTTCCTGAAAGTATTCTAGTGTGATGAAAGTAGACAATTAATAAAGTGGCAACAAACTGATTATATTGGAATGTAGATGATAAATAAGTAAATTGCTTCCTGAAAGTATTCTAGTGTGATGAAAGTAGACAATTAATAAAGTGGCAACAAACTGATTATATTGGAATGTAGATGATATATAAGTAAATTGCTTCCTGAAAGTATTCTAGTATGATGAAAGTAGACAATTAATAAAGTGGCAACAAACTGATTATATTGGAATGTAGATGATAAATAAGTAAATTGCTTCCTGAAAGTATTCTAGTGTGATGAAAGTAGACAATTAATAAAGTGGCAAGAAACTGATTATATTGGAATGTAGATGATAAATAAGTAAATTGCTTCCTGAAAGTATTCTAGTATGATGAAAGTAGACAATTAATAAAGTGGCAACAAACTGATTATATTGGAATGTAGATGATAAATAAGTAAATTGCTTCCTGAAAGTATTCTAGTGTGATGAAAGTAGACAATTAATAAAGTGGCAACAAACTGATTATATTGGAATGTAGATGATAAATAAGTAAATTGCTTCCTGAAAGTATTCTAGTATGATGAAAGTAGACAATTAATAAAGTGGCAACAAACTGATTATATTGGAATGTAGATGATAAATAAGTAAATTGCTTCCTGAAAGTATTCTAGTGTGATGAAAGTAGACAATTAATAAAGTGGCAACAAACTGATTATATTGGAATGTAGATGATAAATAAGTAAATTGCTTCCTGAAAGTATTCTAGTGTGATGAAAGTAGACAATTAATAAAGTGGCAACAAACTGATTATATTGGAATGTAGATGATAAATAAGTAAATTGCTTCCTGAAAGTATTCTAGTATGATGAAAGTAGACAATTAATAAAGTGGCAACAAACTGATTATATTGGAATGTAGATGATAAATAAGTAAATTGCTTCCTGAAAGTATTCTAGTGTGATGAAAGTAGACAATTAATAAAGTGGCAAGAAACTGATTATATTGGAATGTAGATGATAAATAAGTAAATTGCTTCCTGAAAGTATTCTAGTATGATGAAAGTAGAAAATTAATAAAGTGGCAACAAACTGATTATATTGGAATGTAGATGATAAATAAGTAAATTGCTTCCTGAAAGTATTCTAGTGTGATGAAAGTAGACAATTAATAAAGTGGCAACAAACTGATTATATTGGAATGTAGATGATAAATAAGTAAATTGCTTCCTGAAAGTATTCTAGTATGATGAAAGTAGACAATTAATAAAGTGGCAACAAACTGATTATATTGGAATGTAGATGATAAATAAGTAAATTGCTTCCTGAAAGTATTCTAGTGTGATGAAAGTAGACAATTAATAAAGTGGTAACAAACTGATTATATTGGAATGTAGATGATAAATAAGTAAATTGCTTCCTGAAAGTATTCTAGTATGATGAAAGTAGACAATTAATAAAGTGGCAACAAACTGATTATATTGGAATGTAGATGATAAATAAGTAAATTGCTTCCTGAAAGTATTCTAGTATGATGAAAGTAGATAATTAATAAAGTGGCAACAAAGTGATTATATTGGAATGTAGATGATAAATAAGTAAATTGCTTCCTGAAAGTATTCTAGTATGATGAAAGAAGACAATTAATAAAGTGGCAACAAACTGATTATATTGGAATGTAGATGATAAATAAGTAAATTGCTTCCTGAAAGTATTCTAGTATGATGAAAGTAGACAATTAAAAAAGTGGCAACAAACTGATTATATTGGAATGTAGATGATAAATAAGTAAATTGCTTCCTGAAAGTATTCTAGTATGATGAAAGTAGACAATTAATAAAGTGGCAACAAACTGATTATATTGGAATGTAGATGATAAATAAGTAAATTGCTTCCTGAAAGTATTCTAGTATGATGAAAGTAGACAATTAATAAAGTGGCAACAAACTGATTATATTGGAATGTAGATGATAATAAGTAAATTGCTTCCTGAAAGTATTCTAGTGTGATGAAAGTAGACAATTAATAAAGTGGCAACAAACTGATTATATTGGAATGTAGATGATAAATAAGTAAATTGCTTCCTGAAAGTATTCTAGTATGATGAAAGTAGACAATTAATAAAGTGGCAACAAACTGATTATATTGGAATGTAGATGATAAATAAGTAAATTGCTTCCTGAAAGTATTCTAGTGTGATGAAAGTAGACAATTAATAAAGTGGCAACAAACTGATTATATTGGAATGTAGATGATAAATAAGTAAATTGCTTCCTGAAAGTATTCTAGTATGATGAAAGTAGACAATTAATAAAGTGGCAACAAACTGATTATATTGGAATGTAGATGATAAATAAGTAAATTGCTTCCTGAAAGTATTCTAGTATGATGAAAGTAGACAATTAATAAAGTGGCAACAAACTGATTATATTGGAATGTAGATGATAAATAAGTAAATTGCTTCCTGAAAGTATTCTAGTGTGATGAAAGTAGACAATTAATAAAGTGGCAAGAAACTGATTATATTGGAATGTAGATGATAAATAAGTAAATTGCTTCCTGAAAGTATTCTAGTATGATGAAAGTAGACAATTAATAAAGTGGCAACAAACTGATTATATTGGAATGTAGATGATAAATAAGTAAATTGCTTCCTGAAAGTATTCTAGTGTGATGAAAGTAGACAATTAATAAAGTGGCAACAAACTGATTATATTGGAATGTAGATGATAAATAAGTAAATTGCTTCCTGAAAGTGTTCTAGTATGATGAAAGTAGACAATTAATAAAGTGGCAACAAACTGATTATATTGGAATGTAGATGATAAATAAGTAAATTGCTTCCTGAAAGTATTCTAGTGTGATGAAAGTAGACAATTAATAAAGTGGTAACAAACTGATTATATTGGTATGTAGATGATAAATAAGTAAATTGCTTCCTGAAAGTATTATAGTATGATGAAAGTAGACAATTAATAAAGTGGCAACAAACTGATTATATTGGAATGTAGATGATAAATAAGTAAATTGCTTCCTGAAAGTATTCTAGTATGATGAAAGTAGACAATTAATAAAGTGGCAACAAACTGATTATATTGGAATGTAGATGATAAATAAGTAAATTGCTTCCTGAAAGTATTCTAGTATGATGAAAGTAGACAATTAATAAAGTGGCAACAAACTGATTATATTGGAATGTAGATGATAAATAAGTAAATTGCTTCCTGAAAGTATTCTAGTATGATGAAAGTAGACAATTAATAAAGTGGCAACAAACTGATTATATTGGAATGTAGATGATAAATAAGTAAATTGCTTCCTGAAAGTATTCTAGTGTGATGAAAGTAGACAATTAATAAAGTGGCAACAAACTGATTATATTGGAATGTAGATGATAAATAAGTAAATTGCTTCCTGAAAGTATTCTAGTATGATGAAAGTAGACAATTAATAAAGTGGCAACAAACTGATTATATTGGAATGTAGATGATAAATAAGTAAATTGCTTCCTGAAAGTATTCTAGTGTGATGAAAGTAGACAATTAATAAAGTGGCAACAAACTGATTATATTGGAATGTAGAAGATAAATAAGTAAATTGCTTCCTGAAAGTATTCTAGTATGATGAAAGTAGACAATTAATAAAGTGGCAACAAACTGATTATATTGGAATGTAGATGATAAATAAGTAAATTGCTTCCTGAAAGTATTCTAGTATGATGAAAGTAGACAATTAATAAAGTGGCAACAAACTGATTATATTGGAATGTAGATGATAAATAAGTAAATTGCTTCCTGAAAGTATTCTAGTGTGATGAAAGTAGACAATTAATAAAGTGGCAACAAACTGATTATATTGGAATGTAGATGATAAATAAGTAAATTGCTTCCTGAAAGTATTCTAGTATGATGAAAGTAGACAATTAATAAAGTGGCAACAAAGTGATTATATTGGAATGTAGATGATAAATAAGTAAATTGCTTCCTGAAAGTATTCTAGTATGATGAAAGTAGACAATTAATAAAGTGGCAACAAACTGATTATATTGGAATGTAGATGATAAATAAGTAAATTGCTTCCTGAAAGTATTCTAGTATGATGAAAGTAGACAATTAATAAAGTGGCAACAAACTGATTATATTGGAATGTAGATGATAAATAAGTAAATTGCTTCCTGAAAGTATTCTAGTATGATGAAAGTAGACAATTAATAAAGTGGCAACAAACTGATTATATTGGAATGTAGATGATGAATAAGTAAATTGCTTCATGAAAGTATTCTAGTGTGATGAAAGTAGACAATTAATAAAGTGGCAACAAACTGATTATATTGGAATGTAGATGATAAATAAGTAAATTGCTTCCTGAAAGTATTCTAGTATGATGAAAGTAGACAATTAATAAAGTGGCAACAAACTGATTATATTGGAATGTAGATGATAAATAAGTAAATTGCTTCCTGAAATTATTCTAGTGTGGTGAAAGTAGACAATTAAAAAAGTGGCAACAAACTGATTATATTGGAATGTAGATGATAAATAAGTAAATTGCTTCCTGAAAGTATTCTAGTGTGGTGAAAGTAGACAATTAATAAAGTGGCAACAAACTGATTATATTGGAATGTAGATGATAAATAAGTAAATTGCTTCCTGAAAGTATTCTAGTGTGGTGAAAGTAGACAATTAATAAAGTGGCAACAAACTGATTATATTGGAATGTAGATGATAAATAAGTAAATTGCTTCCTGAAAGTATTCTAGTGTGATGAAAGTAGACAATTAATAAAGTGGCAACAAACTGATTATATTGGAATGTAGATGATAAATAAGTAAATTGCTTCCTGAAAGTATTCTAGTATGATGAAAGTAGACAATTAATAAAGTGGCAACAAACTGATTATATTGGAATGTAGATGATAAATAAGTAAATTGCTTCCTGAAAGTATTCTAGTGTGGTGAAAGTAGACAATTAATAAAGTGGCAACAAACTGATTATATTGGAATGTAGATGATAAATAAGTAAATTGCTTCCTGAAAGTATTCTATTATGATGAAAGTAGACAATTAATAAAGTGGCAACAAACTGATTATATTGGAATGTAGATGATAAATAAGTAAATTGCTTCCTGAAAGTATTCTAGTGTGGTGAAAGTAGACAATTAATAAAGTGGCAACAAACTGATTATATTGGAATGTAGATGATAAATAAGTAAATTGCTTCCTGAAAGTATTCTAGTGTGATGAAAGTAGACAATTAATAAAGTGGCAACAAACTGATTATATTGGAATGTAGATGATAAATAAGTAAATTGCTTCCTGAAAGTATTCTAGTATGATGAAAGTAGACAATTAATAAAGTGGCAACAAACTGATTATATTGGAATGTAGATGATAAATAAGTAAATTGCTTCCTGAAAGTATTCTAGTGTGATGAAAGTAGACAATTAATAAAGTGGCAACAAACTGATTATATTGGAATGTAGATGATAAATAAGTAAATTGCTTCCTGAAAGTATTCTAGTGTGATGAAAGTAGACAATTAATAAAGTGGCAACAAACTGATTATATTGGAATGTAGATGATAAATAAGTAAATTGCTTCCTGAAAGTATTCTAGTGTGGTGAAAGTAGACAATTAATAAAGTGGCAACAAACTGATTATATTGGAATGTAGATGATAAATAAGTAAATTGCTTCCTGAAAGTATTCTAGTATGATGAAAGTAGACAATTAATAAAGTGGCAAGAAACTGATTATATTGGAATGTAGATGATAAATATGTAAATTGCTTCCTGAAAGTATTCTAGTGTGATGAAAGTAGACAATTAATAAAGTGGCAACAAACTGATTATATTGGAATGTAGATGATAAATAAGTAAATTGCTTCCTGAAAGTATTCTAGTGTGATGAAAGTAGACAATTAATAAAGTGGCAACAAACTGATTATATTGGAATGTAGATGATAAATAAGTAAATTGCTTCCTGAAAGTATTCTAGTGTGATGAAAGTAGACAATTAATAAAGTGGCAACAAACTGATTATATTGGAATGTAGATGATAAATAAGTAAATTGCTTCCTGAAAGTATTCTAGTATGATGAAAGTAGACAATTAATAAAGTGGCAACAAACTGATTATATTGGAATGTAGATGATAAATAAGTAAATTGCTTCCTGAAAGTATTCTAGTGTGATGAAAGTAGACAATTAATAAAGTGGCAACAAACTGATTATATTGGAATGTAGAAGATAAATAAGTAAATTGCTTCCTGAAAGTATTCTAGTATGATGAAAGTAGACAATTAATAAAGTGGCAACAAACTGATTATATTGGAATGTAGATGATAAATAAGTAAATTGCTTCCTGAAAGTATTCTAGTATGATGAAAGTAGACAATTAATAAAGTGGCAACAAACTGATTATATTGGAATGTAGATGATAAATAAGTAAATTGCTTCCTGAAAGTATTCTAGTGTGATGAAAGTAGACAATTAATAAAGTGGCAACAAACTGATTATATTGGAATGTAGATGATAAATAAGTAAATTGCTTCCTGAAAGTATTCTAGTATGATGAAAGTAGACAATTAATAAAGTGGCAACAAACTGATTATATTGGAATGTAGATGATAAATAAGTAAATTGCTTCCTGAAAGTATTCTAGTGTGATGAAAGTAGACAATTAATAAAGTGGCAAGAAACTGATTATATTGGAATGTAGATGATAAATAAGTAAATTGCTTCCTGAAAGTATTCTAGTATGATGAAAGTAGACAATTAATAAAGTGGCAACAAACTGATTATATTGGAATGTAGATGATAAATAAGTAAATTGCTTCCTGAAAGTATTCTAGTGTGATGAAAGTAGACAATTAATAAAGTGGCAACAAACTGATTATATTGGAATGTAGATGATAAATAAGTAAATTGCTTCCTGAAAGTATTCTAGTATGATGAAAGTAGACAATTAATAAAGTGGCAACAAACTGATTATATTGGAATGTAGATGATAAATAAGTAAATTGCTTCCTGAAAGTATTCTAGTGTGATGAAAGTAGACAATAAATAAAGTGGCAACAAACTGATTATATTGGAATGTAGATGATAAATAAGTAAATTGCTTCCTGAAAGTATTCTAGTATGATGAAAGTAGACAATTAATAAAGTGGCAACAAAGTGATTATATTGGAATGTAGATGATAAATAAGTAAATTGCTTCCTGAAAGTATTCTAGTATGATGAAAGTAGACAATTAATAAAGTGGCAACAAACTGATTATATTGGAATGTAGATGATAAATAAGTAAATTGCTTCCTGAAAGTATTCTAGTATGATGAAAGTAGACAATTAATAAAGTGGCAACAAACTGATTATATTGGAATGTAGATGATAAATAAGTAAATTGCTTCCTGAAAGTATTCTAGTATGATGAAAGTAGACAATTAATAAAGTGGCAACAAACTGATTATATTGGAATGTAGATGATGAATAAGTAAATTGCTTCCTGAAAGTATTCTAGTGTGATGAAAGTAGACAATTAATAAAGTGGCAACAAACTGATTATATTGGAATGTAGATGATAAATAAGTAAATTGCTTCCTGAAAGTATTCTAGTATGATGAAAGTAGACAATTAATAAAGTGGCAACAAACTGATTATATTGGAATGTAGATGATAAATAAGTAAATTGCTTCCTGAAAGTATTCTAGTGTGGTGAAAGTAGACAATTAATAAAGTGGCAACAAACTGATTATATCGGAATGTAGATGATAAATAAGTAAATTGCTTCCTGAAAGTATTCTAGTGTGGTGAAAGTAGACAATTAATAAAGTGGCAACAAACTGATTATATTGGAATGTAGATGATAAATAAGTAAATTGCTTCCTGAAAGTATTCTAGTGTGGTGAAAGTAGACAATTAATAAAGTGGCAACAAACTGATTATATTGGAATGTAGATGATAAATAAGTAAATTGCTTCCTGAAAGTATTCTAGTGTGATGAAAGTAGACAATTAATAAAGTGGCAACAAACTGATTATATTGGAATGTAGATGATAAATAAGTAAATTGCTTCCTGAAAGTATTCTAGTATGATGAAAGTAGACAATTAATAAAGTGGCAACAAACTGATTATATTGGAATGTAGATGATAAATAAGTAAATTGCTTCCTGAAAGTATTCTAGTGTGGTGAAAGTAGACAATTAATAAAGTGGCAACAAACTGATTATATTGGAATGTAGATGATAAATAAGTAAATTGCTTCCTGAAAGTATTCTAGTATGATGAAAGTAGACAATTAATAAAGTGGCAACAAACTGATTATATTGGAATGTAGATGATAAATAAGTAAATTGCTTCCTGAAAGTATTCTAGTGTGGTGAAAGTAGACAATTAATAAAGTGGCAACAATCTGATTATATTGGAATGTAGATGATAAATAAGTAAATTGCTTCCTGAAAGTATTCTAGTGTGATGAAAGTAGACAATTAATAAAGTGGCAACAAACTGATTATATTGGAATGTAGATGATAAATAAGTAAATTGCTTCCTGAAAGTATTCTAGTGTGGTGAAAGTAGACAATTAATAAAGTGGCAACAAACTGATTATATTGGAATGTAGATGATAAATAAGTAAATTGCTTCCTGAAAGTATTCTAGTATGATGAAAGTAGACAATTAATAAAGTGGCAAGAAACTGATTATATTGGAATGTAGATGATAAATAAGTAAATTGCTTCCTGAAAGTATTCTAGTGTGATGAAAGTAGACAATTAATAAAGTGGCAACAAACTGATTATATTGGAATGTAGATGATAAATAAGTAAATTGCTTCCTGAAAGTATTCTAGTATGATGAAAGTAGACAATTAATAAAGTGGCAACAAACTGATTATATTGGAATGTAGATGATAATAAGTAAATTGCTTCCTGAAAGTATTCTAGTATGATGAAAGTAGACAATTAATAAAGTGGCAACAAACTGATTATATTGGAATGTAGATGATAAATAAGTAAATTGCTTCCTGAAAGTATTCTAGTGTGATGAAAGTAGACAATCAATAAAGTGGCAACAATTTAAAATATTATTTATATTTAATGCAATATATAAGGTTAATGTTTTGTAATATGTATTACTTAATCTCTTTTCTGTTTATATATTATACTTTAAATTTCCCTGCGTCAAAATGTCATGTTAATCTTATGTCCTTCCATATTTCACCCAGTTCGCAAGTGAAACATTACCACAGTAAATAATATTTATGAATGTGATAGTGTAATACGTGCTGTATCTCTGTGTTTACGTTGTCTGTAGTGCAAATGTTAATTTTACAGGAAAACAATACACTGAAACACGGAACCATTGCCTAATATTGAAATTTTGATAATGTTGAAAGTTTAAATTTCACTACATGCAAACAACGAATTTCATGGCGAGACTTTAATCATTTTATTCCAACAGAATTTACTCCAATATTTTAGTTTTGTTTAAAAAATTGTATTCCCTAATATATTTTCCCCTTTAGAAAACTTTCACTCTTAAGGAAATGGCAAATTACATTAGGGAAACGAGAATACGCAGTGTTAGGTTTTGTGCTTGGCGGAAATGGGCAATTATCCCTCGCAAGAGTGGGGCAACGTGTAAAATTAGTGAAATGTGTCGGGAAATAGGCTTTTTGCCCCGAACCTTTGAAGAGGCGCTACCAACAGTTCGCACCATCGTGCATATTGTTTTATTAAAATGCCTTACTATTCTCATATCTATAGCATCATCCAATGTTCAATACTCATGTCCGAAAACACTTACTTTACAATTATTTGATTGTCACTCTAAAATTCATTTGTTTAAACTTGCCGTGGATCACACTTGATGTCAATACAATTATTTAAAACATTAAATTATTAATTAAATTTAATTAGTTAATTTTAGTTTTATGTGGGAAAAAACGTTTCGCAATAGGAGCAAGATATGCAATATAATTATCTCGTCTCATTTGTTATAAATAAGTGATAACATATGATTTCATAAAACAGCTGATTATACGTTATAGCTTGTGTGATAGAACAGCTGTTTTAACGCATAGGTTATTTTACTTTATTTATAATATTCAACTAAAACAAAATTGTTGTTGGTTGACTTAAGACTTACAATTTTGTTTTGTTTGTTTATATTTCTTGTTTTATTAAATAATGCAACGTTACAAGTAAAACAGATCATCATAAACCATGAAATCTCAGAATAAATTGTACTAAACATCCTTTACCCACAGTAGATTTTTATTATTCGTAGACACAATAATGTGGCAAAACAATCGTGCTTAGAAGCAAAATATATTTATATAGTACCTACTGTTGGTATTAATAATAGTACTAATAATTATAATAACAAATATATAGGCTAATGGCAGATCACAGACACATAGTTCATGCTTTTTTAACAATCAACGTTTCGAATTTCTTTCCGAAATTCCTTATCAAGAGCTTATTTTCATTATAAACAAACATACAATTTTATAAAGTGTAAGCCATGTTGTATGATTGTTTGATAATAAAAATGAGCTCTTGATAAGGAATTTCGGAAAGAAATTCGAAACGTTGAGTGTTAAAAAAGCATGAACTATTTGTCTGTGATCTGCCATTAGCCTATATAAAACACTATTAGTTATTAACAGACATTAAATATAAATATTAGTTAAGAATTATATTAATATTATCAAGTTCGGACATAAATATTATATTATACTTATCATATAAGTATAGCGACTGGGTATTGAAACAATTTTAAACTAATTTGCAGCCAAGGCCATTACTCGGTCCTAATTACTAGTATGTTTAATGGCGAGAGTTAATAGTCTTTGATAAAAGCAATCTAAATAAAAGGCCTGCTACCTCAGCATATAAACCGTTCCAGGCGATAAAACATTCAACAAAAACGAGCCAAAAAACTGCCGATATAAATGGCGCCCATTATATCGTTTTGGCATTTATACCACTCAATTCTACGGATTTCAAATACCTTAGTCGGCTAAATAAGTCATGTTGTCAGAGGGAATAAGTAAACTATTTGTACTATAAATTTGTTCCATGAAACCCACAATTTTCAATATTCAACAGTCTTACTCTAAGTCACATAACTGGACAGTGATTTATAAATTTTGAAAATGCTAATAATGTAAATTAGCGAAAAGCTTCAATCAACAATAAAGTGAAGTAATACTCGTATATTCTTGTTTATGAAAATTATTTTATTTCACCATATATATATATATATATATATATATATATATATAAAGAAGTAATATAAATATGCGATATTTATATATATATAAAAGACCATATATATATATATATATATATATATATATATATATATATATATATATATATATATATAAAGAACTAATATAAATATTGCGATATTTATATATATATATATATATATATATATATATATATATATATATATATATATATATATATTAAAACAACATAGGTTATTCAAATACAAGAATATTTATTAATTTATATCTAAAGCTTTTCGTTGGCAAACAGTACCAACAAATGAGGCCTATAGCTTACATTATTGTAATTTTCAATCTTGATGATGTTGGTACTGTTTGCCAACGAAAACCTTTGGATATAAATTAATAAATATTCTTGTATTTGAATAACCTATGTTGTTTTAAATTATTAAACAAGAAAACGTTATATATATATATATATATATATATATATATATATATATATATATATATATATATATATATATATATGTATAACCTCCTTATAGATCTCTCCTTATATACATAGGGGTGGGTGTAGAAGGAATTGTATTTTTCAAGTATATTTTTCTAGCTAGTGTTTGTGTCTCTCCAGTGAGATAAAAAAAAGGGAAAATATTCCTTGATAATTCAATTTAATGCCATTAAACTGGCAGGAAAAGTAAACAATATCGAGAGAATTGGAATGCACAAGGATACAAGCCTATTACAAACCAAAACTTTGTAGTCACGTCCAACCACGCAACAGATGGCGCCAACTAGTTTCGTGAAATATTTGGCAACGAAACAACCCTTAAACACTGCATGTAATACACATCTGTTGCCCGCAAGCAAACGTAATATAGCAACTTTATTGATTGTTACGTTACGTAGTGACTTACCGAAGCTTGGATTGTTGCGGAAAAGTAGCAGAGAAATGTTGTTATGATGTAGTGAAACGAACGGGTCGTGTTTTATGCAAAATATTATTCTAGAAACTCGGAGAACTTAATTTTTTCATTCAATGAGGTATTTGAAACCTTCCCTTTCTTCTTTGTATTAGTTCTCTCTCTCTCTCTCTCTCTCTCTCTCTCTCTCTTAATTTTAGTTTTATATGGAGAAAACGTTTCATAAAACTAGCAAGGTATAGAATATACTTATTTCTTCCCATTTGGTTTAAAATAAGTGACAACATATGATTCCATATAACAACTGATTTTGTGTTGTAGAGCAGCTGTTTTAACGCAAAGGTTATTTTACTTTATTTATAATAATTGTAATTGTTTAATAAAAAGTAACTGTTTAATTTTGATAGTGGGTTTTAAATATAATATTTACTTCTGAGTTCTCGTTTATATGTGCTTTTGAATTCACATTTATATGTTATTCAGAGTTCAATTTTATATGTGGTTCTGTGAACACGTTTATATATGCTTCTGAGTACACGTTTATATGTGCTCTGAGTTCTAGCTTATATATGATTCTGTATACACGTTTATATGTGCTTCTGAGTACACGTTTATATATGCTTCTGTATACACGTTTATATGTGTTTCTGAGTACACGTTTATATGTGCCTCTGAGTTCTAGTTTATATATGCTTCTGTATACACGTTTATATGTGTTTCTGGGTTCACGTTTATATGTGCTTCTAAGTTCACATTTATAAGTGCTTCTGAGCTCAAGTTTATATGTGCTTCTGAGTTCACGTTTATATGTGCTTCTGAGCTCAAATTTATATGTGCCTCTGATTTATAGTTGATATATGTTTCTGGGTTCACGTTTATATGTGCTTCTAAGTTCACATTTATAAGTGCTTCTGAGCTCAAGTTTATATGTGCTTCTGAGTTCACGTTTATATGTGCTTCTGAGCTCAAATTTATATGTGCCTCTGATTTATAGTTGATATATGTTTCTGGGTTCACGTTTATATGTGCTTCTAAGTTCACATTTATAAGTGCTTCTGAGCTCAAGTTTATATGTGCTTCTGAGTTCACGTTTATATGTGCTTCTGAGCTCAAATTTATATGTGCCTCTGATTTATAGTTGATATATGTTTCTGGGTTCACGTTTATATGTGCTTCTAAGTTCACATTTATAAGTGCTTCTGAGCTCAAGTTTATATGTGCTTCTGAGTTCACGTTTATATGTGCTTCTGAGCTCAAATTTATATGTGCCTCTGATTTATAGTTGATATATGTTTCTGGGTTCACGTTTATATGTGCTTCTAAGTTCACATTTATAAGTGCTTCTGAGCTCAAGTTTATATGTGCTTCTGAGTTCACGTTTATATGTGCTTCTGAGCTCAAATTTATATGTGCCTCTGATTTATAGTTGATATATGTTTCTGGGTTCACGTTTATATGTGCTTCTAAGTTCACATTTATAAGTGCTTCTGAGCTCAAGTTTATATGTGCTTCTGAGTTCACGTTTATATGTGCTTCTGAGCTCAAATTTATATGTGCCTCTGATTTATAGTTGATATATGTTTCTGGGTTCACGTTTATATGTGCTTCTAAGTTCACATTTATAAGTGCTTCTGAGCTCAAGTTTATATGTGCTTCTGAGTTCACGTTTATATGTGCTTCTGAGCTCAAATTTATATGTGCCTCTGATTTATAGTTGATATATGTTTCTGGGTTCACGTTTATATGTGCTTCTAAGTTCACATTTATAAGTGCTTCTGAGCTCAAGTTTATATGTGCTTCTGAGTTCACGTTTATATGTGCTTCTGAGCTCAAATTTATATGTGCCTCTGATTTATAGTTGATATATGTTTCTGGGTTCACGTTTATATGTGCTTCTAAGTTCACATTTATAAGTGCTTCTGAGCTCAAGTTTATATGTGCTTCTGAGTTCACGTTTATATGTGCTTCTGAGCTCAAATTTATATGTGCCTCTGATTTATAGTTGATATATGTTTCTGGGTTCACGTTTATATGTGCTTCTAAGTTCACATTTATAAGTGCTTCTGAGCTCAAGTTTATATGTGCTTCTGAGTTCACGTTTATATGTGCTTCTGAGCTCAAATTTATATGTGCCTCTGATTTATAGTTGATATATGTTTCTGGGTTCACGTTTATATGTGCTTCTAAGTTCACATTTATAAGTGCTTCTGAGCTCAAGTTTATATGTGCTTCTGAGTTCACGTTTATATGTGCTTCTGAGCTCAAATTTATATGTGCCTCTGATTTATAGTTGATATATGTTTCTGGGTTCACGTTTATATGTGCTTCTAAGTTCACATTTATAAGTGCTTCTGAGCTCAAGTTTATATGTGCTTCTGAGTTCACGTTTATATGTGCTTCTGAGCTCAAATTTATATGTGCCTCTGATTTATAGTTGATATATGTTTCTGGGTTCACGTTTATATGTGCTTCTAAGTTCACATTTATAAGTGCTTCTGAGCTCAAGTTTATATGTGCTTCTGAGTTCACGTTTATATGTGCTTCTGAGCTCAAATTTATATGTGCCTCTGATTTATAGTTGATATATGTTTCTGGGTTCACGTTTATATGTGCTTCTAAGTTCACATTTATAAGTGCTTCTGAGCTCAAGTTTATATGTGCTTCTGAGTTCACGTTTATATGTGCTTCTGAGCTCAAATTTATATGTGCCTCTGATTTATAGTTGATATATGTTTCTGGGTTCACGTTTATATGTGCTTCTAAGTTCACATTTATAAGTGCTTCTGAGCTCAAGTTTATATGTGCTTCTGAGTTCACGTTTATATGTGCTTCTGAGCTCAAATTTATATGTGCCTCTGATTTATAGTTGATATATGTTTCTGGGTTCACGTTTATATGTGCTTCTAAGTTCACATTTATAAGTGCTTCTGAGCTCAAGTTTATATGTGCTTCTGAGTTCACGTTTATATGTGCTTCTGAGCTCAAATTTATATGTGCCTCTGATTTATAGTTGATATATGTTTCTGGGTTCACGTTTATATGTGCTTCTAAGTTCACATTTATAAGTGCTTCTGAGCTCAAGTTTATATGTGCTTCTGAGTTCACGTTTATATGTGCTTCTGAGCTCAAATTTATATGTGCCTCTGATTTATAGTTGATATATGTTTCTGGGTTCACGTTTATATGTGCTTCTAAGTTCACATTTATAAGTGCTTCTGAGCTCAAGTTTATATGTGCTTCTGAGTTCACGTTTATATGTGCTTCTGAGCTCAAATTTATATGTGCCTCTGATTTATAGTTGATATATGTTTCTGGGTTCACGTTTATATGTGCTTCTAAGTTCACATTTATAAGTGCTTCTGAGCTCAAGTTTATATGTGCTTCTGAGTTCACGTTTATATGTGCTTCTGAGCTCAAATTTATATGTGCCTCTGATTTATAGTTGATATATGTTTCTGGGTTCACGTTTATATGTGCTTCTAAGTTCACATTTATAAGTGCTTCTGAGCTCAAGTTTATATGTGCTTCTGAGTTCACGTTTATATGTGCTTCTGAGCTCAAATTTATATGTGCCTCTGATTTATAGTTGATATATGTTTCTGGGTTCACGTTTATATGTGCTTCTAAGTTCACATTTATAAGTGCTTCTGAGCTCAAGTTTATATGTGCTTCTGAGTTCACGTTTATATGTGCTTCTGAGCTCAAATTTATATGTGCCTCTGATTTATAGTTGATATATGTTTCTGGGTTCACGTTTATATGTGCTTCTAAGTTCACATTTATAAGTGCTTCTGAGCTCAAGTTTATATGTGCTTCTGAGTTCACGTTTATATGTGCTTCTGAGCTCAAATTTATATGTGCCTCTGATTTATAGTTGATATATGTTTCTGGGTTCACGTTTATATGTGCTTCTAAGTTCACATTTATAAGTGCTTCTGAGCTCAAGTTTATATGTGCCTCTGAGTTCTAGTTTATATATGCTTCTGTATACACGTTTATATGTGCTTCTGGGTTCACGTTTATATGTGCTTCTGGGTTCACGTTTATATGTGCTTCTAAGTTCACATTTATAAGTGCTTCTGAGCTCAAGTTTATATGTGCCTCTGAGTTCTAGTTTATATATGCTTCTGTATACACGTTTATATGTGCTTCTGGGTTCACGTTTATATGGGCTTCTGTGTTAGGGTTTATATGTGCCTCTGAGTTCTAGTTTATATATGCTTCTGTATACACTTTTATATGTGCTTCTGGGTTCACGTTTATATGTGCTTCTGTGTTAGGGTTTATATGTGCTTCTGAGTTGACGTTTATATGTGCTTCTAAGTTGACGTTTATATGTGCTTCTAAGTTGACGTTTATATGTGCTTCTGAGTTGACGTTTATATGTGCTTCTAAGTTGACGTTTATATGTGCTTCTGAGTTGACGTTTATATGTGCTTCTGGGTTCACGTTTACATGTGCTTCTGGGTTCACGTTCATATGTGCTTCTGTGTTCACGTTTATATTTGCTTCTGTGGTCACGTTTATATGTGCTTCTGTGTTAGCGTTTATATGTGCTTCTGAGTTCATGTTTATATGTGCTTCTGAGTTCACGTTTATATGTGCTTCTGAGTTCACGTTTATATGTGCTTCTGAGCTCAAGTTTATATCCAATTCTGTTTACACGTTTACATGTGCTTCTGGGTTCACGTTTATATGTGCTTCTGTGTTCACGTTTATATTTGCTTCTGTGGTCACGTTTATATGTGCTTCTGTGTTAGCGTTTATATGTGCTTCTGAGTTCACGTTTATATGTGCTTCTGAGCTCAAGTTTATATGTGCTTCTGAGTTCACGTTTATATGTGCTTCTGAGCTCAAATTTATATGTGCCTCTGATTTATAGTTGATATATGTTTCTGGGTTCACGTTTATATGTGCTTCTAAGTTCACATTTATAAGTGCTTCTGAGCTCAAGTTTATATGTGCTTCTGAGTTCACGTTTATATGTGCTTCTGAGCTCAAATTTATATGTGCCTCTGATTTATAGTTGATATATGTTTCTGGGTTCACGTTTATATGTGCTTCTAAGTTCACATTTATAAGTGCTTCTGAGCTCAAGTTTATATGTGCTTCTGAGTTCACGTTTATATGTGCTTCTGAGCTCAAATTTATATGTGCCTCTGATTTATAGTTGATATATGTTTCTGGGTTCACGTTTATATGTGCTTCTAAGTTCACATTTATAAGTGCTTCTGAGCTCAAGTTTATATGTGCTTCTGAGTTCACGTTTATATGTGCTTCTGAGCTCAAATTTATATGTGCCTCTGATTTATAGTTGATATATGTTTCTGGGTTCACGTTTATATGTGCTTCTAAGTTCACATTTATAAGTGCTTCTGAGCTCAAGTTTATATGTGCTTCTGAGTTCACGTTTATATGTGCTTCTGAGCTCAAATTTATATGTGCCTCTGATTTATAGTTGATATATGTTTCTGGGTTCACGTTTATATGTGCTTCTAAGTTCACATTTATAAGTGCTTCTGAGCTCAAGTTTATATGTGCTTCTGAGTTCACGTTTATATGTGCTTCTGAGCTCAAATTTATATGTGCCTCTGATTTATAGTTGATATATGTTTCTGGGTTCACGTTTATATGTGCTTCTAAGTTCACATTTATAAGTGCTTCTGAGCTCAAGTTTATATGTGCTTCTGAGTTCACGTTTATATGTGCTTCTGAGCTCAAATTTATATGTGCCTCTGATTTATAGTTGATATATGTTTCTGGGTTCACGTTTATATGTGCTTCTAAGTTCACATTTATAAGTGCTTCTGAGCTCAAGTTTATATGTGCTTCTGAGTTCACGTTTATATGTGCTTCTGAGCTCAAATTTATATGTGCCTCTGATTTATAGTTGATATATGTTTCTGGGTTCACGTTTATATGTGCTTCTAAGTTCACATTTATAAGTGCTTCTGAGCTCAAGTTTATATGTGCTTCTGAGTTCACGTTTATATGTGCTTCTGAGCTCAAATTTATATGTGCCTCTGATTTATAGTTGATATATGTTTCTGGGTTCACGTTTATATGTGCTTCTAAGTTCACATTTATAAGTGCTTCTGAGCTCAAGTTTATATGTGCTTCTGAGTTCACGTTTATATGTGCTTCTGAGCTCAAATTTATATGTGCCTCTGATTTATAGTTGATATATGTTTCTGGGTTCACGTTTATATGTGCTTCTAAGTTCACATTTATAAGTGCTTCTGAGCTCAAGTTTATATGTGCTTCTGAGTTCACGTTTATATGTGCTTCTGAGCTCAAATTTATATGTGCCTCTGATTTATAGTTGATATATGTTTCTGGGTTCACGTTTATATGTGCTTCTAAGTTCACATTTATAAGTGCTTCTGAGCTCAAGTTTATATGTGCTTCTGAGTTCACGTTTATATGTGCTTCTGAGCTCAAATTTATATGTGCCTCTGATTTATAGTTGATATATGTTTCTGGGTTCACGTTTATATGTGCTTCTAAGTTCACATTTATAAGTGCTTCTGAGCTCAAGTTTATATGTGCTTCTGAGTTCACGTTTATATGTGCTTCTGAGCTCAAATTTATATGTGCCTCTGATTTATAGTTGATATATGTTTCTGGGTTCACGTTTATATGTGCTTCTAAGTTCACATTTATAAGTGCTTCTGAGCTCAAGTTTATATGTGCCTCTGAGTTCTAGTTTATATATGCTTCTGTATACACGTTTATATGTGCTTCTGGGTTCACGTTTATATGTGCTTCTGGGTTCACGTTTATATGTGCTTCTAAGTTCACATTTATAAGTGCTTCTGAGCTCAAGTTTATATGTGCCTCTGAGTTCTAGTTTATATATGCTTCTGTATACACGTTTATATGTGCTTCTGGGTTCACGTTTATATGGGCTTCTGTGTTAGGGTTTATATGTGCCTCTGAGTTCTAGTTTATATATGCTTCTGTATACACTTTTATATGTGCTTCTGGGTTCACGTTTATATGTGCTTCTGTGTTAGGGTTTATATGTGCTTCTGAGTTGACGTTTATATGTGCTTCTAAGTTGACGTTTATATGTGCTTCTAAGTTGACGTTTATATGTGCTTCTGAGTTGACGTTTATATGTGCTTCTAAGTTGACGTTTATATGTGCTTCTGAGTTGACGTTTATATGTGCTTCTGGGTTCACGTTTACATGTGCTTCTGGGTTCACGTTCATATGTGCTTCTGTGTTCACGTTTATATTTGCTTCTGTGGTCACGTTTATATGTGCTTCTGTGTTAGCGTTTATATGTGCTTCTGAGTTCATGTTTATATGTGCTTCTGAGTTCACGTTTATATGTGCTTCTGAGTTCACGTTTATATGTGCTTCTGAGCTCAAGTTTATATCCAATTCTGTTTACACGTTTACATGTGCTTCTGGGTTCACGTTTATATGTGCTTCTGTGTTCACGTTTATATTTGCTTCTGTGGTCACGTTTATATGTGCTTCTGTGTTAGCGTTTATATGTGCTTCTGAGTTCACGTTTATATGTGCTTCTGAGTTCACGTTTATATGTGCTTCTGAGTTCACGTTTATATGTGCTTCTGAGCTCAAGTTTATATCCAATTCTGTTTACACGTTTATATGTGCTTCTGTGTTCACGTTATATGTGCTAGAGTTCACGTTTGTATTTGCTTCTGAGTACACATTTATATGGGATTTTCTGGATGTCCCATTATTTCGCCATTATTATGGAGTAAAGTTTAGTTTTTTTTCAATTAAATCTTTAACAAACATTATTTGCGCGGTTTTATTTAAAATATATATCCTTCTATATGGCAAGGTATTCTTTCTATGGTAACAAAGGTCTAAACTATCTATTTGCAAGGGTTAATGTCTACAGTGGCATCCGCAGGGGGTGTACCTACCGCAGGGGGTGTGGACTAGCTGCACCTACTGAGAGGAGTTTGACGTCCCTCGCGGTACCCCAGTCTAACATTACGCTACTGAATACACTCATTTCTACAATAAACACAATCTTACATGTATTTACACACACACACACACACACACACACACACACACACACACACACACAACAATACACCCTCGCTGTCACAAACACACACAAAATTCTATTAACAACACAATTTTATACATATGCATACTAATATCTTCTCTTAGGGTTTTTGACTGGTCAGTGCGTTGGGAGTGACTAACTCTGATCCGGGATACTGTTGTGAACTTGCTCTACCAAGTCTGGTAGCCACTTCAATGACGGGGTACCACCAGTGCACAGCTGTCTTTTTTTACAACTGAGCTTTTGCCATTTAACAGCAACTATTTTCTCTTGTCTACCATTTTCTTTCTTTTCCTCTCTATTCAATCTGTCTGTTACGGTCCGTTCGCCCGAATATTTCGTGACTCCTAGATCGCTGTCCTATGCATTGTACCCTCTTGTTTCTTGGCTTTCTACGGACACATTCTTTTAATAGAACCTGTATTAGTCTTTATTATAATCAGAGAGATACCTTTAATGCATGAAATAGGTACCTTTTACGGCCTAGAGTAGGAACACAACCTTGCACACGTTTATAAGTATATCCTTTAGTCCAACCTAAGCGATAATAGGATCGCCTGGGAAAAGGAAATGCTTCTTTATTTTCAGAACACTGTCTCCCTTACTTGTTCTACCAAATGTGCAAAGGTTTTATCTGTGTATTTCTTTTCAAGCATATTTGGAAATTTTAAAGTTCACTGTTTCTTGTGAAAAGCATAGTTTTTTGTTAAGGATAATATATGTACCCTTTCCTTAGCTGTGAGACACAAGCAATATTTTAAGCTTTGCTATTCTAAATCTTCTCATCTTCTGGGAACAACGCCAATTAATTAGCATATCATATGACTTATTGTGCACACAACTCTCTCCTCTCATTGTTGTTGAAGTCGCTGTTTACTGTATTTTGCAGCACTTCAGTTCAAAAGTAAGGCAATTCGTCAGAAATTCTATTTCTAGAAACAGTCATTATCTAACTAGTCTTTAGACGTAACAAAAGGAAACAATATAAAGAATTAAATATAAATACCACTGCATTAATATTGATTGCACTATTTCATTTTATATACCTTCTATTATAACTTTACACTGGCATTATGCAAAATAATTTGTTTCTTGCATGTAGAAGTAGATTTATGATTCAAGTAATTTTATTTCCCCAGATTAACTTCAATTTCCTAAACGACGCAGCCTTATTGAACAAACGATTAGTACCTCTTTGTATGCTTAGGTCTAATTGCAATCGGTAATGAGAAACAATAGCGACACGCCAATTAGCAAGAAACCAAATGGTTTTTATCGTCTTTCAGATGCACTCGGATGTTTCAAGTTGCTATTATGCCCCAGTTGTTTCAAGTTCCTATTATGCCCCAGTTGTTTCAAGTTGCCTATTATGCCCCAGTTGTTTCAAGTTCCTATTATGCCCCAGTTGTTTCAAGTTGCTATTATGCCCCCGTTGTTTCAAGTTGCTATTATGCCCCCGTTGTTTCTAGTTGCTATTATGCCCCAGTTGTTTCAAGTTCCTATTATGCCCCAGTTGTTTCAAGTTGCTATTATGCCCCCGTTGTTTCAAGTTGCTATTATGCCCCCGTTGTTTCTAGTTGCTATTATGCCCCAGTTGTTTCAAGTTGCTATAAATAGTGAGGCTAGTCAATGATACTCCATCATAAATTCCATGGATTTACGATTATAATATTTCTTTCGTAATGAAGGAATATCTCTATGTATAATACAACTTTTGCCATCATAAATTCAATGGATTTACGATTACGATATTTCTTTCGTAATGAAGGGATATCTCTATGTATAATACAACTTTTGTCATCATGAATTCCATGGATTTACGATTATAATATTTCTTTCGTAATGAAGGAATATCTCTATGTATAATACAACTTTTGCCATCATAAATTCAATGGATTTACGATTACAATATTTCTTTCGTAATGAAGGGATATCTCTATGTATAATACAACTTTTGCCATCATAAATTCCATGGATTTACGATTATGATATTTTTTTCGTAATGAAGGGATATCTCTATGTATAATACAACTTTTGCCATCATAAATTCAATGGATTTACGATTATGATATTTTTTTCGTAATGAAGGGATATCTCTATGTATAATACAACTTTTGCCATCATAAATTCCATGGATTTACGATTATGATATTTTTTTCGTAATGAAGGGATATCTCTATGTATAATACAACTTTTGCCATCATAAATGCCATGGATTTACGATTATGATATTTTTTTCGTAATGAAGGGATATCTCTATGTATAATTCAACTTTTGCCATCATAAATTCCATGGTTTTACGATTATGATATTTTTTTCGTAATGAAGGGATATCTCTATGTATAATACAACTTTTGCCATCATAAATTCCATGGATTTACGATTATGATATTTTTTTCGTAATGAAGGGATATCTCTATGTATAATACAACTTTTGCCATCATAAATTCCATGGATTTACGATTATGATATTTTTTTCGTAATGAAGGGATATCTCTATGTATAATACAACTTTTGCCATCATAAATGCCATGGATTTACGATTATGATATTTTTTTCGTAATGAAGGGATATCTCTATGTATAATACAACTTTTGCCATCATAAATGCCATGGATTTACGATTATGATATTTTTTTCGTTATGAAGGGATATCTCTATGTATAATACAACTTTTGCCATCATAAATGCCATGGATTTACGATTATGATATTTTTTTCGTAATGAAGGGATATCTCTATGTATAATACAACTTTTGCCATCATAAATGCCATGGATTTACGATTATGATATTTTTTTCGTAATGAAGGGATATCTCTATGTATAATACAACTTTTGCCATCATAAATGCCATGGATTTACGATTATGATATTTTTTTCGTTATGAAGGGATATCTCTATGTATAATACAACTTTTGCCAACATAAATTCCATGGATTTACGATTATGATATTTTTTTCGTAATGAAGGGATATCTCTATGTATAATACAACTTTTGCCATCATAAATGCCATGGATTTACGATTATGATATTTTTTTCGTAATGAAGGGATATCTCTATGTATAATACAACTTTTGCCATCATAAATGCCATGGATTTACGATTATGATATTTTTTTCGTTATGAAGGGATATCTCTATGTATAATACAACTTTTGCCATCATAAATGCCATGGATTTACGATTATGATATTTTTTTCGTAATGAAGGGATATCTCTATGTATAATACAACTTTTGCCATCATAAATTCAATGGATTTACGATTATGATATTTTTTTCGTAATGAAGGGATATCTCTTTGTATAATACAACTTTTGCCATCATAAATTCAATGGATTTACGATTATGATATTTTTTTCGTAATGAAGGGATATCTCTTTGTATAATACAACTTTTGCCATCATAAATTCCATGGATTTACGATTATGATATTTTTTTCGTAATGAAGGGATATCTCTTTGTATAATACAACTTTTGCCATCATAAATTCCATGGATTTACGATTATGATATTTTTTTCGTAATGAAGGGATATCTCTATGTATAATACAACTTTTGCCATCATAAATTCAATGGATTTACGATTATGATATTTTTTTCGTAATGAAGGGATATCTCTTTGTATAATACAACTTTTGCCATCATAAATTCAATGGATTTACGATTATGATATTTTTTTCGTAATGAAGGGATATCTCTTTGTATAATACAACTTTTGCCATCATAAATTCCATGGATTTACGATTATGATATTTTTTTCGTAATGAAGGGATATCTCTTTGTATAATACAACTTTTGCCATCATAAATTCAATGGATTTACGATTATGATATTTTTTTCGTAATGAAGGGATATCTCTTTGTATAATACAACTTTTGCCATCATAAATTCCATGGATTTACGATTATGATATTTTTTTCGTAATGAAGGGATATCTCTATGTATAATACAACTTTTGCCATCATAAATTCCATGGATTTACGATTATGATATTTTTTTCGTAATGAAGGGATATCTCTATGTATAATACTACTTTTGCCATCATAAATTCCATGGATTTACGATTATGATATTTTTTTCGTAATGAAGGGATATCTCTTTGTATAATACAACTTTTGCCATCATAAATTCCATGGATTTACGATTATGATATTTTTTTCGTAATGAAGGGATATCTCTTTGTATAATACAACTTTTGCCATCATAAATTCCATGGATTTACGATTATGATATTTTTTTCGTAATGAAGGGATATCTCTATGTATAATACAACTTTTGCCATCATAAATTCCATGGATTTACGATTATGATATTTTTTTCGTAATGAAGGGATATCTCTATGTATAATACAACTTTTGCCATCATAAATTCCATGGATTTACGATTATGATATTTTTTTCGTAATGAAGGGATATCTCTATGTATAATACAACTTTTGCCATCATAAATTCCATGGATTTACGATTATGATATTTTTTTCGTAATGAAGGGATATCTCTATGTATAATACAACTTTTGCCATCATAAATTCCATGGATTTACGATTATGATATTTCTTTCGTAATGAAGGGATATCTCTATGTATAATACAACTTTTGCCATCATAAATTCCATGGATTTACGATTATGATATTTTTTTCGTAATGAAGTGATATCTCTATGTATAATACTACTTTCGAAACATAATACTAAAGTTGTATTGAGTAGAAAGACTTTTATAATTGTAGCATGTCCCAACATTTGCTCTGGGGAAAACAAGATTCATAAATTTCTTAGCGTTTAAAGATTTCCTTCCAATGAAAACAAATATCTGTGAGTATTGGAAAAAAAAGGCAAATATAAAAACAGGTAGCAATATCTTGGCTAACGAAGGATGCAGTTATATAGACACGACGCTGGCACTCGTAGCGGCTTAACTAGGACATTGCAGCCTTCACCACTCGTTTTCAGCAACATTCTGTATATAGTTTTGTATTCCCCTTCATACCTGCAGTCAAAGTTATTGATTCCGACGATCTAAGAAGAAAATATTCCTGTAAAAATAAACTTACTAAGTTTGCTTTAACAAATTTACTTAATGAGACTAATTAAGAAATATTACTTCAATATTTTCTTAAATAAAATTTGTATTTCCGTAATAATTTGAAAGCCTTGTTAGTTCAGATAAATTAACACTTATCTGTTTATTTATCTGGTTTCAGTTTAAAAGTTGGCGGTAAAGAGTTAACGATTGTAAGTCATTTGGAAATTTTCCCTAAGCGTCATATAGGCCTATTCTAAAAGGTACTAGATCGTTATTTATTTATTTTCACTAAATAGCAGAAGATAACCTGAAAATTGTAAAGAAATCAATATTAGCGTACGAATAATTCTGTGTGCCAATCCCCCATTATTAGGACTAACTTTGGAAATAGAATTCTGTTAGCAGTGATAAATTTATTTTGTAATCGTAAGGAATAATAATCATTCGGTATAAATTATAAATCTATGCTTTTTAAAATAACAAAGTATTGTTGAAGTGGATACTTCTTTTGGTTCGTCTGGACAGAAAAATATTCTTTCCAATTGGCATCATTCTATAGTTGTTACGTTATAATGCATTCATATAGTTATATATATATGTATGAGCTGTATACAGCTAATTTAGTAACATATGATTACACACAACAGCTGATTTTGTGTTACAGGTTTTGTTGCATACCAGCTGTTTTTAAATATAGGTTATGCTGCTTTATTTAATGTACATTATTAGGTTAACATTTTATTATTCGATATTTTTTATCACTGAATAAATGTATTAATTTTGTCATCTTTAAGGAGCAAATTTTAGTTGAATTCGTTGGATAAAATTTTGATTCAGTGAATATTTTTACATCTTATAAAGATTTTCTATCCACTACATTCTTCAAATGTAGTATTCACATTGTTTATAAAGCCTTTAAGATCACTTTTCAAGGTGAATACAGATTCGCTCACTCCTGTAAGCCGCCACCAACGCAAAATAGGACTTTAGGCGTCAATAACTAGACACACGCTGGTAGGCATTAACAAGAGGTAATGACTGAATCACAAGATTAATTGACAAAACGCCGCAGTGTTTTGATAAACATCTTCCCTTGGAAACGCCACCGAGGGACTTCGCATTCACACGTTACGTCCATTAATTCTCCAAAGTCCCGTTAGGTTTTTTACGTGAAGGAAGTGTCAATCAATTACCAATTTTCTACTCCTACTGAAATTGAAATTCTCTGTTGGCTTCCTTCTTCAAATAAATGGAGTTTCTATTTCCAGTTACTTTAACGTAAACAAGGCCACCTATTGTTTCATCGCACTTCTACATTAAATTTTTAAATTTTTTTAAAGGGAAATTATTCAATTCCTTCCATCGGTAGAAGAAGCTTTACTCTATTATGCTATCATTAACTCCCCCTATATATATATCTTCCACAAATTTTCAATCGTTAATAAAATAAATTTTATTCATCCACTCAAGTTCAAATACATTTTTGTAAAACTTGTAGTGGATGGCACTTGATGTTATTACAGTATTTTCAATTATTATTTCATTATTTAAATTTAATTAATTTTAGTTTTTTGGGAGAAAAACATTTTACAAAAGGGGCAAGGTATGCAATATAGTTATTTCTTCTCATTTGGCTTAAAATAAATCTTAACCTAAGATTTCATAAAACAGCTGATTTCATGCTATAGGCTATGTGATAGAGCAGCTGTTTTAACACATAGCTTATGTTACTTTATTGATATTATTTGTAATTATTTAATAAAATGTAACTAAAAAAAACTTTTCTATGTTGACCCAAGTAGGATTTGACTTAGAATGTGTTATTAATACTTAAAGTTAAAATAAATCTAAAAGCACTCCGGTATGTGTTTAGATTGTATTAAATTCAGTAGTAAGAAAAACTTATTCATAAAAACTTCAAACTATACTACCAACAAAGTAAAGCAATTTTTCTGTAGAAGCGCCGCTAGTAAATGTTTTACCTTCAGAGAGCCGTGTATTAAAAATGTTTGTCCAGGGTCATTTCAGGGTCAACTCATTCCGCGAATCCGGTGTTAAACGTGGAGTAAATGCGACGAGCTGGCCCCATTGCCTTCCTTGAAAGCCGTATTGTCTCGTTCTACCCTGGCCTTTCTGAGATGTAAAGACAGTGGGAGAGCAACTGGTAATCCTTGGAATCATCTTCGCCAGTCCCAAGGAATTTCTGAGTACTTTTTCAGCCCACAGGTCAACTCAGCGTGCTTAAAGGATACCAGGGTACGTAGCGTAATAATGTCCACTTGAAGTTACCTTGTTTCTCCTAGACTGTGTTAATGGTTATTCTTAGTTAATGAGTTAAAGGAGTCATTATTACTATAATAAATACACCAAAACCTCTTAACCACAAACTTTCTTTAATTTACCCTAATGTACATTTTAGTTACAAAGTAACCATCCTCAGAGGGATAACATACAAAGACTCTAGCAAACACAAAGACTCTAACATACAAAGTAAGAGTCATTATTACTATAATACGTAAAAGTATAAAACTGCCAGCGCTATAAAAAACTTGAATTATCAGTTTAATTTAAATGTAAATGCTGCTTTTTGTGCGCTTTAGTTTGGAGCACCTAGCTAATTATTTGGAACGAACTAAAGCTTACCCCATTGCAACTTATTAATCTCGCTGACTTTTACAAATTCCCGTACAGCCGCCATTTTCTCTAGGAGAGGGGGACATTCGTAATAGATGGGTATAAATATTAGATTCGGTGATCTGTGGCGTGGGACTGGCTGACTGAACCCCCTCCTTCTCCGACTGACTGACTGTGGCGTGGGACTGGCTGACTGAACCCCCTCCTTCTCTGACTGACTCACTGACTGTGGCGTGGGACTGGCTGACTGAACCCCCTCCTTCTCCGACTGACTGACTGACTGTGGCGTGGGACTGGCTGACTGAACCCCCTCCTTCTCCGACTGACTGACTGACTGTGGCGTGGGACTGGCTGACTGAACCCCCTCCTTCTCTGACTGACTGACTGACTGACTGAACCCCCTCCTTCTCCGACTGACTGACTGACTGTGGCGTGGGACTGGCTGACTGAACCCCCTCCTTCTCCGACTGACTGACTGACTGTGGCGTGGGACTGGCTGACTGAACCCCCTCCTTCTCTGACTGACTGACTGACTGACTGAACCCCCTCCTTCTCCGACTGACTGTGGCGTGTATTTAGCGTCCTAGTGGGAAAAGCGTTTATTCCTTTTACACAAAAATAAACTATCGAAAAAAGAAATTGATAAGTTGTTGGATATTTTTTTATTGGTTTCCAACATTTCAAAAATACATACGAGTATATGAACAAAGAAATTTGGGAAATAAACACTAATAAATTTTAATTTTCTAAATACAACGAACACAAAATTGCGAGTTGCAAAAATGCTTGTTTCCTTGAAACTAATAAGAAACTACAACAGTATTTTATAAAAGTTTACTATTATATTAACATTTTACAAAATTAAAATTGAAGCTCAATACATTTAACGGATACATGTCTGCCTACATTGCTCTAAAATCGGTTCCGTTACGAGTAACAAACTCGTCAAGACGAATTAGAACGGCAACCCTGTCTGTGCCGGTCAGCTGGTCTCACGTTACGTTGGCAACCAGACTCGATCAACAACATGTTTTCACCCGTTTGAATCAAATATATATATGAAAATATATTAACAGTGCTATTTGAAATAAGCGTTAAATTATTGGTGTAACAAATTAAAACTGCAAACTTATAACTTATAACAATTTTACATCTTGAATTGTCGTTCAGTACTAATTATTTGCAGAAAAAATTTGTGATTGGAAAGTAGGTGCATTATCCGACAAAAAACTAAAAATAATTCAAAAACAAGTAATATAAAAAAAATTTGTCAATTTTTACTTATAAAAAAAATTTTTTTTGAGACTCTTTTCATCAGATAATTACAACTAATAAAAATATGTATATATATATATATATATATATATATATATATATATATATATATATATATATATATATATATATATATATATATATATATATGATGAATCGTTATTATCTGGAGTACATCCGTTCATTCTGCAGTGCATAAAATCGCAGTTCCGACGTTTCGCTAGAATTTCATTTGTGTGTGTGTGTGTGTGTGTGTGAGTGCCATATCACTACCACGTTAGAATAAATGGATTGTCATAATCTGCCTTATAAATCTCCAAACAATATAATTATATTACTTCATATTGCCGTGTACATACCTGTGTAGCGGTAACATTTCCGTGTATTTGCTGGAAGAGAAACGGAAGTTAGGCGACATTACATTTGAATGCATAATACCCATCGTTATGGATGCTGCCTACTCCGAGCCACCTCCTGGCAAATTATGAACGCCTCCACTTTATGGCGGAAGAGAGTGTTTTGTGTTTTTATATTGTGCGCTAATACTTAGAAATAATCTTCTAAAGAGAACGTATTCACAAGCAAGATTCAAATGTGTATGGATTATTTCGTCTTAGTACAAAAAGAATCTGTTATATTGCATTCGTTTCTTTTCAGTTTTATATTTTGAGTTATTCACGTCTCGTTTACTCAAAAACATTTATGGTCTTACAGATCAAACATGGAGGGTGTTACACAATAGAATGGAGGTTCTAACACAGCCATTGGGAGCCACTTACACAAGAAACATTATGTGCCTTGGATTGTTTTACACATAAAACAGACGTCATTACATCCCTCTCTGTTGGATTAGAATGTTTACTTCAGTTAGAGAATGCGGAGGTTTGGCATCTTCCGAAAATATACAAACTTTGTCTAGCAACAACTGCTACTGGGTTCGGGATCAAATAGTTAGTTGTGGAATTAAGGTCGTTGGAAAGCAATTTGTACTTAAAACACAAGGGATACTGTCTCACTAGTCTTTTACTTAATTCATGTTGCACAAATATACAACGACATACTTAGGAACGCTTGGTGGGGCACGACTAAGCACATGGCCTGCCTCGACGTTACTTACTCACAAACATAACTTAATGCAAGTAATTTAAAAAACTGACAATGTAACTTAAAAACTAATTACAAAGAGAAACTATTTGCGTCGTAACGGAAACCTATCTACACGAAGAGCTTATAGTGTCTTCTTCCTCGTACTTCCTGGAGGGGCACTTCCTGTTCTGCAGTGTTACCACCTTAACGTAAGTAAACTGTGTGATTAAGTTGGTATGTCTGACTTCACATTGACAAGTACGCCGGTACTATATAGCCTAAGTGTCTTCTTCCTCGTACATAACATTCTTTACTTCCTAGAGGGACACTTCCTGTTCTGCAGTGTTGCCACCTTAACGTAAGTAAACTGTGTGATTACGTTGGTATGTCTGACTTCTCATTGACAAGTACGCCGGTACTATATAGCCTAAGTGTCTTCTTCCTCGTACATAACATTCTTTACTTCCTAGAGGGACACTTCCTGTTCTGCAGTGTTGCCACCTTAACGTAAGTAAACTGTGTGATTACGTTGGTATGTCTGACTTCTCATTGACAAGTACGCCGGTACTATATAGCCTAAGTGTCTTCTTCCTCGTACATAACATTCTTTACTTCCTAGAGGGACACTTCCTGTTCTGCAGTGTTGCTACCTTAACGTAAGTAAACTGTGTGATTAAGTTGGTATGTCTGACTTCTCATTGACAAGTACGCCGGTACTATATAGCCTAAGTGTCTTCTTCCTCGTACATAACATTCTTTACTTCCTGGAGGGACACTTCCTGTTCTGCAGTGTTGCTACCTTAACGTAAGTAAACTGTGTGATTAAGTTGGTATGTCTGACTTCACATTGACAAGTACGCCGGTACTATATAGCCTAAGTGTCTTCTTCCTCGTACATAACATTCTTTACTTCCTAGAGGGACACTTCCTGTTCTGCAGTGTTGCCACCTTAACGTAAGTAAACTGTGTGATTAAGTTGGTATGTCTGACTTCTCATTGACAAGTACGCCGGTACTATATAGCCTAAGTGTCTTCTTCCTCGTACATAACATTCTTTACTTCCTAGAGGGACACTTCCTGTTCTGCAGTGTTGCCACCTTAACGTAAGTAAACTGTGTGATTACGTTGGTATGTCTGACTTCTCATTGACAAGTACGCCGGTACTATATAGCCTAAGTGTCTTCTTCCTCGTACATAACATTCTTTACTTCCTAGAGGGACACTTCCTGTTCTGCAGTGTTGCTACCTTAACGTAAGTAAACTGTGTGATTAAGTTGGTATGTCTGACTTCTCATTGACAAGTACGCCGGTACTATATAGCCTAAGTGTCTTCTTCCTCGTACATAACATTCTTTACTTCCTGGAGGGACACTTCCTGTTCTGCAGTGTTGCCACCTTAACGTAAGTAAACTGTGTGATTAAGTTGGTATGTCTGACTTCTCATTGACAAGTACGCCGGTACTATATAGCCTAAGTGTCTTCTTCCTCGTACATAACATTCTTTACTTCCTAGAGGGACACTTCCTGTTCTGCAGTGTTGCTACCTTAACGTAAGTAAACTGTGTGATTAAGTTGGTATGTCTGACTTCTCATTGACAAGTACGCCGGTACTATATAGCCTAAGTGTCTTCTTCCTCGTACATAACATTCTTTACTTCCTGGAGGGACACTTCCTGTTCTGCAGTGTTGCCACCTTAACGTAAGTAAACTGTGTGATTAAGTTGGTATGTCTGACTTCACATTGACAAGTACGCCGGTACTATATAGCCTAAGTGTCTTCTTCCTCGTACATAACATTCTTTACTTCCTGGAGGGACACTTCCTGTTCTGCAGTGTTGCTACCTTAACGTAAGTAAACTGTGTGATTAAGTTGGTATGTCTGACTTCTCATTGACAAGTACGCCGGTACTATATAGCCTAAGTGTCTTCTTCCTCGTACATAACATTCTTTACTTCCTGGAGGGACACTTCCTGTTCTGCAGTGTTGCCACCTTAACGTAAGTAAACTGTGTGATTAAGTTGGTATGTCTGACTTCACATTGACAAGTACGCCGGTACTATATAGCCTAAGTGTCTTCTTCCTCGTACATAACATTCTTTACTTCCTGGAGGGACACTTCCTGTTCTGCAGTGTTGCCACCTTAACGTAAGTAAACTGTGTGATTAAGTTGGTATGTCTGACTTCTCATTGACAAGTACGCCGGTACTATATAGCCTAAGTGTCTTCTTCCTCGTACATAACATTCTTTACTTCCTGGAGGGACACTTCCTGTTCTGCAGTGTTGCCACCTTAACGTAAGTAAACTGTGTGATTAAGTTGGTATGTCTGACTTCACATTGACAAGTACGCCGGTACTATATAGCCTAAGTGTCTTCTTCCTCGTACATAACATTCTTTACTTCCTGGAGGGACACTTCCTGTTCTGCAGTGTTGCTACCTTAACGTAAGTAAACTGTGTGATTAAGTTGGTATGTCTGACTTCTCATTGACAAGTACGCCGGTAGTATATAGCCTAAGTGTCTTCTTCCTCGTACATAACATTCTTTACTTCCTGGAGGGACACTTCCTGTTCTGCAGTGTTGCCACCTTAACGTAAGTAAACTGTGTGATTAAGTTGGTATGTCTGACTTCACATTGACAAGTACGCCGGTACTATATAGCCTAAGTGTCTTCTTCCTCGTACATAACATTCTTTACTTCCTGGAGGGACACTTCCTGTTCTGCAGTGTTGCCACCTTAACGTAAGTAAACTGTGTGATTAAGTTGGTATGTCTGACTTCACATTGACAAGTACGCCGGTACTATATAGCCTAAGTGTCTTCTTCCTCGTACATAACATTCTTTACTTCCTGGAGGGACACTTCCTGTTCTGCAGTGTTGCTACCTTAACGTAAGTAAACTGTGTGATTAAGTTGGTATGTCTGACTTCTCATTGACAAGTACGCCGGTACTATATAGCCTAAGTGTCTTCTTCCTCGTACATAACATTCTTTACTTCCTGGAGGGACACTTCCTGTTCTGCAGTGTTGCCACCTTAACGTAAGTAAACTGTGTGATTAAGTTGGTATGTCTGACTTCACATTGACAAGTACGCCGGTACTATATAGCCTAAGTGTCTTCTTCCTCGTACATAACATTCTTTACTTCCTGGAGGGACACTTCCTGTTCTGCAGTGTTGCCACCTTAACGTAAGTAAACTGTGTGATTAAGTTGGTATGTCTGACTTCTCATTGACAAGTACGCCGGTACTATATAGCCTGAGTGTCTTCCTTAGGATCATCGAATATAATTATGCAAAAAATTAGTCAATATATGTAAAGTTTGGTTTGCTAAAACAATATTTTCATTTTTTTACGTCATTCCAATAGAGTAGCTAGTCTGATTTGCATTGCATATAATAGTTCTCTACCCTTGAAGTAAACTGACGTGAGTAGAATGTATTAAGAAATGACTAAAGTACACATGGTGCATCCTTAAGTGTTATACTACCTTGGGGATAAAGTATTTAGTATATATATATATATATATATATATATATATATATATATATATATATGTTGCAAGTAATGTGGAAAAAAAATTTTTTTAATCACTTCCTATTTAGGTCAACAAAGAAAAATATTATTTTAGGTTTTTTTTTATTAAATGATCACAATTAATATAAATACGTATAGGCCTACACATGTGACAGAATCACAATAGTAAGTGGCAAAACATTAAGCAAAATTCGTTATTAAAATTAATTTATTAAATTTAATTAATGAATGAGTATTATAAAAAACTGTTAAACATAAAGTGTCATCCACTACAAGTTTTAAAAAGATGTATTTGAACTTGAATGGATGAATAATACTTATTTTATTAACAATATATTTAAAGAACTAATAGAGTGAACCAACCGAAGGAGTTGGACGGACCATGTTCTTGTATGCGCCAGGAGGACTTAGGAAAACACTTCTTTTCAGATTGATTCTGGCAACAGTTCGATCAAAAATGACAAAGTCTTAGCTCTGTATTGCCTCAGCCTCTGAAGTATTGCAGAATTAAAACTCTATGAAACGTATGCGTGGCAGAGTACAGCTGGTAATAGTATGTGCCAATATTACCAGTACTGAAACAGTTGTAAAATTTCATTTTATTTAATTTTATTTTATTTGCATAGTTATACAACTATGTTGTCAACTCTCAATTTGCACTAGATTTTCATTTACTTTCGTTGTGTTGCAATATTTTGCCCATAACTTTCCTTTTTATTGTTTTATTACCTATATATTAAATGGTATCAACCGTTCGCCCTTTGTCACGAATCTCCAGGACTTTGATTGGTTTTATAAATGACACTTTACGTCATTTGAGATGTTTGTTGTTTCTTCGTAACTTTCTGGCAGACACAAACTATCTCTATCTTTACAACTTTATCACAGACAAATTTTCCTTTTAAACTTAATTATGTACTCTACAATTACTCACATCTACAGTTTCATGTTCAAACAGCTTTATAGCATACATACGTCCGATATGTAGCACGTGTGCGCACAGCGTCAATAACAACTGACGTCACAACTATTTCTAGAGGGACGAAATGCAGGCGTTTCCACGCACGATTCTGTGCTTATATTTATATGCGACATATCTACTGAGTCTGGTTCGGTGAAAGTATTTCTACCGTAGGCTGATTCCCGTTACTTTATAAAGAAAAATTGTTTTAAAATCAATTCCTACCTAGATCAACAATTTGTTTTCACTTTAATTACTTTAGATGAAATAATTACAACAAATATAAATAAAGTAACATAACCTATGCGTTAAAACAGCTGTTCTGTAATATAAAATCAGCTGCTTTATAAAACCATGTGTTATCAGTTAATTTAACCCAAATAAGGCAAAATCAATATATATTATACCTTGAATCTCTTGTGAAAAGATTTTCTCCCACATAAAACTAAAATTAATTCATACAATTTAGCTATTGAATTAATATTTGAAAAAAACTGTATTAACATCGAGTATAATCAACTTACAAGTTTTAAAAAAAGTATTTGAAACTGATTGGTTTAGTAAAAAGTATTTTATTAGCGGTTAAAAGTTTGAACAAGATATATATATATATATATATATATATATATATATATATATATATATATATATATATATATATATATATATATATATATATATAATGAGAGTGTGAGGTAATGATTAGAAGGAATTGAAATATTAACACGTATCTCTGTATTGGGGAGGAATTACGAAAAAAATATTGCCATCACACTAATTAACCTCAAAACTGATTTATTAGTATAGAGTGATAATAATATGGTGGTTGGAAAATATTGAGGTTTGCCGTATTGGAACCGTGTTGCCACAATTGTAGAACGAAACTTCCTCATTCGCCTAGTGTTAGATTAGCAAAAGACCTAAATAAAACAATTCACTATTTAATCTTATAGAACTTAATTTATTGCGCATTATTTTCCTACCAATGAATGGCGCAAAGTCTACATAAAAAGTTTAAATCTATTGGAGTGGTTTGGGTGGCACAGTTGGAATAAATACAATTTATTGAATGAATTAGACTGGAGTAAAACGAGAAGAGATAACGTATTAAACAAAGTAACAGACAGAAACCCACAATAAAACCATATAAAGCAGAAGAAATACTTCGTTTCATTGCATTACTATACCAAGCAATGTTGACCAGGTGTAATAAATACTACAGAATCTAACTCTTTTGATTGATTCAGTTTGAAATGCGTTAAGAAATAGGGAATTTTGATCTACCGGACCACAAAATCCCTAGAAAGACCTGCTTCAAATGAAACGATTCAGAATCAGTTCAATTATTCGGCACAGTGTCTTGCCGGGCATGCACTCACCGACACACTTCCCTTCCCATACCAGTCGAATCGCGATTACATCCATCGTTTATTCCGCCTTAAGGATTTCCTTCAGGCAACCAGTAAATGGATCAAACTCACCCAGAACCATTGTTGTGATGCCATGTTTTGTATTATGATGGTTACAATGTCTACTCTTCAGCAGGCTGTTAAAAGAATAATACAAATTCGAGGCATTAAATTTAGATATATAAGTATGGTAATATCAGCACAAGAATGCGAAGAAGTTGATTGCGACCTAGATGGACTTTTGGAGACGGGCAGCTAGAAAGTCGAGACGGGAGAGAACTACAAACACCAGAATAAGACAGATAATGAAAGTGCCAAGTACAATCGTGGAGGACATAAAAACAAAAACAGCTATAATGGTGTGAACGTGAACAAAGGATGAAGGAAAGAGGATTACCAAGTAGTAATAAAATGGAGTCCTTATAGGAGAAGATAGAGAAAACGGACTAGAAGAAGTTAGCAACAAAAAGGCATCGTTAAGGGAATACAAGAAAGCGAACTTCCTGAAAACCTATGAAAACTGGGAGTCGAAAGACGTTATGAATCGAAATATATATATATGTACGGTGTGCAAAATGTGTACATTGAATCAAAATCTGTATATATGTGTACACATGTACATATACACATATATACACATGTACATACATACACTGCAACGGGTAGGATTGGAATTAGCAAGTACCGTCGCAATAATATTAAAATTTCGTAAAGTAAAAAATGTGAAAGCAAAGCCATTAGAAGGGACAAGGGGTTTTGTATATTTTAAAATACCAGTAAATTACATGGAAAGGAGAGAAAACCTCAAAATACTCCTATAATCACCATCGACATTCGAGAAGACGCGGCTTGTCAAGAGGGAAAGGAGATGCCCTGTACCAAAATTCGCGAAAACGCCGGATAGAAGAGTTAAACCCAAATTTAACAAACATACAATATTTTGATCATTTTAGAGTGAGCCTGCTTTGTGTGCGAAACCGGAAGCCCAGTGGAGGAAAAAGTCGCATGATGTCGTGACGTTGATTTTAGAAGCCACCCCATTGGTTGACAAAACATGGTACGATACGTCTCATGGGAATGAGAAAGCCCAGCGGGGGTTAAAAGAAACAGCGTTATTCGGGACTTTAAAGGTGGAAGACGTCGGTCCGGTCGCTCCAGGTCACAAGCCTTTGTTTCAGGTTGTGATCTGTAAATGACGACGATGAAAATGACGTGCTAAGCGCGAGACTGGTCGTCGCTAAAATGTAGTCGCATGTGGTTTGGAATCCTTTTGGAGGAGGTAACTTCTCCAAAAGTGGTCTCCAAAGTTTAACATCTATGTGGCGGCCTCCTTAAGAAGTTTGTATGTGTTAGAGGTGAACAATATGAAACATTATTAGAGTCAGTAAAGTAATTTATAAAGAACAGTGCTTCAAAATTTATATAAAACAGAGAACAAGGAAGAAATCCAAATTTAATTAAATGTCAATTTTTAAATCAACCTTTTATATATGAACAATGAAAAATAAATAATTAAATAAATAATTGAACAATAAGAACTTAAGAACTGAAAGAGGGAGAGCAACATTTTATAAGTTTCGAAATCGGGATATTAAAATTCTATCACGGCATCGCAGCAGGGACGCCAACAGTCAAGATAGGTGACATCGCATACCAAGATGGCCACCCCAGAAACAAACTATCTCGAGGGAGAAGAAAGAAAAATCTAGGATTTAGGAGTGACCCTGCGATTAAGGTCAGGTTAATTTCTCTCGTTTAAATTTAATTTAATTAAAATTTCCATATGGAACAATTTTTGGAGAAAGTAGACATTTTAAATAATTCAAATAAAATTTCTTTTTGGAGGTAAAGAATTTCAAACAATGGCTTTGTTTAATTCATGAACTAGAGGGGGTAGTGGTAAGGGGTGGAAATTCCCACCACAAAATGGACGAGTCCTCCAAACAAGTTTATAAATATGAAATAGAATTAAATTGTTAGTAAATTGGAAATTTTTTTAAATAGAGAAAGTTATAAATTGTTTTGGAAAGAAATTAATTAAGTAAATGTTAGAAATTAAAGGCTTTTTAAATATACAAATTTGGCGATAAATGAATAAAATGCAAACAGGTGTTAAGAAATTTTTTTATGAGTTTTGTGCAAAAGAAGTCAAATAAGACAGATGATTCAACAGAAAAGGTTTTTTTTTGTATTTTAGACCAACGTTAAATATTTAAAATTATTTAATGAAAATCAAGTAAAATTATTAAATGAGAAAGAGTTAAAGTTAATTAATGAGAAATAATTAAAATTAATTAATAATAAGCAATTAAAATTAATTAATGAGAAAGGGTTTAAAACTAATTAATGGGAATAAATTAAAATTAATTAATGAAAAATTATAAGTTAAAATTTATAAGTTAGATTTAATTAAAATATAAAGGGGTTTAAGGGTTTACAAAATTATTTGGAATTAAAATAAAAGGGTTGTGAAATAAAAAAAGGGGACAAAACTAAAATGTGAAACAATTTCTTTGATTTAAAGTAGACAATAAAAATAAAAAGTAAATATAAAGCAAAGATTATGTGGGTCTAGTAAATCAATTGTTGGGCTAAGAATTTCAAGTTAAGATGTAATATGTTTGTTTAATTAGTTATAGAAGTATACAAAATTATTGGTTGATATACCTTATGTTTTTCAAAACGTTTAATGGTTTTTAATGGGATAAAATTGTGTATTGATATAACTTATGTTATTCAAAGGATCAGTTTTTAAATTAAAAGGGTTAAAGTTATTTGTTGATGAAGTCAAGTTTTAAAAGTTCCATGTCTAATTTTATGTACAAGAGTTTAAAATCAAATGTTCAAGATTTGCAAAATCACTTAAAAGGATTGTTTATTTCAAAGGGTTTGAAAAAGGTATTGTCAAAGATAGACAGTTTTATTTTAAAAAAAAATGAAACAAATTTGATTTTGAATATTGAAGGGTTAAATGGACATAATTAAATTACACTTTTCAGTTAATATAACTAAAAATTGTTTTTCTTATAACTTTTGGTGTTAATATAAATTCAGTAAGAAGTTTACTCAAATTTTGTATAGAAGGGATAAAAGAAAGGGTTAACTGAGTAAAGAGTTACCACTGACATTGTAGTGTGTATATTTTAGAATAAAAAAAAGAAGAGATAAGGTAATACGAAAGAGAAATAAATTGTTAATATTTTAAAGAACTAGTTAAAATAAGAAAATTGCAAAATATGCTGTAATTTCAAAAATAAGGGGTAAACTTGCCAACAAAACAATATTGTTTTTATTTAAAAGAGATTTCTTACACACTCCTAAAACCAAAGGGTCATTTCGCCAAAAAGATGCCTTCAAAGAACACATTCCCCCGGGAAATACGTACCCAAAGGATTAAATTTCAGCAAGTTAGGTTTTTTATAATAAAGTCCAGTGACCTGTTCTCTGGCAGATTTTGGCGGGTCTTTGCACAGTATCCTAGTTATGCTAGGATAGGCCCTGTCAGAATTCTGAGCTTGCGGTGGGGTGAAGGGTGGAGGCGGCCGCGCTGTGGACCGTGAGGGGCCGGACGGCCCGCGGGCGGCGCGGTGCGCGCTCCGCTGCAACACACACACACACACACGCGCGCACACACACACGCACACACACACACACACACACACACACACACACACACACACACACATATATATATATATATATATATATATTAGATATTTTGCTTATCACATCTCATTTTCTGGTATTAGTGTAAATATCAGTGATAAAAATCATATTGTCACTTGAACTACATCTTCAATATGTTACGAAAGCAAAATTATAAATATCTTCTATTATGACGTCTACTATCAAACTATACGCACTACTTCATAGGAATATTGGTGAAATTTATTACAATAATATTAAGTGTTAATACGATAGTAGGAAATTGTTTACAATAATATGAAATTTTGTTTTAATAATAAGAAATTGTATTGCAATATTAGGAAACTTTATTTCTAATCATAATACATTTTATTGGGATCATAGGAATAATGGGAAATTTTATTACATTATTAGTCGATTTATTTGCAAATTTTGGAAATTTTATTGCAATAATAGAAATTTTAAAGCAATAATAGGATATTTTATTTCAATAATAGCAATTTTATAGGAATAATAAGATATTTTATTGCAACATTAGAAATTTAATAGCAATAATAGGTTATTTTATTGCAATAATGGACATTTTATAGAAATAATAGGATATTTTATTGCAAAATTAGGAATGTAATTATTGCCACTATTATAACATAGTATATTTAAATATACTTGAAAACTTATTATTTTACATAAACGAAACAAAGTTAAAGAAACATGTACAAAATGAGAAAAATAAAGCTGTGTGAAAACTTTTCAACAGGATGCCTGCAGGAGGTTAAACTCGAGTTTTTCTTTGCTCCTACGCCATAAATGATTTCCTAGCAATTATTTTGGGATTTATAGGCGGTACGTCATTAACATACAAATGGGTTGCTGAATAATTTCAGTGATACATATGACATGATCAGGCAAAACTGTGAACACAGATTGGAAGTGTAACAAAACGTACACAATCTACCATCGTTAGGTTGTGGTTCTTTTTACTTTCGTCGACTATAGTTGTGCAAATTTATGTTTTCTTATTTGTTAATTTTAATATATTTAAGGAAAGTTTGTTCATTTACACAATTCTTCCAACTAACTTGTTTTACTAAACTCATTTCCCCAAAACTATTCTCTTTTTGCATATCTTCTGATTGATTTGTGGTGGTGTGGTGTGGTGGTGTGGTGGTGTGGTGTGGTGGTGTGGTGGTGTGGTGGTGTGGTGTGGTGGTGTGGTGGTGTGGTGTGGTGGTGTAGTGGTGTGGTGGTGTGGTGTGGTGGTGTTAGTAGAGCACTTGGTCAGATCGTGGATTCGATTCCCGGTAGCGTTAAAGAATTTATTTCGCCGATCAATCTGGGGAAAAGGCCTAGGACCAAACCTGAGGTAAAATGGGAGGTGGCCACATTAACTTGCCCTGTCTCTCTCTACATCATGCAAAGGTTTAGAAATGAGTTGTTATTATATAACATATATTATTTCCCCTAAACCGTTCTTCCACATTTTTCAACCAAACACTAAATCTTAATTATTAATGTTAGATTATACAACGTTTTTATCACACTTCGTTTCACATTGTACCTTTCAAATCAGTTCATTCAGTTCCAAATCGATTCCTTGAACAATCACTGGCCTTTCTTTTCACTTTAGACTTGAAACAAGTAACATACAAAAATGTATTTTAGTTACTTTTTATTAAATAATTACAGTTATTACAAATAAAGAAACAATTATTTAGAATAATAAATTTTAAAATAACTAAAAAGTCTTTTGACTTAAAACTTTAAAAAGATTTTTTTATATTTCTTGTTTTCAATTATTATTATTATTTATTATTCACAATATTATTATATTAATGTATTTTATATACAATTATACATTATTATACTTACGTGCTTAGTAATTATTACTCCAATATTAATAAAACAATATAGTTCACTTTAAAAAACCAGAATTTGTTTAATAAAGTTTAGAAATAATTAATGATTTTTAATAATTAATGAGTCTTGAAACAAGTACAAAGACAAAAAAAAAACAAAACTAATTGTTTTTGTGTTATGGAAACAATTGAAAATAAAATTATTTACACCTATATTAAAAATATTTGAAATTGTTTTTAATAAAGGTGTAAAAGTGGAACATCCTAAATGCTACCTAGCAATTAAATTAATTTCAAATTTATTAAATCAACGGTCGAAAGAAATAAAATATTTTAATTTAAGGAATTCCAATAGCTTGCTACTCGTTTAATCTGAAAGTCGCTTTCCTTCTAAGGCATGGTAACAGCCGTAGGGGGTGGGTATGCAACCCTGCACACGTGCCATCCTTCCTTCTTTATCACAAACTAGGGACACAGGCCACATCTATTATTAATAATACTGTCCTAAGTCACCTTAATAGCCGATAACTGACATCCGTGTTTATGGCTAAGAAATCTAATAGACGCTTGCGTTGCGTATATAACGTTTGCATCTAGGTGGCCTGCCTGGGTGCTCTACTGTGTATGTTTGCAGTGTGGCGAAAACATCTTATTTAAACTTCATGTCCATTTCCATTGCATAACAACCATCTCAAGAGGAAAATATTACATAGATAACTGCTTTTACTCAATCATTATCCTTATATATATATATATATATATATATATATATATATATATATATATATACACATCTTGTTCAAATTATTCAGTCAATAAAATACTCTTTATTCATCCGTTCAAGCTCAAATAGATTTTTTTAAACTTGCAGTGGATGCCATTTGATGTTATTAAAGTTTTTTCATATTTTAATTTATTATTTGAATTTAATTAATTAAGCTTAGTTTTACGTAGGAGAAAAACTTTTCACAAAAGGGTCAAGTTATGCAATATAGTTATTTCGTCCCATTGGCTTACATTGATAACATATGATTTCATTGGACAGCTGATTTTGTGTTACAGGTTATGTGGAGGAACAGATGTTTTAACGCATCGGTTGCTACTTTATTTACAATAATTCTAAAGATTTAATTAAAACTATTTTTTTTTTAATTACCTAAGTAGGAATTAACTTTGAGCTTAAGATCTTTAAAAACTATTTGTATATATTACTAATTATTTCCAAGGTTGTTAAGATAAATGCTTTGCAATTTAAATGTACGTAGGGTGAATGTACATTTTAAATGTACATAAGAAAAAGCATTTGTGGTTAAGACGTTTAATTTATTTAAAATAAAAACTTTAAGTTTTATAAAACTAAATTTAAACTATTTTCAACCGAAAAACAATTACATTATAAAACAGATAAATAAAAATCATGTCAGTTAAAACGGCAAAAGTGAATAATGTGAGCAAAAGTGTAGTGCTTATATAGATCTTCAAATATTTGCTGAATAAATTAAATAAACATTCATTAGATATCTCCTATGAAATACATAATTAATCATCATTAAGTTCTAATGGGTCTAACAATATAGTGCTTAGATTAAACCTTCACTTTATAGTAGTCTAATAAATTTTACTGAAAAATGAATAGAACCCATAATTTATTTGGAACAATTACTTTTTCAGTTGATAATGTAAATAACTTAGAACAACTGTAGAGTAATGTTTTTATTTCCATAGAGTGCATTTCCAACTCTTTACAAGAATAAAGGCTTTTGTAGTCACGGGATTTTATCTATTTAAAATTAATAACGTAAACTTCAGAGCGTAAGAAAGCCTACGGATAATAAAAACATCTTTTGTGTGAAGTTATACTCTAACGATCAATTCAATGGAATACAGAATATATTTCTAAGGATATAGAAACATTCGTTTCAAAGAGATTAAACACAAGCTCCAAGTAATGGCAGAAACAGCTGTTAGAGTTACCCTCTTCTGATACCTGATTGGAAAGTTCTACGTCGGGTATCCTTTTACTCCATACATTACAATATAGGACGCTCTATCACTTGCTTTTGCTTGTGAAATTTGTTTCGAAAAATCAGTCGTTTGAGGAATATAATGAAGAAGGCACTTATATAAGGCTATTTGAAATTTTAATTAAAACTAAATAAATTCTCTACGGATAAGGCATATAATACAAGTAAATAAATAAAATACATCTAAAGCGTAATATTTGTTGTGTTGAGTTGTTGCGAGGGTCTGCTTGAGGGGAATATTTGCATCCTTTTGCAGTGATTTAAATGTTTCAAAGGGATTTTTACATTTTGTAAATATAAAATACTTATATCTTGTAAATACAAATTAAATCATATTTAAAAACATTCGTGAGTGGGGCCTAGAGAAGTGAATATGTATTTGTAGAATGTACTTACTCAGGGTTTTAGACAGAATCTAGTTATTGTGGTCCATAATAATAGAATTTTATTAATAGAAAACTTTTATTATATTTTGAAAAATTTACTGGATACAAGTTTTATTTAATAAATGAAATAAAATAGATTCTTAAAAATTCAAAATCACCCGAGGATGTTTTCGTTCATAAAATTATATAATGCAATATCATTATATTAAATTATTTATTGTAAAATGTATCCTAATATAGATGAATATAAAACATGAACAAATAATTATATTTACTAACTGATAACGAGTAATATAAATAAAAAAACAAATTTGAAGTCAATTCCTATTCAAGCGAACAAAGAAAATGTTTATTTTAGTTACTTTTTATTAAATAATTAAAATTAATATAAACAAAAAAACATAACCTATGCGTTAAAACAGCTGTTCTACTACATATCCTTTAACATAAAATCATATGTTTTCACTTTATGAAATCATATGTTAACACTTATTTAGGACGAAATGGGACGAAATAACTATAATGCATACCTTGCCCCTTTTGTAATAGCATTTCTCTCATATGAAACTAATATTAATTGATTGAATTTAGTTAATGAAATGATATTTTTTTGAACTGATCAACTACAAGAAAACATACATTTGAACTTGAGTGGATGAATAAAATGTATTATATAACCAATTGAAAATTTGAACAAGATATATATGAGGAAAGTGTATAGTAGTAAAAGGAACCAAAAAATATTGACTAGTGACATTTTACCTTAAAAATGTGCAGTAAACAAAGTAACATAACTAATGTGTTAAATGCATAAAATATAAAAAGCGTCCTATGAGGCGTGAATAAAGAGATAATGTGTTTCCTGGAAAAACATATAGTTATAACGTTCTACTTCAGAATTTAAAATGAAATTATTCCTTATAATTGGGACGAACACTTCCCCATCGTGCAATAAAATGGACGTGAGAAATAAGACAGCTTGAAGTCGGAATATTTAAAAAGGGCGCCATTGCTGAGCAAAATATAAAAGGTAATGAAGGTTAATGCCTCGCGAAATGAGATGTAGGAAAGCATTGTTCCACCTTGGCTTGCCAAGTCTGTCTTGCGATTCCACTTACCTCCTGCTTACAGGTTGAACTTTGTCAAAACATAATGTAATATAACAATCTAAGACCTAAGCGTAAGTTTGCTATAGCAAGTAATGTAAACAATTATGTCAGTTCCTACTTGGGTCAACAAAGAAAAGAAAAGTTTTATTTGAGTTACTTTTTATTAAATAATTACATAATTATAAATAAAGCAACATAATGTATGAGTTGCTTTAATGTATGAGCAACAACAGCTGTTGTACATCATTTATGTCTTATCACCTATTTTAAGCCAAATGGGACAGAGTAACAATATTGTGGACCTTGCCACATTTATGAAATGTTTTCCTCTCATATAAAACTAAAATTAATTAAAATTAATAAATTAGTATTTGCAAAAACTGTATTAAAATCCAGTGTCATCCACTACAAGTTTAAAAATGTATTAAAATCCAGTGTCATCCACTACAAGTTTAAAAATGTATTTGTGATAGTACATTGCGGGAAGTATAAAGGCCAGGCGTGTGAATAGTGTCATTTGTTTCGGAATATATGCGCGCTATCTGGTGGGAAAATATCTTTGCATGTGTAGTTGTGTTAGATTAGTAGAGCATTTTGGCCTTACTATAGCTTGGAACGTAAGAACATATCAACAATTTCATGACGTTTTATCCGGCTTTCAGCCATATTACTCTACGATGAAGCAAGATTCAAAGAAAAATAAGGTATATATCTGGAAGCCGTAAATATGTTTTTAAAGAGCAGAAATGTAGGGGAAATGTTTTCTTTTACATTTTACGCCATCGCTGACAATTTTCATTTACTAATGTCGTGCTATATGGCTGCCTTTAGAACGCAGAGAAATTACCATTATTCAAAATTAGAAATTACATTTATTAACCATGATGATATGATATTGCAGGAAAATAACGATTTTATTACAATGTTTAAAGTTTAGCTGAGAAGCACCATCTAGTAGTGATTTATTTAACTACCATAATAAAGTAAAACAGTTTTGTTTGTTGCCTAGAAACGGTTTTTTTCACAGAATATTATTAAGTTTTGGTTAACAACCGTTGTCCTCCCCTAGTGGGCGGACATGTACGGAAGAGGAGCGATACACAAGGGCCTAAGCGTGGCGCCTGAGTAAGGATGACTTCGTTAGGTTAAAAACGTTCCACATTTTTCCGCACCGCAAAACTCATTCTTTGTGACGTACTTTGGTTTTATTTAATTTAAATTGAAAATAATTTTCAATGCAAATTGCATTATGAGTAATACGCAACTAGACAATTCGGTTTCGATGCTCACAAGGGTAAATATATTTTTCAAACAAATATAAAAGTAATAATAACATCTTTAGATACGTCTGGACGCCATTGATTATGTTACGGAATGTTTACCGTTGCCCACTCCAAAAATACGTTTCCATGTGGAATTGTGTTAGATTAGTAGAGCATGTTGGCCTAACTATAGCGGGGAACGAATGTACATATCAGCTGTTTATCCGGCTTTAAGAAATATCACGTGACGAACGTATCTGGAGGTGGTAAATATTTTTTGTAAACAACCGAAATGTCGTTAAAGTGTTATCTAACATATAGCAAGAGCTGTAAGAAAATCTATTTGCATGCGCTTTCATTCAAGTCGAATGTAAATTAAAGTCCAAAATTAAAAACTTATTTCTCGCAAATGTTCCTGATAGAATAGAAGTTTGCATTTGTTCATTGCATCTTGTCGTGGTAAATACAACACTGCTAAAACTACAATTTTATCTTATAAAATTAAGTATAAAACAAAGATTGACTAATTTAATTTAAATTAATAACTTTAACGGAATTTTGTAAATATGTTAAAACTTACTGAGACACTGAAAAGATCGCCAAAAAACGATGGAAAACGTTCTGAATAACTTTTCATAAATTTACAAAATTTTAAGTTCGGATAGTCGTAAACGAATGTTAAAGTGATTAATTAATTTTCACCGAACGTAATGGACTACAAAATTCAAGAGTTAATTTAAATATTGTAAACTATTTTTCGCCCACTTTGCAATGTCAGATCAAGCTGGGATATTGGAGTCATTTATCTTCGGCGCAATATATGAGAGAAATTTCATATTATCATCTATCTTGGATGACAATACACGGATCAATCATAAAAATATGGACCAAATTAAATACAATAAAAACAAATAGATAAAACATTTTAAAAACTATAGTTTAGTTCGATATTATCTAAAATATTAAAGTAATTATCCCTGCTTTCCTGGAACAGTGTAAATGTTTAGTGACTAGACCTAAAAATAAAAACTTTAATATATGCACATGTCCTAATATTTACAAAATATAGCAACCATTTCCTAAAGAAAAATATCTTTCACACCTTAGTTGCTGTCATAAAAACTTTCAATGTTCCCAGACACGCGGCAAGAAAGTATTCTTATTTGCAGTTGGAGAGAAATATTCTAGTTTTCAAGCCCGAGTTTTAGTCACAGATACAGGTTTAACATTTACAAATTTAAATGGTAACGCTTTTCAAATGAAATTAATCACAGTTTTTAGTCATTTATAATTAACGTATAAATGAAAATAAAATATGTACATTTATGCGTACAAGGTGTTTCAGGAGGAATCTGCCATAATGCGCAAGCTTCTTCCTCTCAGAAAAATAACGAAAAACGTTCACATGACCATGTAAACCTTCACGTTATTGCGTGAGCCTTATTGTTAAGAAAGTAGGTGAAAGCCCCCTAACTCTTATCTTTACGAAGCTAATCTATGTTTAGTAAAGTTTGTTGGTACTTAATTAAAAGGGCCGACTCGTGCCTTATCAACTGCTGCACGGACTCGATCTTCGTTGACGCTTGGCACGATAGATGGCAGTTTCAACAAGTTTACCGAGTCCGTCGATATAATCACACTGCCGACGCCCCAACAGTGATCAGTTTTATTCCTTCTCATATGCTTCGGTTTCAACAGTTCTTTATTGCTTTGAAATAATAAGGCTAGGTCATACTTCAACCATACATAACAATGTAGACTATTAATGTAACATAGTGAAGACTATTAATGTAACATGATGCAGACTATTAATGTAACATAGTGAAAACTATTAATGTAACATAGTGAAGACTATTAATGTAACATGATGTAGACTATTAATGTAACATAGTGAAGACTATTAATATAACATAGTGAAGACTATTAATGTAACATAGTGAAGATTATTAATGTAACATGATGCAGACTATTAATGTAACATAATGAAGACTATTATTGTAACATAGTGAAGACTATTAATGTAACATAGTGAGGACTATTAATGTAACATAGTGAAGACTATTAATGTAACATGATGTAGACTATTAATGTAACATAATGAAGACTATTAATGTAACATAATGAAGACTATTAATGTAACACTATGAAAACTATTAATGTAACATGATGCAGACTATTAATGTAACATCGTGAAGACTATTAATGTAACATAGTGAAGACTATTAATGTAACATAGTGAAGACTATTAATGTAACATAGTGAAGACTATTAATGTAACATGATGCAGACTATTAATGTAACATAGTGAAGACTATTAATGTAACATGATGTAGACTATTAATGTAACATAATGAAGACTATTAATGTAACATAGTGAAGACTATTAATGTAACATGATGCAGACTATTAATGTAACATGATGTAGACTATTAATGTAACATAATGAAGACTATTAATGTAACATAGTGAGAACTATTAATGTAACATAGTGAGGACTATTAATGTAACATAGTGAAGACTATTAATGTAACATGATGTAGACTATTAATGTAACATAATGAAGACTATTATTGTAACATAGTGAAGACTATTAATGTAACATAGTGAGGACTATTAATGTAACATAGTGAAGACTATTAATGTAACATGATGTATACTATTAATGTAACATAATGAAGACTATTAATGTAACATAATGAAGACTATTAATGTAACACTATGAAAACTATTAATGTAACATGATGCAGACTATTAATGTAACATCGTGAAGACTATTAATGTAACATAGTGAGGACTATTAATGTAACATAGTGAAGACTATTAATGTAACATAGTGAAGACTATTAATGTAACATGATGCAGACTATTAATGTAACATAGTGAAGAATAATATTGTAACATAGTGAAGACTATTATTGTAAAATAGTGAAGACAATTAATGTAACATAGTGAAGACTATTATTGTAACATCGTGAAGACTAATATTGTAACATAGTGAAGACTATTAATGTAACATCGTGAAGACTATTAATGTAACATGATGCAGACTATTAATGTAACATGATGCAGACTATTAATGTAACATAGTGAAGACTATTAATGTAACATAGTGAAGACTATTATTGTAACATAGTGAAGACTATTAATGTAACATAGTGAAGACTATTAATGTAACATAGTGAAGACTATTAATGTAACATAGTGAAGACTATTATTGTAACATAGTGAAGACTATTAATGTAACATAGTGAAGACTAATATTGTAACATAGTGAAGACTATTAATGTAACATCGTGAAGACTATTAATGTAACATGATGCAGACTATTAATGTAACATGATGCAGACTATTAATGTAACATAGTGAAGACTATTAATGTAACATAGTGAAGACTATTATTGTAACATAGTGAAGACTATTAATGTAACATAGTGAATACTAATATTGTAACATAGTGAAGACTATTATTGTAACATAGTGAAGACTATTAATGTAACATAGTGAAGACTATTATTGTAACATCGTGAAGACTATTAATGTAACATAGTGAAGACTATTAATGTAACATAGTGAAGACTATTAATGTAACATAGTGAAGACTAATAATGTAACATGATGCAGACTATTAATGTAACATCGTGAAGACTATTAATGTAACATAGTGAAGACTATTAATGTAACATGATGCAGACTATTAATGTAACATAGTGAAGACTATTAATGTAAGATAGTGAAGACTATTAATGTAACATGATGCAGACTATTAATGTAACATAGTGAAGACTATTAATGTAACATAGTGAAGACTATTATTGTAACATAGTGAAGACTATTAATGTAACATAGTGAAGACTATTAATGTAACATAGTGAAGACTATTAATGTAACATAGTGAAGACTATTATTGTAACATAGTGAAGACTATTAATGTAACATAGTGAAGACTATTATTGTAACATCGTGAAGACTAATATTGTAACATAGTGAAGACTATTAATGTAACATCGTGAAGACTATTAATGTAACATGATGCAGACTATTAATGTAACATGATGCAGACTATTAATGTAACATAGTGAAGACTATTAATGTAACATAGTGAAGACTATTATTGTAACATGATGCAGAATATTAATGTAACATAGTGAAGACTATTAATGTAACATAGTGAAGACTATTAATGTAACATAGTGAAGACTATTAATGTAACACAGTGAAGACTATTAATGTACCATAGTGAAGACTATTAATGTAACATAGTGAAGACTATTAATGTAACATAGTGAAGACTATTAATGTAACATAGTGAAGACTATTATTGTAACATCGTGAAGACTATTAATGTAACATAGTGAAGACTATTATTGTAACATCGTGAAGACTATTAATGTAACATAGTGAAGACTATTAATGTAACATAGTGAAGACTATTATTGTAACATCGTGAAGACTACTAATGTAACATAGTGAAGACTATTAATGTAACATAGTGAAGACTATTAATGTAACATCGTGAAGACTATTAATGTAACATCGTGAAGACTATTAATGTAACATCGTGAAGACTATTAATGTAACATAGTGAAGACTATTAATGTAACATAGTGAAGACTATTAATGTAACATCGTGAAGACTATTAATGTAACATCGTGAAGACTATTAATGTAACATCGTGAAGACTATTAATGTAACATCGTGAAGACTATTAATGTAACATCGTGAAGACTATTAATGTAACATAGTGAAGACTATTAATGTAACATAGTGAAGACTATTAATGTAACATCGTGAAGACTATTAATGTAACATCGTGAAGACTATTAATGTAACATCGTGAAGACTATTAATGTAACATAGTGAAGACTATTATTGTAACATCGTGAAGACTATTAATGTAACATAGTGAAGACTATTAATGTAACATCGTGAAGACTATTAATGTAACATAGTGAAGACTATTAATGTAACATAGTGAAGACTATTAATGTAACATAGTGAAGACTATTAATGTAACATAGTGAAGACTATTAATGTAACATAGTGAAGACTATTTATTAATGTAACATAGTGAAGACTATTAATGTAACATGATGCAGACTATTAATGTAACATCGTGAAGACTATTAATGTAACATAGTGAAGACTATTAATGTAACATGATGCAGACTATTAATGTAACATAGTGAAGACTATTAATGTAACATAGTGAAGACTATTAATGTAACATGATGCAGACTATTAATGTAACATAGTGAAGACTATTATTGTAACATAGTGAAGACTATTATTGTAACATAGTGAAGACTATTAATGTAACATAGTGAAGACTATTAATGTAACATAGTGAAGACTATTAATGTAACATAGTGAAGACTATTATTGTAACATAGTGAAGACTATTAATGTAACATAGTGAAGACTATTATTGTAACATCGTGAAGACTAATATTGTAACATAGTGAAGACTATTAATGTAACATCGTGAAGACTATTAATGTAACATGATGCAGACTATTAATGTAACATGATGCAGACTATTAATGTAACATAGTGAAGACTATTAATGTAACATAGTGAAGACTATTATTGTAACATAGTGAAAACTATTAATGTAACATAGTGAAGACTATTATTGTAACATCGTGAAGACTAATATTGTAACATAGTGAAGACTATTAATGTAACATCGTGAAGACTATTATTGTAACATGATGCAGACTATTAATGTAACATGATGCAGACTATTAATGTAACATAGTGAAGACTATTAATGTAACATAGTGAAGACTATTAATGTAACATGATGCAGACTATTAATGTAACATAGTGAAGACTATTAATGTAACATAGTGAAGACTATTATTGTAACATAGTGAAGACTATTAATGTAACATAGTGAAGACTAATATTGTAACATAGTGAAGACTATTATTGTAACATAGTGAAGACTATTAATGTAACATAGTGAAGACTATTATTGTAACATCGTGAAGACTATTAATGTAACATAGTGAAGACTATTAATGTAACATAGTGAAGACTATTAATGTAACATAGTGAAGACTATTAATGTAACATAGTGAAGACTATTAATGTAACATCGTGAAGACTATTAATGTAACATAGTGAAGACTATTATTGTAACATAGTGATGACTATTAATGTACCATAGTGAAGACTATTAATGTAACATGATGCAGACTATTAATGTAACATCGTGAAGACTATTAATGTAACATAGTGAAGACTATTAATGTAACATGATGAAGACTATTAATGTAACATAGTGAAGACTATTAATGTAACATAGTGAAGACTATTAATGTAACATCGTGAAGACTATTAATGTAACATAGTGAAGACTATTAATGTAACATCGTGAAGACTATTAATGTAACATAGTGAAGATTATTAATGTAAAATAGTGAAGACTAATAATGTAACATAGTGAAGACTATTAATGTAACATAGTGAAGACTATTAATGTAACATAGTGAAGACTATTATTGAACATAGTGAAGACTATTATTGTAACATCGTGAAGACTATTAATGTAACATAGTGAAGACTATTAATGTAACATAGTGAAGACTATTAATGTAACATAGTGAAGACTATTAATGTAACATAGTGAAGACTATAATGTAACATCGTGAAGACTATTAATAATACATAGTGAAGACTATTATTGTAACATAGTGATGACTATTAATGTAACATAGTGAAGACTAATTAATGTAACATGATGCAGATTATTAAAGTAACATCGTGAAGACTATTAATGTAACATAGTGAAAATTATTAATGTAACATGATGCAGACTATTAATGTAACATAGTGAAGACTATTAATGTAACATAGTGAAGACTATTAATGTAACATTGTGAAGACTATTAATGTAACATAGTGAAGACTATTAATGTAACATCGTGAAGACTATTAATGTAACATAGTGATGACTATTAATGTAACATAGTGAAGACTATTAATGTAACATAGTGAAAACTAATAATGTAACATAATGAAGACTATTATTGTAACATAGTGAAGACTATTAATGTAACATAGTGAAGACTATTAATGTAACATCGTGAAGACTATTAATGTAACATCGTGAAGACTATTAATGTAACATAGAGAAGACTATTAATGTAACATCGTGAAGACTATTAATGTAACATAGTGAAGACTATTAATGTAACATGATGCAGACTATTAATGTAACATAGTGAAGACTATTAATGTAACATAGTGAAGACTATTAATGTAACATCGTGAAGACTATTAATGTAACTTAATGAAGACTATTAATGTAACATAGAGAAGACTATTAATGTAACATAATGAAGACTATTAATGTAAGATAGTGAAGACTATTAATGTAACATAGTGAAGACTATTAATGTAACATCGTGAAGACTATTAATGTAACATCGTGAAGACTATTAATGTAACATAGAGAAGACTATTAATGTAACATAGTGATGACTATTAATGTAACATAGTGAAGACTAATAATGTAACATAGTGAAAACTATTAATGTAACATAATGAAGACTATTAATGTAACATAGTGAAGACTATTAATGTAACATAGTGAAGACTATTAATGTAACATAGTGAAGACTATTAATGTAACATCGTGAAGACTATTAGTGTAAGATCGTGAAGACTATTAATGTAACATAGAGAAGACTATTAATGTAACATCGTGAAGACTATTAATGTAACATAGTGAAGACTATTAATGTAACATAGTGAAGACTATTAATGTAACATCGTGAAGTCTATTAATGTAACATCGTGAAGACTATTAATGTAACATAGAGAAGACTATTAATGTAACATAGTGAAGACTATTAATGTTACATAGTGAAGACTATTATTGTAACATAGTGATGACTATTAATGTAACATAGTGAAGACTAATTAATGTAACATGATGCAGATTATTAATGTAACATCGTGAAGACTATTAATGTAACATAGTGAAGACTATTAATGTAACATAGTGAAAATTATTAATGTAACATGATGCAGACTATTAATGTAACATAGTGAAGACTATTAATGTAACATCGTGAAGACTATTAATGTAACATAGTGAAGACTATTAATGTAACATAGAGAAGACTATTAATGTAACATAGTAAAGACTATTAATGTAACATAGTGAAGACTATTAATGTAACATCGTGAAGACTATTAATGTAACATAGTGAAGACTATTAATGTAACATAGTGAAGACTATTAATGTAACATAGTGAAGACTATTAATGTAACATAGTGAAGACTATTAATGTAACATCGTGAAGACTATTAATGTAACATAGTGAAGACTATTAATGTAACATAGTGAAGACTATTAATGTAACATAGTGAAGACTATTAATGTAACATCGTGAAGACTATTAATGTAACATAGTGAAGACTATTAATGTAACATAGTGAAGACTATTAATGTAACATCGCGAAGACTATTAATGTAACATAGTGAAGACTATTAATGTAACATAGTGAAGACTATTAATGTAACATAGTGAAGACTATTAATGTAACATCGTGAAGACTATTAATGTAACATAGTGAAGACTATTAATGTAACATCGTGAAGACTATTAATGTAACATAGTGAAGACTATTAATGTAACATAGTGAAGACTATTAATGTAACATAGTGAAGACTATTAATGTAACATCGTGAAGACTATTAATGTAACATAGTAAGGACTATTAATGTAACATAGTGAAGACTATTAATGTAACATAGTGAAGACTATTAATGTAACATAGTGAAGACTATTAATGTAACATCGTGAAGACTATTAATGTAACATAGTGAAGACTATTAATGTAACATAGTGAAGACTATTAATGTAACATAGTGAGGACTATTAATGTAACATCGTGAAGACTATTAATGTAACATCGTGAAGACTATTATTGTAACATAGTGAAGACTATTAATGTACCATCGTGAAGACTATTAATGTAACATAGTGAAGACTAATATTGTAACATAGTGAAGACTATTATTGTAACATAGTGAAGACTATTAATGTAACATCGTGAAGACTATTAATGTAACATAGTGAAGACTATTAATGTAACATAATGAAGACTATTAATGTAACATAGTGAAGACTATTAATGTAACATAGTGAAGACTATTATTGTAACATAGTGAAGACTATTAATGTAACATCGTGAAGACTATTAATGTAACATCGTGAAGACTATTATTGTAACATAGTGAAGACTATTAATGTAACATAGTGAAGACTATTAATGTAACATCGTGAAGACTATTAATGTAACATAGTGAAGACTATTAATGTAACATAGTGAAGACTATTAATGTAACATAGTGAAGACTATTAATGTAACATAGTGAAGACTATTAATGTAACATCGTGAAGACTATTATTGTAACATAGTGAAGACTATTAATGTAACATCGTGAAGACTATTAATGTAACATAGTGAAGACTAATATTGTAACATGATGCAGACTATTAATGTAACATCGTGAAGACTATTAATGTAACATAGTGACGACTATTAATGTAACATAGTGAAGAATATTAATGTAACATAGTGAAGACTATTAATGTACCATAGTGAAGACTATTAATGTAACATAGTGAAGACTATTAATGTAACATAGTGAAGACTATTAATGTAACATCTTGAAGACTATTAATGTAACATAGTGAAGACTATTAATGTAACATAGTGAAGACTATTAATGTAACATAGTGAAGACTATTAATGTAACATCGTGAAGACTATTAATGTAACATAGTGAAGACTATTAATGTAACATAGTGAAGACTATTAATGTAACATAGTGAAGACTATTAATGTAACATAGTGAAGACTATTAATGTAACATCGTGAAGACTATTAATGTAACATAGTGAAGACTATTAATGTAACATCGTGAAGACTATTATTGTAACATAGTGAGGACTATTAATGTAACATAGTGAAGACTACTAATGTAACATGATGCAGACTATTAATGTACATCGTGAAGACTATTAATGTAACTTAGTGAAGACTATTATTGTAACATCGTGAAGACTATTAATGTACCATAGTGAAGACTTTTAATGTAACATGATGCAGACTATTAATGTAACATCATGAAGACTATTAATATAACATAATGAAAACTATTAATGTAACATAGTGAAGACTATTAATGTAACATAGTGAAGACTATTAATGTAACATAGTGAAGACTATTAATGTAACATAGTGAAGACTACTAATGTAACATGATGCAGACTATTAATGTAACATCGTGATGACTAATAATGTAACATAGTGAAGACTATTATTGTAACATCGTGAAGACTATTAATGTACCATAGTGAAGACTATTAATGTAACATGATGCAGACTATTAATGTAACATCGTGAAGACTATTAATATAACATAATGAAAACTATTAATGTAACATAGTGAAGACTATTAATGTAACATAGTGAAGACTAATAATGTAACATAGTGAAGACTATTATTGTAACATAGTGAGGACTATTAATGTAACATAGTGAAGACTACTAATGTAACATGATGCAGACTATTAATGTAACATCGTGAAGACTATTAATGTAACTTAGTGAAGACTATTAATTTAACATAGTGAAGACTAATAATGTAACATGATGCAGACTATTAATGTAACATCGTGAAGACTATTAATGTAACATGATGTAGACTATTAATGTAACATCGTGAAGACTATTAATGTAACATAATGAAGACTATTAATGTAACACTATGAAAACTATTAATGTAACATGATGCAGACAATTAATGTAACATCGTGAAAACTATTAATGTAACATAATGAAGACTATTAATGTAACATCGTGAAGACTATTAATGTAACATAATGAAGACTATTAATGTAACATAGTGAAGACTATTAATGTAACACTATGAAAACTATTAATGTAACATGATGCAGACAATTAATGTAACATCGTGAAAACTATTAATGTAACATAATGAAGACTATTAATGTAACATCGTGAAGACTATTAATGTAACATAATGAAGACTATTATTGTAACATAGTGAAGACTATTAATGTAACATAATGAAGACTAATAATGTAACATCGTGAAGACCATTATTGTAACATAATGAAGACTATTAATGTAACATCGTGAAGACTATTAATGTAACATAATGAAGACAATTAATGTAACATCGTGAAAACTATTAATGTTACATAATGAAGACTATTAATGTAACATCGTGAAGACTATTAATGTAACATAATGAAGACTATTATTGTAACATAGTGAAGACTATTAATGTAACATAATGAAGACTATTAATGTAACATAATGAAGACTATTATTGTAACATAGTGAAGACTATTAATGTAACATAATGAAGACTATTAATGTAACACTATGAAAACTATTAATGTAACATGATGCAGACAATTAATGTAACATCGTGAAAACTATTAATGTAACATAATGAAGACTATTAATGTAACATCGTGAAGACTATTAATGTAACATAATGAAGACTATTATTGTAACATAGTAAAGACTAATAATTTAACATAGTGAAGACTAATAATGTAACATAGTGAAGACTATTATTGTAACACAGTGAAGACTATTATTGTAACATAGTGAAGGCTATTATTGTAACATAGTGAAGACTATTATTGTAACATAGTGAAGACTATTATTGGAACATAGTGAAGACTATTATTGTAACATAGTGAAGACTATTAATGTAACATAGTGAAGACTAATATTGTAACATAGTGAAGACTATTATTGTAACATAGTGAAGGCTATTATTGTAACATAGTGAAGACTATTATTGTAACATAGTGAAGACTATTATTGTAACATAGTGAAGACTATTATTGTAACATAGTGAAGACTATTATTGTAACATAGTGAAGACTAATATTGTACCATAGTGAAAACTATTATTGTAACATAGTGAAGGCTATTATTGTAACATAGTGAAGACCATTATTGTAACATTGTGAAGACTAATATTGTAACATAGTGAAGACTATTATTGTAACATAGTGAAGACAATTATTGTTACATAGTGAAGGCTATTATTGTAACATAGTGAAGGCTATTATTGTAACATAGTGAAGACTAATATTGTAACATAGTGAAGACTATTATTGTAACATAGTGAAGACTATTAATGTAACATAGTGAAAACTATTAATGTAACATAATGAAGACTATTATTGTAACATAGTGAAGACTATTATTGTAACATAGTTAAGACTATTAATGTAACATCGTGAAGACTATTAATGTAACATCGTGAAGACTATTAATGTAACATAGAGAAGACTATTAATGTAACATCGTGAAGACTATTAATGTAACATAGTGAAGACTATTAATGTAACATGATGCAGACTATTAATGTAACATAGTGAAGACTATTAATGTAACATAGTGAAGACTATTAATGTAACATCGTGAAGACTATTAATGTAACATCGTGAAGACTATTAATGTAACATAGAGAAGACTATTAATGTAACATAATGAAGACTATTAATGTAAGATAGTGAAGACTATTAATGTAACATAGTGAAGACTATTAATGTAACATCGTGAAGACTATTAATGTAACATCGTGAAGACTAATAAAGTAACATAGAGAAGACTATTAATGTAACATAGTGATGACTATTAATGTAACATAGTGAAGACTATTAATGTAACATTGTGAAAACTATTAATGTAACATAATGAAGACTATTAATGTAACATAGTGAAGACTATTAATGTAACATAGTGAAGACTATTAATGTAACATAGTGAAGCCTATTAATGTAACATCGTGAAGACTATTAGTGTAACATCGTGAAAACTATTAATGTAACATAGAGAAGACTATTAATGTAACATCGTGAAGACTATTAATGTAACATAGTGAAGACTATTAATGTAACATAGTGAAGACTATTAATGTAACATCGTGAAGACTATTAATGTAACATCGTGAAGACTAATAATGTAACATAGAGAAGACTATTAATGTAACATAGTGAAGACTATTAATGTTACATAGTGAAGACTATTATTGTAACATAGTGATGACTATTAATGTAACATAGTGAAGACTAATTAATGTAACATGATGCAGATTATTAATGTAACATCGTGAAGACTATTAATGTAACATAGTGAAAATTATTAATGTAACATGATGCAGACTATAAATGTAACATAGTGAAGACTATTAATGTAACATAGTGAAGACTATTAATGTAACATCGTGAAGACTATTAATGTAACATAGTGAAGACTATTAATGTAACATAGAGAAGACTATTAATGTAACATAGTAAAGACTATTAATGTAACATAGTGAAGACTATTAATGTAACATCGTGAAGACTATTAATGTAACATAGTGAAGACTATTAATGTAACATAGTGAAGACTATTAATGTAACATAGTGAAGACTATTAATGTAACATAGTGAAGACTATTAATGTAACATCGTGAAGACTATTAATGTAACATAGTGAAGACTATTAATGTAACATAGTGAAGACTATTAATGTAACATAGTGAAGACTATTAATGTAACATCGTAAAGACTATTAATGTAACATAGTGAAGACTATTAATGTAACATAGTGAAGACTATTAATGTAACATCGTGAAGACTATTAATGTAACATAGTGAAGACTATTAATGTAACATAGTGGAGACTATTAATGTAACATAGTGAAGACTATTAATGTAACATCGTGAAGACTATTAATGTAACATCGTGAAGACTATTAATGTAACATAGTGAAGACTAATATTGTAACATAGTGAAGACTATTATTGTAACATAGTGAAGACTATTAATGTAACATCGTGAAGACTATTAATGTAACATAGTGAAGACTATTAATGTAACATAATGAAGACTATTAATGTAACATAGTGAAGACTATTAATGTAACATAGTGAAGACTATTATTGTAACATAGTGAAGACTATTAATGTAACATCGTGAAGACTATTAATGTAACATCGTGAAGACTGTTATTGTAACATAGTGAAGACTATTAATGTAACATCGTGAAGACTATTAATGTAACATAGAGAAGACTATTAATGTAACATAATGAAGACTATTAATGTAACATAGTGAAGACTATTAATGTAACATAGTGAAGACTATTAATGTAACATCGTGAAGACTATTAATGTAACATAATGAAGACTATTATTGTAACATAGTGAAGACTATTAATGTAACATAATGAAGACTATTAATGTAACACTATGAAAACTATTAATGTAACATGATGCAGACAATTAATGTAACATCGTGAAAACTATTAATGTAACATAATGAAGACTATTAATGTAACATCGTGAAGACTATTAATGTAACATAATGAAGACTATTATTGTAACATAGTAAAGACTAATAATTTAACATAGTGAAGACTAATAATGTAACATAGTGAAGACTATTATTGTAACACAGTGAAGACTATTATTGTAACATAGTGAAGGCTATTATTGTAACATAGTGAAGACTATTATTGTAACATAGTGAAGACTATTATTGGAACATAGTGAAGACTATTATTGTAACATAGTGAAGACTATTAATGTAACATAGTGAAGACTAATATTGTAACATAGTGAAGACTATTATTGTAACATAGTGAAGGCTATTATTGTAACATAGTGAAGACTATTATTGTAACATAGTGAAGACTATTATTGTAACATAGTGAAGACTATTATTGTAACATAGTGAAGACTATTATTGTAACATAGTGAAGACTAATATTGTACCATAGTGAAAACTATTATTGTAACATAGTGAAGGCTATTATTGTAACATAGTGAAGACCATTATTGTAACATAGTGAAGACTAATATTGTAACATAGTGAAGACTATTATTGTAACATAGTGAAGACAATTATTGTTACATAGTGAAGGCTATTATTGTAACATAGTGAAGGCTATTATTGTAACATAGTGAAGACTAATATTGTAACATAGTGAAGACTATTATTGTAACATAGTGAAGACTATTAATGTAACATAGTGAAAACTATTAATGTAACATAATGAAGACTATTATTGTAACATAGTGAAGACTATTATTGTAACATAGTTAAGACTATTAATGTAACATCGTGAAGACTATTAATGTAACATCGTGAAGACTATTAATGTAACATAGAGAAGACTATTAATGTAACATCGTGAAGACTATTAATGTAACATAGTGAAGACTATTAATGTAACATGATGCAGACTATTAATGTAACATAGTGAAGACTATTAATGTAACATAGTGAAGACTATTAATGTAACATCGTGAAGACTATTAATGTAACATCGTGAAGACTATTAATGTAACATAGAGAAGACTATTAATGTAACATAATGAAGACTATTAATGTAAGATAGTGAAGACTATTAATGTAACATAGTGAAGACTATTAATGTAACATCGTGAAGACTATTAATGTAACATCGTGAAGACTAATAAAGTAACATAGAGAAGACTATTAATGTAACATAGTGATGACTATTAATGTAACATAGTGAAGACTATTAATGTAACATTGTGAAAACTATTAATGTAACATAATGAAGACTATTAATGTAACATAGTGAAGACTATTAATGTAACATAGTGAAGACTATTAATGTAACATAGTGAAGCCTATTAATGTAACATCGTGAAGACTATTAGTGTAACATCGTGAAAACTATTAATGTAACATAGAGAAGACTATTAATGTAACATCGTGAAGACTATTAATGTAACATAGTGAAGACTATTAATGTAACATAGTGAAGACTATTAATGTAACATCGTGAAGACTATTAATGTAACATCGTGAAGACTAATAATGTAACATAGAGAAGACTATTAATGTAACATAGTGAAGACTATTAATGTTACATAGTGAAGACTATTATTGTAACATAGTGATGACTATTAATGTAACATAGTGAAGACTAATTAATGTAACATGATGCAGATTAATAATGTAACATCGTGAAGACTATTAATGTAACATAGTGAAAATTATTAATGTAACATGATGCAGACTATAAATGTAACATAGTGAAGACTATTAATGTAACATAGTGAAGACTATTAATGTAACATCGTGAAGACTATTAATGTAACATAGTGAAGACTATTAATGTAACATAGAGAAGACTATTAATGTAACATAGTAAAGACTATTAATGTAACATAGTGAAGACTATTAATGTAACATCGTGAAGACTATTAATGTAACATAGTGAAGACTATTAATGTAACATAGTGAAGACTATTAATGTAACATAGTGAAGACTATTAATGTAACATAGTGAAGACTATTAATGTAACATCGTGAAGACTATTAATGTAACATAGTGAAGACTATTAATGTAACATAGTGAAGACTATTAATGTAACATAGTGAAGACTATTAATGTAACATCGTGAAGACTATTAATGTAACATAGTGAAGACTATTAATGTAACATAGTGAAGACTATTAATGTAACATCGTGAAGACTATTAATGTAACATAGTGAAGACTATTAATGTAACATAGTGGAGACTATTAATGTAACATAGTGAAGACTATTAATGTAACATCGTGAAGACTATTAATGTAACATCGTGAAGACTATTAATGTAACATAGTGAAGACTAATATTGTAACATAGTGAAGACTATTATTGTAACATAGTGAAGACTATTAATGTAACATCGTGAAGACTATTAATGTAACATAGTGAAGACTATTAATGTAACATAATGAAGACTATTAATGTAACATAGTGAAGACTATTAATGTAACATAGTGAAGACTATTATTGTAACATAGTGAAGACTATTAATGTAACATAGTGAAGACAATTAATGTAACATCGTGAAGACTATTATTGTAACATAGTGAAGACTATTAATGTAACATCGTGAAGACTATTAATGTAACATAGAGAAGACTATTAATGTAACATAATGAAGACTATTAATGTAACATAGTGAAGACTATTAATGTAACATAGTGAAGACTATTAATGTAACATCGTGAAGACTATTAATGTAACATCGTGAAGACTATTAATGTAACATAGTGAAGACTATTAATGTAACATAGTGAAGACTATTAATGTAACATCGTGAAGACTATTAATGTAACATCGTGAAGACTATTAATGTAACATCGTGAAGACTATCAATGTAACATAGTGAAGACTATTATTGTAACATCGTGAAGACTATTAATGTAACATAGTGAAGACTATTAATGTAACATCGTGAAGACTATTAATGTAACATAGTGAAGACTATTAATGTAACATAGTGAAGACTAATAATGTAACATAGTGAAGACTATTAATGTAACATAGTGAAGACTATTAATGTAACATAGTGAAGACTATTTATTAATGTAACATAGTGAAGACTATTAATGTAACATGATGCAGACTATTAATGTAACATCGTGAAGACTATTAATGTAACATAGTGAAGACTATTAATGTAACATAGTGAAGACTATTATTGTAACATAGTGAAGACTATTAATGTAACATAGTGAAGACTATTATTGTAACATCGTGAAGACTAATATTGTAACATAGTGAAGACTATTAATGTAACATCGTGAAGACTATTAATGTAACATGATGCAGACTATTAATGTAACATGATGCAGACTATTAATGTAACATAGTGAAGACTATTAATGTAACATAGTGAAGACTATTATTGTAACATAGTGAAAACTATTAATGTAACATAGTGAAGACTATTATTGTAACATCGTGAAGACTAATATTGTAACATAGTGAAGACTATTAATGTAACATCGTGAAGACTATTATTGTAACATGATGCAGACTATTAATGTAACATGATGCAGACTATTAATGTAACATAGTGAAGACTATTAATGTAACATAGTGAAGACTATTAATGTAACATGATGCAGACTATTAATGTAACATAGTGAAGACTATTAATGTAACATAGTGAAGACTATTATTGTAACATAGTGAAGACTATTAATGTAACATAGTGAAGACTAATATTGTAACATAGTGAAGACTATTATTGTAACATAGTGAAGACTATTAATGTAACATAGTGAAGACTATTATTGTAACATCGTGAAGACTATTAATGTAACATAGTGAAGACTATTAATGTAACATAGTGAAGACTATTAATGTAACATAGTGAAGACTATTAATGTAACATAGTGAAGACTATTAATGTAACATCGTGAAGACTATTAATGTAACATAGTGAAGACTATTATTGTAACATAGTGATGACTATTAATGTACCATAGTGAAGACTATTAATGTAACATGATGCAGACTATTAATGTAACATAGTGAAGACTATTAATGTAACATAGTGAAGACTATTAATGTAACATCGTGAAGACTATTAATGTAACATAATGAAGACTATTAATGTAACATAGAGAAGACTATTAATGTAACATAATGAAGACTATTAATGTAAGATAGTGAAGACTATTAATGTAACATAGTGAAGACTATTAATGTAACATCGTGAAGACTATTAATGTAACATCGTGAAGACTATTAATGTAACATAGAGAAGACTATTAATGTAACATAGTGATGACTATTAATGTAACATAGTGAAGACTAATAATGTAACATAGTGAAAACTATTAATGTAACATAATGAAGACTATTAATGTAACATAGTGAAGACTATTAATGTAACATAGTGAAGACTATTAATGTAACATAATGAAGACTATTAATGTAACATCGTGAAGACTATTAGTGTAACATCGTGAAGACTATTAATGTAACATAGAGAAGACTATTAATGTAACATCGTGAAGACTATTAATGTAACATGGTGAAGACTATTAATGTAACATAGTGAAGACTATTAATGTAACATCGTGAAGTCTATTAATGTAACATCGTGAAGACTATTAATGTAACATAGAGAAGACTATTAATGTAACATAGTGAAGACTATTAATGTTACATAGTGAAGACTATTATTGTAACATAGTGATGACTATTAATGTAACATAGTGAAGACTAATTAATGTAACATGATGCAGATTATTAATGTAACATCGTGAAGACTATTAATGTAACATAGTGAAGACTATTAATGTAACATAGTGAAGACTATTAATGTAACATAGTGAAAATTATTAATGTAACATGATGCAGACTATTAATGTAACATAGTGAAGACTATTAATGTAACATCGTGAAGACTATTAATGTAACATAGTGAAGACTATTAATGTAACATAGAGAAGACTATTAATGTAACATAGTAAAGACTATTAATGTAACATAGTGAAGACTATTAATGTAACATCGTGAAGACTATTAATGTAACATAGTGAAGACTATTAATGTAACATAGTGAAGACTATTAATGTAACATAGTGAAGACTATTAATGTAACATAGTGAAGACTATTAATGTAACATCGTGAAGACTATTAATGTAACATAGTGAAGACTATTAATGTAACATAGTGAAGACTATTAATGTAACATAGTGAAGACTATTAATGTAACATCGTGAAGACTATTAATGTAACATAGTGAAGACTATTAATGTAACATAGTGAAGACTATTAATGTAACATCGTGAAGACTATTAATGTAACATAGTAAGACTATTAATGTAACATAGTGAAGACTATTAATGTAACATAGTGAAGACTATTAATGTAACATCGTGAAGACTATTAATGTAACATAGTGAAGACTATTAATGTAACATCGTGAAGACTATTAATGTAACATAGTGAAGACTATTAATGTAACATAGTGAAGACTATTAATGTAACATAGTGAAGACTATTAATGTAACATCGTGAAGACTATTAATGTAACATAGTAAGGACTATTAATGTAACATAGTGAAGACTATTAATGTAACATAGTGAAGACTATTAATGTAACATAGTGAAGACTATTAATGTAACATCGTGAAGACTATTAATGTAACATAGTGAAGACTATTAATGTAACATAGTGAAGACTATTAATGTAACATAGTGAGGACTATTAATGTAACATCGTGAAGACTAATAATGTAACATCGTGAAGACTATTATTGTAACATAGTGAAGACTATTAATGTACCATCGTGAAGACTATTAATGTAACATAGTGAAGACTAATATTGTAACATAGTGAAGACTATTATTGTAACATAGTGAAGACTATTAATGTAACATCGTGAAGACTATTAATGTAACATAGTGAAGACTATTAATGTAACATAATGAAGACTATTAATGTAACATAGTGAAGACTATTAATGTAACATAGTGAAGACTATTATTGTAACATAGTGAAGACTATTAATGTAACATCGTGAAGACTATTAATGTAACATCGTGAAGACTATTATTGTAACATAGTGAAGACTATTAATGTAACATAGTGAAGACTATTAATGTAACATCGTGAAGACTATTAATGTAACATAGTGAAGACTATTAATGTAACATAGTGAAGACTATTAATGTAACATAGTGAAGACTATTAAAGTAACATAGTGAAGACTATTAATGTAACATCGTGAAGACTATTATTGTAACATAGTAAAGACTATTAATGTAACATCGTGAAGACTATTAATGTAACATAGTGAAGACTAATATTGTAACATGATGCAGACTATTAATGTAACATCGTGAAGACTATTAATGTAACATAGTGAAGACTATTAATGTAACATCGTGAAGACTATTAATGTAACATAGTGAAGACTATTAATGTAACAATAGTGAAGACTATTAATGTAACATAGTGAAGACTATTAATGTAACATAGTGAAGACTATTAATGTAACATCGTGAAGACAATTAATGTAACATAGTGAAGACTATTAATGTAACATCGTGAAGACTATTATTGTAACATAGTGAGGACTATTAATGTAACATAGTGAAGACTACTAATGTAACATGATGCAGACTATTAATGTACATCGTGAAGACTATTAATGTAACTTAGTGAAGACTATTATTGTAACATCGTGAAGACTATTAATGTACCATAGTGAAGACTTTTAATGTAACATGATGCAGACTATTAATGTAACATCATGAAGACTATTAATATAACATAATGAAAACTATTAATGTAACATAGTGAAGACTATTAATGTAACATAGTGAAGACTATTAATGTAACATAGTGAAGACTAATAATGTAACATAGTGAAGACTACTAATGTAACATGATGAAGACTATTAATGTAACATCGTGATGACTATTAATGTAACATAGTGAAGACTATTATTGTAACATCGTGAAGACTATTAATGTACCATAGTGAAGACTATTAATGTAACATGATGCAGACTATTAATGTAACATCGTGAAGACTATTAATATAACATAATGAAAACTATTAATGTAACATAGTGAAGACTATTAATGTAACATAGTGAAGACTATTAATGTAACATAGTGAAGACTATTATTGTAACATAGTGAGGACTATTAATGTAACATAGTGAAGACTACTAATGTAACATGATGCAGACTATTAATGTAACATCGTGAAGACTATTAATGTAACTTAGTGAAGACTATTAATTTAACATAGTGAAGACTATTAATGTAACATGATGCAGACTATTAATGTAACATCGTGAAGACTATTAATGTAACATGATGTAGACTATTAATGTAACATCGTGAAGACTATTAATGTAACATAATGAAGACTATTAATGTAACACTATGAAAACTATTAATGTAACATGATGCAGACAATTAATGTAACATCGTGAAAACTATTAATGTAACATAATGAAGACTATTAATGTAACATCGTGAAGACTATTAATGTAACATAATGAAGACTATTAATGTAACATAGTGAAGACTATTAATGTAACACTATGAAAACTATTAATGTAACATGATGCAGACAATTAATGTAACATCGTGAAAACTATTAATGTAACATAATGAAGACTATTAATGTAACATCGTGAAGACTATTAATGTAACATAATGAAGACTATTATTGTAACATAGTGAAGACTATTAATGTAACATAATGAAGACTAATAATGTAACATCGTGAAGACCATTATTGTAACATAATGAAGACTATTAATGTAACATCGTGAAGACTATTAATGTAACATAATGAAGACAATTAATGTAACATCGTGAAAACTATTAATGTAACATAATGAAGACTATTAATGTAACATCGTGAAGACTATTAATGTAACATAATGAAGACTATTATTGTAACATAGTGAAGACTATTAATGTAACATAATGAAGACTATTAATGTAACATAATGAAGACTATTATTGTAACATAGTGAAGACTATTAATGTAACATAATGAAGACTATTAATGTAACACTATGAAAACTATTAATGTAACATGATGCAGACAATTAATGTAACATCGTGAAAACTATTAATGTAACATAATGAAGACTATTAATGTAACATCGTGAAGACTATTAATGTAACATAATGAAGACTATTATTGTAACATAGTAAAGACTAATAATTTAACATAGTGAAGACTAATAATGTAACATAGTGAAGACTATTATTGTAACACAGTGAAGACTATTATTGTAACATAGTGAAGGCTATTATTGTAACATAGTGAAGACTATTATTGTAACATAGTGAAGACTATTATTGGAACATAGTGAAGACTATTATTGTAACATAGTGAAGACAATTATTGTTACATAGTGAAGGCTATTATTGTAACATAGTGAAGGCTATTATTGTAACATAGTCAAGACTAATATTGTAACATAGTGAAGACTATTATTGTAACATAGTGAAGACTATTAATGTAACATAGTGAAAACTATTAATGTAACATAATGAAGACTATTATTGTAACATAGTGAAGACTATTATTGTAACATAATTAAGACTATTAATGTAACATCGTGAAGACTATTAATGTAACATCGTGAAGACTATTAATGTAACATAGAGAAGACTATTAATGTAACATCGTGAAGACTATTAATGTAACATAGTGAAGACTATTAATGTAACATGATGCAGACTATTAATGTAACATAGTGAAGACTATTAATGTAACATAGTGAAGACTATTAATGTAACATCGTGAAGACTATTAATGTAACATCGTGAAGACTATTAATGTAACATAGAGAAGACTATTAATGTAACATAATGAAGACTATTAATGTAAGATAGTGAAGACTATTAATGTAACATAGTGAAGACTATTAATGTAACATCGTGAAGACTATTAATGTAACATCGTGAAGACTAATAAAGTAACATAGAGAAGACTATTAATGTAACATAGTGATGACTATTAATGTAACATAGTGAAGACTATTAATGTAACATAGTGAAAACTATTAATGTAACATAATGAAGACTATTAATGTAACATAGTGAAGACTATTAATGTAACATAGTGAAGACTATTAATGTAACATAGTGAAGCCTATTAATGTAACATCGTGAAGACTATTAGTGTAACATCGTGAAAACTATTAATGTAACATAGAGAAGACTAATAATGTAACATCGTGAAGACTATTAATGTAACATAGTGAAGACTATTAATGTAACATAGTGAAGACTATTAATGTAACATCGTGAAGACTATTAATGTAACATCGTGAAGACTAATAATGTAACATAGAGAAGACTATTAATGTAACATAGTGAAGACTATTAATGTTACATAGTGAAGACTATTATTGTAACATAGTGATGACTATTAATGTAACATAGTGAAGACTAATTAATGTAACATGATGCAGATTATTAATGTAACATCGTGAAGACTATTAATGTAACATAGTGAAAATTATTAATGTAACATGATGCAGACTATAAATGTAACATAGTGAAGACTATTAATGTAACATAGTGAAGACTATTAATGTAACATCGTGAAGACTATTAATGTAACATAGTGAAGACTATTAATGTAACATAGAGAAGACTATTAATGTAACATAGTAAAGACTATTAATGTAACATAGTGAAGACTATTAATGTAACATCGTGAAGACTATTAATGTAACATAGTGAAGACTATTAATGTAACATAGTGAAGACTATTAATGTAACATAGTGAAGACTATTAATGTAACATAGTTAAGACTATTAATGTAACATCGTGAAGACTATTAATGTAACATAGTGAAGACTATTAATGTAACATAGTGAAGACTATTAATGTAACATAGTGAAGACTATTAATGTAACATCGTGAAGACTATTAATGTAACATAGTGAAGACTATTAATGTAACATAGTGAAGACTATTAATGTAACATCGTGAAGACTATTAATGTAACATAGTGAAGACTATTAATGTAACATAGTGGAGACTATTAATGTAACATAGTGAAGACTATTAATGTAACATCGTGAAGACTATTAATGTAACATCGTGAAGACTATTAATGTAACATCGTGAAGACTATTATTGTAACATAGTGAAGACTATTAATGTACCATCGTGAAGACTATTAATGTAACATAGTGAAGACTAATATTGTAACATAGTGAAGACTATTATTGTAACATAGTGAAGACTATTAATGTAACATCGTGAAGACTATTAATGTAACATAGTGAAGACTATTAATGTAACATAATGAAGACTATTAATGTAACATAGTGAAGACTATTAATGTAACATAGTGAAGACTATTATTGTAACATAGTGAAGACTATTAATGTAACATCGTGAAGACTATTAATGTAACATCGTGAAGACTATTATTGTAACATAGTGAAGACTATTAATGTAACATCGTGAAGACTATTAATGTAACATAGAGAAGACTATTAATGTAACATAATGAAGACTATTAATGTAACATAGTGAAGACTATTAATGTAACATAGTGAAGACTATTAATGTAACATCGTGAAGACTATTATTGTAACATAGTGAAGACTATTAATGTAACATCGTGAAGACTATTAATGTAACATAGTGAAGACTAATATTGTAACATGATGCAGACTATTAATGTAACATCGTGAAGACTATTAATGTAACATAGTGAAGACTATTAATGTAACATAGTGAAGACTATTAATGTAACATCGTGAAGACTATTAATGTAACATAGTGAAGACTATTAATGTAACATAGTGAAGACTATTAATGTAACATAGTGAAGACTATTAATGTAACATCGTGAAGACTATTAATGTAACATAGTGAAGACTATTAATGTAACATAGTGAAGACTATTAATGTAACATAGTGAAGACTATTAATGTAACATAGTGAAGACTATTAATGTAACATCGTGAAGACTATTAATGTAACATAGTGAAGACTATTAATGTAACATCGTGAAGACTATTAATGTAACATAGTGAAGACTATTATTGTAACATAGTGAGGACTATTAATGTAACATAGTGAAGACTACTAATGTAACATGATGCAGACTATTAATGTAACATCGTGATGACTATTAATGTAACATAGTGAAGACTATTATTGTAACATCGTGAAGACTATTAATGTACCATAGTGAAGACTATTAATGTAACATGATGCAGACTATTAATGTAACATCGTGAAGACTATTAATATAACATAATGAAAACTATTAATGTAACATAGTGAAGACTATTAATGTAACATAGTGAAGACTATTAATGTAACATAGTGAAGACTATTATTGTAACATAGTGAGGACTATTAATGTAACATAGTGAAGACTTTTAATGTAACATGATGCAGACTATTAATGTAACATCGTGAAGACTATTAATATAACATAATGAAAACTATTAATGTAACATAGTGAAGACTATTAATGTAACATAGTGAAGACTATTAATGTAACATAGTGAAGACTATTAATGTAACATAGTGAAGACTACTAATGTAACATGATGCAGACTATTAATGTAACATCGTGATGACTATTAATGTAACATAGTGAAGACTATTATTGTAACATCGTGAAGACTATTAATGTACCATAGTGAAGACTATTAATGTAACATGATGCAGACTATTAATGTAACATCGTGAAGACTATTAATATAACATAATGAAAACTATTAATGTAACATAGTGAAGACTATTAATGTAACATAGTGAAGACTATTAATGTAACATAGTGAAGACTATTATTGTAACATAGTGAGGACTATTAATGTAACATAGTGAAGACTACTAATGTAACATGATGCAGACTATTAATGTAACATCGTGAAGACTATTAATGTAACATGATGTAGACTATAATGTAACATCGTGAAGACTATTAATGTAACATAATGAAGACTATTAATGTAACACTATGAAAACTATTAATGTAACATGATGCAGACAATTAATGTAACATCGTGAAAACTATTAATGTAACATAATGAAGACTATTAATGTAACATCGTGAAGACTATTAATGTAACATAATGAAGACTATTAATGTAACATAGTGAAGACTATTAATGTAACACTATGAAAACTATTAATGTAACATGATGCAGACAATTAATGTAACATCGTGAAAACTATTAATGTAACATAATGAAGACTATTAATGTAACATCGTGAAGACTATTAATGTAACATAATGAAGACTATTATTGTAACATAGTGAAGACTATTAATGTAACATAATGAAGACTATTAATGTAACATCGTGAAGACTATTATTGTAACATAATGAAGACTATTAATGTAACATCGTGAAGACTATTAATGTAACATAATGAAGACAATTAATGTAACATCGTGAAAACTATTAATGTAACATAATGAAGACTATTAATGTAACATCGTGAAGACTATTAATGTAACATAATGAAGACTATTATTGTAACATAGTGAAGACTATTAATGTAACATAATGAAGACTATTAATGTAACATAATGAAGACTATTATTGTAACATAGTGAAGACTATTAATGTAACATAATGAAGACTATTAATGTAACACTATGAAAACTATTAATGTAACATGATGCAGACAATTAATGTAATATCGTGAAAACTATTAATGTAACATAATGATGACTATTAATGTAACATCGTGAAAACTATTAATGTAACATAATGAAGACTATTAATGTAACATCGTGAAGAATATTAATGTAACATAATGAAGACTATTAATGTAACATAATGAAGACTATTAATGTAACACTATGAAAACTATTAATGTAACATGATGCAGACAATTAATGTAACATCGTGAAAACTATTAATGTAACATAATGAAGACTATTAATGTAACATCGTGAAGACTATTAATGTAACATAATGAAGACTATTATTGTAACATAGTGAAGACTAATAATTTAACATAGTGAAGACTAATAATGTAACATAGTGAAGACTATTATTGTAACATAGTGAAGACTATTATTGTAACATAGTGAAGGCTATTATTGTAACATAGTGAAGACTATTATTGTAACATAGTGAAGACTATTATTGGAACATAGTGAAGACTATTATTGTAACATAGTGAAGACTATTATTGTAACATAGTGAAGACTAATATTGTAACATAGTGAAGGCTATTATTGTAACATAGTGAAGACTATTATTGTAACATAGTGAAGACTATTATTGTAACATAGTGAAGACTATTATTGTAACATAGTGAAGACTATTATTGTAACATAGTGAAGACTAATATTGTACCATAGTGAAAACTATTATTGTAACATAGTGAAGGCTATTATTGTAACATAGTGAAGACCATTATTGTAACATAGTGAAGACTAATATTGTAACATAGTGAAGACTATTATTGTAACATAGTGAAGACAATTATTGTTACATAGTGAAGGCTATTATTGTAACATAGTGAAGGCTATTATTGTAACATCGTGAAGACTATTAATAAAACATAATGAAGACTATTAATGTAACATCGTGAAGACTATTAATGTAACATCGTGAAGACTATTAATGTAACATCGTGAAGACTATTAATGTAACATAATGAAGACTATTAATGTAACATCGTGAAAACTATTAATGTAACATAATGAAGACTATTATTGTAACATCGTGAAGACTATTAATGTAACATCGTGAAGACTATTAATGTAACATAGTGAAGACTATTAATGTAACATCGTGAAGACTATTAATGTAACATCGTGAAGACTATTAATGTAACATCGTGAAGACTATTAATGTAACATAATGAAGACTATTAATGTAACATCGTGAAGACTATTAATGTAACATCGTGAAGACTATTAATGTAACATCGTGAAGACTATTAATGTAACATAGTGAAGACTATTATTGTAACATCGTGAAGACTATTAATGTAACATAGTGAAGACTATTAATGTAACATCGTGAAGACTATTAATGTAACATAGTGAAGACTATTAATGTAACATAGTGAAGACTATTAATGTAACATAGTGAAGACTATTAATGTAACATAGTGAAGACTATTAATGTAACATAGTGAAGACTATTTATTAATGTAACATAGTGAAGACTATTAATGTAACATGATGCAGACTATTAATGTAACATCGTGAAGACTATTAATGTAACATAGTGAAGACTATTAATGTAACATGATGCAGACTATTAATGTAACATAGTGAAGACTATTAATGTAACATAGTGAAGACTATTAATGTAACATGATGCAGACTATTAATGTAACATAGTGAAGACTATTATTGTAACATAGTGAAGACTATTATTGTAACATAGTGAAGACTATTAATGTAACATAGTGAAGACTATTAATGTAACATAGTGAAGACTATTAATGTAACATAGTGAAGACTATTATTGTAACATAGTGAAGACTATTAATGTAACATAGTGAAGACTATTATTGTAACATCGTGAAGACTAATATTGTAACATAGTGAAGACTATTAATGTAACATCGTGAAGACTATTAATGTAACATGATGCAGACTATTAATGTAACATGATGCAGACTATTAATGTAACATAGTGAAGACTATTAATGTAACATAGTGAAGACTATTATTGTAACATAGTGAAAACTATTAATGTAACATAGTGAAGACTATTATTGTAACATCGTGAAGACTAATATTGTAACATAGTGAAGACTATTAATGTAACATCGTGAAGACTATTATTGTAACATGATGCAGACTATTAATGTAACATGATGCAGACTATTAATGTAACATAGTGAAGACTATTAATGTAACATAGTGAAGACTATTAATGTAACATGATGCAGACTATTAATGTAACATAGTGAAGACTATTAATGTAACATAGTGAAGACTATTATTGTAACATAGTGAAGACTATTAATGTAACATAGTGAAGACTAATATTGTAACATAGTGAAGACTATTATTGTAACATAGTGAAGACTATTAATGTAACATAGTGAAGACTATTATTGTAACATCGTGAAGACTATTAATGTAACATAGTGAAGACTATTAATGTAACATAGTGAAGACTATTAATGTAACATAGTGAAGACTATTAATGTAACATAGTGAAGACTATTAATGTAACATCGTGAAGACTATTAATGTAACATAGTGAAGACTATTATTGTAACATAGTGATGACTATTAATGTACCATAGTGAAGACTATTAATGTAACATGATGCAGACTATTAATGTAACATCGTGAAGACTATTAATGTAACATAGTGAAGACTATTAATGTAACATGATGAAGACTATTAATGTAACATAGTGAAGACTATTAATGTAACATAGTGAAGACTATTAATGTAACATCGTGAAGACTATTAATGTAACATAGTGAAGACTATTAATGTAACATCGTGAAGACTATTAATGTAACATAGTGAAGATTATTAATGTAAAATAGTGAAGACTAATAATGTAACATAGTGAAGACTATTAATGTAACATAGTGAAGACTATTAATGTAACATAGTGAAGACTATTATTGAACATAGTGAAGACTATTATTGTAACATCGTGAAGACTATTAATGTAACATAGTGAAGACTATTAATGTAACATAGTGAAGACTATTAATGTAACATAGTGAAGACTATTAATGTAACATAGTGAAGACTATAATGTAACATCGTGAAGACTATTAATAATACATAGTGAAGACTATTATTGTAACATAGTGATGACTATTAATGTAACATAGTGAAGACTAATTAATGTAACATGATGCAGATTATTAAAGTAACATCGTGAAGACTATTAATGTAACATAGTGAAAATTATTAATGTAACATGATGCAGACTATTAATGTAACATAGTGAAGACTATTAATGTAACATAGTGAAGACTATTAATGTAACATTGTGAAGACTATTAATGTAACATAGTGAAGACTATTAATGTAACATCGTGAAGACTATTAATGTAACATAGTGATGACTATTAATGTAACATAGTGAAGACTATTAATGTAACATAGTGAAAACTAATAATGTAACATAATGAAGACTATTATTGTAACATAGTGAAGACTATTAATGTAACATAGTGAAGACTATTAATGTAACATCGTGAAGACTATTAATGTAACATCGTGAAGACTATTAATGTAACATAGTGAAGACTATTAATGTAACATGATGCAGACTATTAATGTAACATAGTGAAGACTATTAATGTAACATAGTGAAGACTATTAATGTAACATCGTGAAGACTATTAATGTAACTTAATGAAGACTATTAATGTAACATAGAGAAGACTATTAATGTAACATAATGAAGACTATTAATGTAAGATAGTGAAGACTATTAATGTAACATAGTGAAGACTATTAATGTAACATCGTGAAGACTATTAATGTAACATCGTGAAGACTATTAATGTAACATAGAGAAGACTATTAATGTAACATAGTGATGACTATTAATGTAACATAGTGAAGACTAATAATGTAACATAGTGAAAACTATTAATGTAACATAATGAAGACTATTAATGTAACATAGTGAAGACTATTAATGTAACATAGTGAAGACTATTAATGTAACATAGTGAAGACTATTAATGTAACATCGTGAAGACTATTAGTGTAAGATCGTGAAGACTATTAATGTAACATAGAGAAGACTATTAATGTAACATCGTGAAGACTATTAATGTAACATAGTGAAGACTATTAATGTAACATAGTGAAGACTATTAATGTAACATCGTGAAGTCTATTAATGTAACATCGTGAAGACTATTAATGTAACATAGAGAAGACTATTAATGTAACATAGTGAAGACTATTAATGTTACATAGTGAAGACTATTATTGTAACATAGTGATGACTATTAATGTAACATAGTGAAGACTAATTAATGTAACATGATGCAGATTATTAATGTAACATCGTGAAGACTATTAATGTAACATAGTGAAGACTATTAATGTAACATAGTGAAAATTATTAATGTAACATGATGCAGACTATTAATGTAACATAGTGAAGACTATTAATGTAACATCGTGAAGACTATTAATGTAACATAGTGAAGACTATTAATGTAACATAGAGAAGACTATTAATGTAACATAGTAAAGACTATTAATGTAACATAGTGAAGACTATTAATGTAACATCGTGAAGACTATTAATGTAACATAGTGAAGACTATTAATGTAACATAGTGAAGACTATTAATGTAACATAGTGAAGACTATTAATGTAACATAGTGAAGACTATTAATGTAACATCGTGAAGACTATTAATGTAACATAGTGAAGACTATTAATGTAACATAGTGAAGACTATTAATGTAACATAGTGAAGACTATTAATGTAACATCGTGAAGACTATTAATGTAACATAGTGAAGACTATTAATGTAACATCGTGAAGACTATTAGTGTAAGATCGTGAAGACTATTAATGTAACATAGAGAAGACTATTAATGTAACATCGTGAAGACTATTAATGTAACATAGTGAAGACTATTAATGTAACATAGTGAAGACTATTAATGTAACATCGTGAAGTCTATTAATGTAACATCGTGAAGACTATTAATGTAACATAGAGAAGACTATTAATGTAACATAGTGAAGACTATTAATGTTACATAGTGAAGACTATTATTGTAACATAGTGATGACTATTAATGTAACATAGTGAAGACTAATTAATGTAACATGATGCAGATTATTAATGTAACATCGTGAAGACTATTAATGTAACATAGTGAAGACTATTAATGTAACATAGTGAAAATTATTAATGTAACATGATGCAGACTATTAATGTAACATAGTGAAGACTATTAATGTAACATCGTGAAGACTATTAATGTAACATAGTGAAGACTATTAATGTAACATAGAGAAGACTATTAATGTAACATAGTAAAGACTATTAATGTAACATAGTGAAGACTATTAATGTAACATCGTGAAGACTATTAATGTAACATAGTGAAGACTATTAATGTAACATAGTGAAGACTATTAATGTAACATAGTGAAGACTATTAATGTAACATAGTGAAGACTATTAATGTAACATCGTGAAGACTATTAATGTAACATAGTGAAGACTATTAATGTAACATAGTGAAGACTATTAATGTAACATAGTGAAGACTATTAATGTAACATCGTGAAGACTATTAATGTAACATAGTGAAGACTATTAATGTAACATAGTGAAGACTATTAATGTAACATCGCGAAGACTATTAATGTAACATAGTGAAGACTATTAATGTAACATAGTGAAGACTATTAATGTAACATAGTGAAGACTATTAATGTAACATCGTGAAGACTATTAATGTAACATAGTGAAGACTATTAATGTAACATCGTGAAGACTATTAATGTAACATAGTGAAGACTATTAATGTAACATAGTGAAGACTATTAATGTAACATAGTGAAGACTATTAATGTAACATCGTGAAGACTATTAATGTAACATAGTAAGGACTATTAATGTAACATAGTGAAGACTATTAATGTAACATAGTGAAGACTATTAATGTAACATAGTGAAGACTATTAATGTAACATCGTGAAGACTATTAATGTAACATAGTGAAGACTATTAATGTAACATAGTGAAGACTATTAATGTAACATAGTGAGGACTATTAATGTAACATCGTGAAGACTATTAATGTAACATCGTGAAGACTATTATTGTAACATAGTGAAGACTATTAATGTACCATCGTGAAGACTATTAATGTAACATAGTGAAGACTAATATTGTAACATAGTGAAGACTATTATTGTAACATAGTGAAGACTATTAATGTAACATCGTGAAGACTATTAATGTAACATAGTGAAGACTATTAATGTAACATAATGAAGACTATTAATGTAACATAGTGAAGACTATTAATGTAACATAGTGAAGACTATTATTGTAACATAGTGAAGACTATTAATGTAACATCGTGAAGACTATTAATGTAACATCGTGAAGACTATTATTGTAACATAGTGAAGACTATTAATGTAACATAGTGAAGACTATTAATGTAACATCGTGAAGACTATTAATGTAACATAGTGAAGACTATTAATGTAACATAGTGAAGACTATTAATGTAACATAGTGAAGACTATTAATGTAACATAGTGAAGACTATTAATGTAACATCGTGAAGACTATTATTGTAACATAGTGAAGACTATTAATGTAACATCGTGAAGACTATTAATGTAACATAGTGAAGACTAATATTGTAACATGATGCAGACTATTAATGTAACATCGTGAAGACTATTAATGTAACATAGTGAAGACTATTAATGTAACATAGTGAAGAATATTAATGTAACATAGTGAAGACTATTAATGTACCATAGTGAAGACTATTAATGTAACATAGTGAAGACTATTAATGTAACATAGTGAAGACTATTAATGTAACATCGTGAAGACTATTAATGTAACATAGTGAAGACTATTAATGTAACATAGTGAAGACTATTAATGTAACATAGTGAAGACTATTAATGTAACATCGTGAAGACTATTAATGTAACATAGTGAAGACTATTAATGTAACATAGTGAAGACTATTAATGTAACATAGTGAAGACTATTAATGTAACATAGTGAAGACTATTAATGTAACATCGTGAAGACTATTAATGTAACATAGTGAAGACTATTAATGTAACATCGTGAAGACTATTATTGTAACATAGTGAGGACTATTAATGTAACATAGTGAAGACTACTAATGTAACATGATGCAGACTATTAATGTACATCGTGAAGACTATTAATGTAACTTAGTGAAGACTATTATTGTAACATCGTGAAGACTATTAATGTACCATAGTGAAGACTTTTAATGTAACATGATGCAGACTATTAATGTAACATCATGAAGACTATTAATATAACATAATGAAAACTATTAATGTAACATAGTGAAGACTATTAATGTAACATAGTGAAGACTATTAATGTAACATAGTGAAGACTATTAATGTAACATAGTGAAGACTACTAATGTAACATGATGCAGACTATTAATGTAACATCGTGATGACTAATAATGTAACATAGTGAAGACTATTATTGTAACATCGTGAAGACTATTAATGTACCATAGTGAAGACTATTAATGTAACATGATGCAGACTATTAATGTAACATCGTGAAGACTATTAATATAACATAATGAAAACTATTAATGTAACATAGTGAAGACTATTAATGTAACATAGTGAAGACTAATAATGTAACATAGTGAAGACTATTATTGTAACATAGTGAGGACTATTAATGTAACATAGTGAAGACTACTAATGTAACATGATGCAGACTATTAATGTAACATCGTGAAGACTATTAATGTAACTTAGTGAAGACTATTAATTTAACATAGTGAAGACTAATAATGTAACATGATGCAGACTATTAATGTAACATCGTGAAGACTATTAATGTAACATGATGTAGACTATTAATGTAACATCGTGAAGACTATTAATGTAACATAATGAAGACTATTAATGTAACACTATGAAAACTATTAATGTAACATGATGCAGACAATTAATGTAACATCGTGAAAACTATTAATGTAACATAATGAAGACTATTAATGTAACATCGTGAAGACTATTAATGTAACATAATGAAGACTATTAATGTAACATAGTGAAGACTATTAATGTAACACTATGAAAACTATTAATGTAACATGATGCAGACAATTAATGTAACATCGTGAAAACTATTAATGTAACATAATGAAGACTATTAATGTAACATCGTGAAGACTATTAATGTAACATAATGAAGACTATTATTGTAACATAGTGAAGACTATTAATGTAACATAATGAAGACTAATAATGTAACATCGTGAAGACCATTATTGTAACATAATGAAGACTATTAATGTAACATCGTGAAGACTATTAATGTAACATAATGAAGACAATTAATGTAACATCGTGAAAACTATTAATGTTACATAATGAAGACTATTAATGTAACATCGTGAAGACTATTAATGTAACATAATGAAGACTATTATTGTAACATAGTGAAGACTATTAATGTAACATAATGAAGACTATTAATGTAACATAATGAAGACTATTATTGTAACATAGTGAAGACTATTAATGTAACATAATGAAGACTATTAATGTAACACTATGAAAACTATTAATGTAACATGATGCAGACAATTAATGTAACATCGTGAAAACTATTAATGTAACATAATGAAGACTATTAATGTAACATCGTGAAGACTATTAATGTAACATAATGAAGACTATTATTGTAACATAGTAAAGACTAATAATTTAACATAGTGAAGACTAATAATGTAACATAGTGAAGACTATTATTGTATCACAGTGAAGACTATTATTGTAACATAGTGAAGGCTATTATTGTAACATAGTGAAGACTATTATTGTAACATAGTGAAGACTATTATTGGAACATAGTGAAGACTATTATTGTAACATAGTGAAGACTATTAATGTAACATAGTGAAGACTAATATTGTAACATAGTGAAGACTATTATTGTAACATAGTGAAGGCTATTATTGTAACATAGTGAAGACTATTATTGTAACATAGTGAAGACTATTATTGTAACATAGTGAAGACTATTATTGTAACATAGTGAAGACTATTATTGTAACATAGTGAAGACTAATATTGTACCATAGTGAAAACTATTATTGTAACATAGTGAAGGCTATTATTGTAACATAGTGAAGACCATTATTGTAACATAGTGAAGACTAATATTGTAACATAGTGAAGACTATTATTGTAACATAGTGAAGACAATTATTGTTACATAGTGAAGGCTATTATTGTAACATAGTGAAGGCTATTATTGTAACATAGTGAAGACTAATATTGTAACATAGTGAAGACTATTATTGTAACATAGTGAAGACTATTAATGTAACATAGTGAAAACTATTAATGTAACATAATGAAGACTATTATTGTAACATAGTGAAGACTATTATTGTAACATAGTTAAGACTATTAATGTAACATCGTGAAGACTATTAATGTAACATCGTGAAGACTATTAATGTAACATAGAGAAGACTATTAATGTAACATCGTGAAGACTATTAATGTAACATAGTGAAGACTATTAATGTAACATGATGCAGACTATTAATGTAACATAGTGAAGACTATTAATGTAACATAGTGAAGACTATTAATGTAACATCGTGAAGACTATTAATGTAACATCGTGAAGACTATTAATGTAACATAGAGAAGACTATTAATGTAACATAATGAAGACTATTAATGTAAGATAGTGAAGACTATTAATGTAACATAGTGAAGACTATTAATGTAACATCGTGAAGACTATTAATGTAACATCGTGAAGACTAATAAAGTAACATAGAGACGACTATTAATGTAACATAGTGATGACTATTAATGTAACATAGTGAAGACTATTAATGTAACATTGTGAAAACTATTAATGTAACATAATGAAGACTATTAATGTAACATAGTGAAGACTATTAATGTAACATAGTGAAGACTATTAATGTAACATAGTGAAGCCTATTAATGTAACATCGTGAAGACTATTAGTGTAACATCGTGAAAACTATTAATGTAACATAGAGAAGACTATTAATGTAACATCGTGAAGACTATTAATGTAACATAGTGAAGACTATTAATGTAACATAGTGAAGACTATTAATGTAACATCGTGAAGACTATTAATGTAACATCGTGAAGACTAATAATGTAACATAGAGAAGACTATTAATGTAACATAGTGAAGACTATTAATGTTACATAGTGAAGACTATTATTGTAACATAGTGATGACTATTAATGTAACATAGTGAAGACTAATTAATGTAACATGATGCAGATTATTAATGTAACATCGTGAAGACTATTAATGTAACATAGTGAAAATTATTAATGTAACATGATGCAGACTATAAATGTAACATAGTGAAGACTATTAATGTAACATAGTGAAGACTATTAATGTAACATCGTGAAGACTATTAATGTAACATAGTGAAGACTATTAATGTAACATAGAGAAGACTATTAATGTAACATAGTAAAGACTATTAATGTAACATAGTGAAGACTATTAATGTAACATCGTGAAGACTATTAATGTAACATAGTGAAGACTATTAATGTAACATAGTGAAGACTATTAATGTAACATAGTGAAGACTATTAATGTAACATAGTGAAGACTATTAATGTAACATCGTGAAGACTATTAATGTAACATAGTGAAGACTATTAATGTAACATAGTGAAGACTATTAATGTAACATAGTGAAGACTATTAATGTAACATCGTAAAGACTATTAATGTAACATAGTGAAGACTATTAATGTAACATAGTGAAGACTATTAATGTAACATCGTGAAGACTATTAATGTAACATAGTGAAGACTATTAATGTAACATAGTGGAGACTATTAATGTAACATAGTGAAGACTATTAATGTAACATCGTGAAGACTATTAATGTAACATCGTGAAGACTATTAATGTAACATAGTGAAGACTAATATTGTAACATAGTGAAGACTATTATTGTAACATAGTGAAGACTATTAATGTAACATCGTGAAGACTATTAATGTAACATAGTGAAGACTATTAATGTAACATAATGAAGACTATTAATGTAACATAGTGAAGACTATTAATGTAACATAGTGAAGACTATTATTGTAACATAGTGAAGACTATTAATGTAACATCGTGAAGACTATTAATGTAACATCGTGAAGACTATTATTGTAACATAGTGAAGACTATTAATGTAACATCGTGAAGACTATTAATGTAACATAGAGAAGACTATTAATGTAACATAATGAAGACTATTAATGTAACATAGTGAAGACTATTAATGTAACATAGTGAAGACTATTAATGTAACATCGTGAAGACTATTAATGTAACATAATGAAGACTATTATTGTAACATAGTGAAGACTATTAATGTAACATAATGAAGACTATTAATGTAACACTATGAAAACTATTAATGTAACATGATGCAGACAATTAATGTAACATCGTGAAAACTATTAATGTAACATAATGAAGACTATTAATGTAACATCGTGAAGACTATTAATGTAACATAATGAAGACTATTATTGTAACATAGTAAAGACTAATAATTTAACATAGTGAAGACTAATAATGTAACATAGTGAAGACTATTATTGTAACACAGTGAAGACTATTATTGTAACATAGTGAAGGCTATTATTGTAACATAGTGAAGACTATTATTGTAACATAGTGAAGACTATAATTGGAACATAGTGAAGACTATTATTGTAACATAGTGAAGACTATTAATGTAACATAGTGAAGACTAATATTGTAACATAGTGAAGACTATTATTGTAACATAGTGAAGGCTATTATTGTAACATAGTGAAGACTATTATTGTAACATAGTGAAGACTATTATTGTAACATAGTGAAGACTATTATTGTAACATAGTGAAGACTATTATTGTAACATAGTGAAGACTAATATTGTACCATAGTGAAAACTATTATTGTAACATAGTGAAGGCTATTATTGTAACATAGTGAAGACCATTATTGTAACATAGTGAAGACTAATATTGTAACATAGTGAAGACTATTATTGTAACATAGTGAAGACAATTATTGTTACATAGTGAAGGCTATTATTGTAACATAGTGAAGGCTATTATTGTAACATAGTGAAGACTAATATTGTAACATAGTGAAGACTATTATTGTAACATAGTGAAGACTATTAATGTAACATAGTGAAAACTATTAATGTAACATAATGAAGACTATTATTGTAACATAGTGAAGACTATTATTGTAACATAGTTAAGACTATTAATGTAACATCGTGAAGACTATTAATGTAACATCGTGAAGACTATTAATGTAACATAGAGAAGACTATTAATGTAACATCGTGAAGACTATTAATGTAACATAGTGAAGACTATTAATGTAACATGATGCAGACTATTAATGTAACATAGTGAAGACTATTAATGTAACATAGTGAAGACTATTAATGTAACATCGTGAAGACTATTAATGTAACATCGTGAAGACTATTAATGTAACATAGAGAAGACTATTAATGTAACATAATGAAGACTATTAATGTAAGATAGTGAAGACTATTAATGTAACATAGTGAAGACTATTAATGTAACATCGTGAAGACTATTAATGTAACATCGTGAAGACTAATAAAGTAACATAGAGAAGACTATTAATGTAACATAGTGATGACTATTAATGTAACATAGTGAAGACTATTAATGTAACATTGTGAAAACTATTAATGTAACATAATGAAGACTATTAATGTAACATAGTGAAGACTATTAATGTAACATAGTGAAGACTATTAATGTAACATAGAGAAGACTATTAATGTAACATAATGAAGACTATTAATGTAACATAGTGAAGACTATTAATGTAACATAGTGAAGACTATTAATGTAACATCGTGAAGACTATTATTGTAACATAGTGAAGACTATTAATGTAACATCGTGAAGACTATTAATGTAACATAGTGAAGACTAATATTGTAACATGATGCAGACTATTAATGTAACATCGTGAAGACTATTAATGTAACATAGTGAAGACTATTAATGTAACATAGTGAAGACTATTAATGTAACATCGTGAAGACTATTAATGTAACATAGTGAAGACTATTAATGTAACATAGTGAAGACTATTAATGTAACATAGTGAAGACTATTAATGTAACATCGTGAAGACTATTAATGTAACATAGTGAAGACTATTAATGTAACATAGTGAAGACTATTAATGTAACATAGTGAAGACTATTAATGTAACATAGTGAAGACTATTAATGTAACATCGTGAAGACTATTAATGTAACATAGTGAAGACTATTAATGTAACATCGTGAAGACTATTAATGTAACATAGTGAAGACTATTATTGTAACATAGTGAGGACTATTAATGTAACATAGTGAAGACTACTAATGTAACATGATGCAGACTATTAATGTAACATCGTGATGACTATTAATGTAACATAGTGAAGACTATTATTGTAACATCGTGAAGACTATTAATGTACCATAGTGAAGACTATTAATGTAACATGATGCAGACTATTAATGTAACATCGTGAAGACTATTAATATAACATAATGAAAACTATTAATGTAACATAGTGAAGACTATTAATGTAACATAGTGAAGACTATTAATGTAACATAGTGAAGACTATTATTGTAACATAGTGAGGACTATTAATGTAACATAGTGAAGACTTTTAATGTAACATGATGCAGACTATTAATGTAACATCGTGAAGACTATTAATATAACATAATGAAAACTATTAATGTAACATAGTGAAGACTATTAATGTAACATAGTGAAGACTATTAATGTAACATAGTGAAGACTATTAATGTAACATAGTGAAGACTACTAATGTAACATGATGCAGACTATTAATGTAACATCGTGATGACTATTAATGTAACATAGTGAAGACTATTATTGTAACATCGTGAAGACTATTAATGTACCATAGTGAAGACTATTAATGTAACATGATGCAGACTATTAATGTAACATCGTGAAGACTATTAATATAACATAATGAAAACTATTAATGTAACATAGTGAAGACTATTAATGTAACATAGTGAAGACTATTAATGTAACATAGTGAAGACTATTATTGTAACATAGTGAGGACTATTAATGTAACATAGTGAAGACTACTAATGTAACATGATGCAGACTATTAATGTAACATCGTGAAGACTATTAATGTAACTTAGTGAATACTATTAATTTAACATAGTGAAGACTATTAATGTAACATGATGAAGACTATTAATGTAACATCGTGAAGACTATTAATGTAACATGATGTAGACTATAATGTAACATCGTGAAGACTATTAATGTAACATAATGAAGACTATTAATGTAACACTATGAAAACTATTAATGTAACATGATGCAGACAATTAATGTAACATCGTGAAAACTATTAATGTAACATAATGAAGACTATTAATGTAACATCGTGAAGACTATTAATGTAACATAATGAAGACTATTAATGTAACATAGTGAAGACTATTAATGTAACACTATGAAAACTATTAATGTAACATGATGCAGACAATTAATGTAACATCGTGAAAACTATTAATGTAACATAATGAAGACTATTAATGTAACATCGTGAAGACTATTAATGTAACATAATGAAGACTATTATTGTAACATAGTGAAGACTATTAATGTAACATAATGAAGACTATTAATGTAACATCGTGAAGACTATTATTGTAACATAATGAAGACTATTAATGTAACATCGTGAAGACTATTAATGTAACATAATGAAGACAATTAATGTAACATCGTGAAAACTATTAATGTAACATAATGAAGACTATTAATGTAACATCGTGAAGACTATTAATGTAACATAATGAAGACTATTATTGTAACATAGTGAAGACTATTAATGTAACATAATGAAGACTATTAATGTAACATAATGAAGACTATTATTGTAACATAGTGAAGACTATTAATGTAACATAATGAAGACTATTAATGTAACACTATGAAAACTATTAATGTAACATGATGCAGACAATTAATGTAATATCGTGAAAACTATTAATGTAACATAATGATGACTATTAATGTAACATCGTGAAAACTATTAATGTAACATAATGAAGACTATTAATGTAACATCGTGAAGAATATTAATGTAACATAATGAAGACTATTAATGTAACATAATGAAGACTATTAATGTAACACTATGAAAACTATTAATGTAACATGATGCAGACAATTAATGTAACATCGTGAAAACTATTAATGTAACATAATGAAGACTATTAATGTAACATCGTGAAGACTATTAATGTAACATAATGAAGACTATTATTGTAACATAGTGAAGACTAATAATTTAACATAGTGAAGACTAATAATGTAACATAGTGAAGACTATTATTGTAACATAGTGAAGACTATTATTGTAACATAGTGAAGGCTATTATTGTAACATAGTGAAGACTATTATTGTAACATAGTGAAGACTATTATTGGAACATAGTGAAGACTATTATTGTAACATAGTGAAGACTATTATTGTAACATAGTGAAGACTAATATTGTAACATAGTGAAGGCTATTATTGTAACATAGTGAAGACTATTATTGTAACATAGTGAAGACTATTATTGTAACATAGTGAAGACTATTATTGTAACATAGTGAAGACTATTATTGTAACATAGTGAAGACTAATATTGTACCATAGTGAAAACTATTATTGTAACATAGTGAAGGCTATTATTGTAACATAGTGAAGACCATTATTGTAACATAGTGAAGACTAATATTGTAACATAGTGAAGACTATTATTGTAACATAGTGAAGACAATTATTGTTACATAGTGAAGGCTATTATTGTAACATAGTGAAGGCTATTATTGTAACATCGTGAAGACTATTAATAAAACATAATGAAGACTATTAATGTAACATCGTGAAGACTATTAATGTAACATCGTGAAGACTATTAATGTAACATCGTGAAGACTATTAATGTAACATAATGAAGACTATTAATGTAACATCGTGAAAACTATTAATGTAACATAATGAAGACTATTATTGTAACATCGTGAAGACTATTAATGTAACATCGTGAAGACTATTAATGTAACATAGTGAAGACTATTAATGTAACATCGTGAAGACTATTAATGTAACATCGTGAAGACTATTAATGTAACATCGTGAAGACTATTAATGTAACATAATGAAGACTATTAATGTAACATCGTGAAGACTATTAATGTAACATCGTGAAGACTATTAATGTAACATCGTGAAGACTATTAATGTAACATAGTGAAGACTATTATTGTAACATCGTGAAGACTATTAATGTAACATAGTGAAGACTATTATTGTAACATCGTGAAGACTATTAATGTAACATAGTGAAGACTATTAATGTAACATCGTGAAGACTATTAATGTAACATAGTGAAGACTATTAATGTAACATAGTGAAGACTATTAATGTAACATAGTGAAGACTATTAATGTAACATAGTGAAGACTATTAATGTAACATAGTGAAGACTATTTATTAATGTAACATAGTGAAGACTATTAATGTAACATGATGCAGACTATTAATGTAACATCGTGAAGACTATTAATGTAACATAGTGAAGACTATTAATGTAACATGATGCAGACTATTAATGTAACATAGTGAAGACTATTAATGTAACATAGTGAAGACTATTAATGTAACATGATGCAGACTATTAATGTAACATAGTGAAGACTATTATTGTAACATAGTGAAGACTATTATTGTAACATAGTGAAGACTATTAATGTAACATAGTGAAGACTATTAATGTAACATAGTGAAGACTATTAATGTAACATAGTGAAGACTATTATTGTAACATAGTGAAGACTATTAATGTAACATAGTGAAGACTATTATTGTAACATCGTGAAGACTAATATTGTAACATAGTGAAGACTATTAATGTAACATCGTGAAGACTATTAATGTAACATGATGCAGACTATTAATGTAACATGATGCAGACTATTAATGTAACATAGTGAAGACTATTAATGTAACATAGTGAAGACTATTATTGTAACATAGTGAAAACTATTAATGTAACATAGTGAAGACTATTATTGTAACATCGTGAAGACTAATATTGTAACATAGTGAAGACTATTAATGTAACATCGTGAAGACTATTATTGTAACATGATGCAGACTATTAATGTAACATGATGCAGACTATTAATGTAACATAGTGAAGACTATTAATGTAACATAGTGAAGACTATTAATGTAACATGATGCAGACTATTAATGTAACATAGTGAAGACTATTAATGTAACATAGTGAAGACTATTATTGTAACATAGTGAAGACTATTAATGTAACATAGTGAAGACTAATATTGTAACATAGTGAAGACTATTATTGTAACATAGTGAAGACTATTAATGTAACATAGTGAAGACTATTATTGTAACATCGTGAAGACTATTAATGTAACATAGTGAAGACTATTAATGTAACATAGTGAAGACTATTAATGTAACATAGTGAAGACTATTAATGTAACATAGTGAAGACTATTAATGTAACATCGTGAAGACTATTAATGTAACATAGTGAAGACTATTATTGTAACATAGTGATGACTATTAATGTACCATAGTGAAGACTATTAATGTAACATGATGCAGACTATTAATGTAACATCGTGAAGACTATTAATGTAACATAGTGAAGACTATTAATGTAACATGATGAAGACTATTAATGTAACATAGTGAAGACTATTAATGTAACATAGTGAAGACTATTAATGTAACATCGTGAAGACTATTAATGTAACATAGTGAAGACTATTAATGTAACATCGTGAAGACTATTAATGTAACATAGTGAAGATTATTAATGTAAAATAGTGAAGACTAATAATGTAACATAGTGAAGACTATTAATGTAACATAGTGAAGACTATTAATGTAACATAGTGAAGACTATTATTGAACATAGTGAAGACTATTATTGTAACATCGTGAAGACTATTAATGTAACATAGTGAAGACTATTAATGTAACATAGTGAAGACTATTAATGTAACATAGTGAAGACTATTAATGTAACATAGTGAAGACTATAATGTAACATCGTGAAGACTATTAATAATACATAGTGAAGACTATTATTGTAACATAGTGATGACTATTAATGTAACATAGTGAAGACTAATTAATGTAACATGATGCAGATTATTAAAGTAACATCGTGAAGACTATTAATGTAACATAGTGAAAATTATTAATGTAACATGATGCAGACTATTAATGTAACATAGTGAAGACTATTAATGTAACATAGTGAAGACTATTAATGTAACATTGTGAAGACTATTAATGTAACATAGTGAAGACTATTAATGTAACATCGTGAAGACTATTAATGTAACATAGTGATGACTATTAATGTAACATAGTGAAGACTATTAATGTAACATAGTGAAAACTAATAATGTAACATAATGAAGACTATTATTGTAACATAGTGAAGACTATTAATGTAACATAGTGAAGACTATTAATGTAACATCGTGAAGACTATTAATGTAACATCGTGAAGACTATTAATGTAACATAGAGAAGACTATTAATGTAACATCGTGAAGACTATTAATGTAACATAGTGAAGACTATTAATGTAACATGATGCAGACTATTAATGTAACATAGTGAAGACTATTAATGTAACATAGTGAAGACTATTAATGTAACATCGTGAAGACTATTAATGTAACTTAATGAAGACTATTAATGTAACATAGAGAAGACTATTAATGTAACATAATGAAGACTATTAATGTAAGATAGTGAAGACTATTAATGTAACATAGTGAAGACTATTAATGTAACATCGTGAAGACTATTAATGTAACATCGTGAAGACTATTAATGTAACATAGAGAAGACTATTAATGTAACATAGTGATGACTATTAATGTAACATAGTGAAGACTAATAATGTAACATAGTGAAAACTATTAATGTAACATAATGAAGACTATTAATGTAACATAGTGAAGACTATTAATGTAACATAGTGAAGACTATTAATGTAACATAGTGAAGACTATTAATGTAACATCGTGAAGACTATTAGTGTAAGATCGTGAAGACTATTAATGTAACATAGAGAAGACTATTAATGTAACATCGTGAAGACTATTAATGTAACATAGTGAAGACTATTAATGTAACATAGTGAAGACTATTAATGTAACATCGTGAAGTCTATTAATGTAACATCGTGAAGACTATTAATGTAACATAGAGAAGACTATTAATGTAACATAGTGAAGACTATTAATGTTACATAGTGAAGACTATTATTGTAACATAGTGATGACTATTAATGTAACATAGTGAAGACTAATTAATGTAACATGATGCAGATTATTAATGTAACATCGTGAAGACTATTAATGTAACATAGTGAAGACTATTAATGTAACATAGTGAAAATTATTAATGTAACATGATGCAGACTATTAATGTAACATAGTGAAGACTATTAATGTAACATCGTGAAGACTATTAATGTAACATAGTGAAGACTATTAATGTAACATAGAGAAGACTATTAATGTAACATAGTAAAGACTATTAATGTAACATAGTGAAGACTATTAATGTAACATCGTGAAGACTATTAATGTAACATAGTGAAGACTATTAATGTAACATAGTGAAGACTATTAATGTAACATAGTGAAGACTATTAATGTAACATAGTGAAGACTATTAATGTAACATCGTGAAGACTATTAATGTAACATAGTGAAGACTATTAACGTAACATAGTGAAGACTATTAATGTAACATAGTGAAGACTATTAATGTAACATCGTGAAGACTATTAATGTAACATAGTGAAGACTATTAATGTAACATAGTGAAGACTATTAATGTAACATCGCGAAGACTATTAATGTAACATAGTGAAGACTATTAATGTAACATAGTGAAGACTATTAATGTAACATAGTGAAGACTATTAATGTAACATCGTGAAGACTATTAATGTAACATAGTGAAGACTATTAATGTAACATCGTGAAGACTATTAATGTAACATAGTGAAGACTATTAATGTAACATAGTGAAGACTATTAATGTAACATAGTGAAGACTATTAATGTAACATCGTGAAGACTATTAATGTAACATAGTAAGGACTATTAATGTAACATAGTGAAGACTATTAATGTAACATAGTGAAGACTATTAATGTAACATAGTGAAGACTATTAATGTAACATCGTGAAGACTATTAATGTAACATAGTGAAGACTATTAATGTAACATAGTGAAGACTATTAATGTAACATAGTGAGGACTATTAATGTAACATCGTGAAGACTATTAATGTAACATCGTGAAGACTATTATTGTAACATAGTGAAGACTATTAATGTACCATCGTGAAGACTATTAATGTAACATAGTGAAGACTAATATTGTAACATAGTGAAGACTATTATTGTAACATAGTGAAGACTATTAATGTAACATCGTGAAGACTATTAATGTAACATAGTGAAGACTATTAATGTAACATAATGAAGACTATTAATGTAACATAGTGAAGACTATTAATGTAACATAGTGAAGACTATTATTGTAACATAGTGAAGACTATTAATGTAACATCGTGAAGACTATTAATGTAACATCGTGAAGACTATTATTGTAACATAGTGAAGACTATTAATGTAACATAGTGAAGACTATTAATGTAACATCGTGAAGACTATTAATGTAACATAGTGAAGACTATTAATGTAACATAGTGAAGACTATTAATGTAACATAGTGAAGACTATTAATGTAACATAGTGAAGACTATTAATGTAACATCGTGAAGACTATTATTGTAACATAGTGAAGACTATTAATGTAACATCGTGAAGACTATTAATGTAACATAGTGAAGACTAATATTGTAACATGATGCAGACTATTAATGTAACATCGTGAAGACTATTAATGTAACATAGTGAAGACTATTAATGTAACATAGTGAAGAATATTAATGTAACATAGTGAAGACTATTAATGTACCATAGTGAAGACTATTAATGTAACATAGTGAAGACTATTAATGTAACATAGTGAAGACTATTAATGTAACATCGTGAAGACTATTAATGTAACATAGTGAAGACTATTAATGTAACATAGTGAAGACTATTAATGTAACATAGTGAAGACTATTAATGTAACATCGTGAAGACTATTAATGTAACATAGTGAAGACTATTAATGTAACATAGTGAAGACTATTAATGTAACATAGTGAAGACTATTAATGTAACATAGTGAAGACTATTAATGTAACATCGTGAAGACTATTAATGTAACATAGTGAAGACTATTAATGTAACATCGTGAAGACTATTATTGTAACATAGTGAGGACTATTAATGTAACATAGTGAAGACTACTAATGTAACATGATGCAGACTATTAATGTACATCGTGAAGACTATTAATGTAACTTAGTGAAGACTATTATTGTAACATCGTGAAGACTATTAATGTACCATAGTGAAGACTTTTAATGTAACATGATGCAGACTATTAATGTAACATCATGAAGACTATTAATATAACATAATGAAAACTATTAATGTAACATAGTGAAGACTATTAATGTAACATAGTGAAGACTATTAATGTAACATAGTGAAGACTATTAATGTAACATAGTGAAGACTACTAATGTAACATGATGCAGACTATTAATGTAACATCGTGATGACTAATAATGTAACATAGTGAAGACTATTATTGTAACATCGTGAAGACTATTAATGTACCATAGTGAAGACTATTAATGTAACATGATGCAGACTATTAATGTAACATCGTGAAGACTATTAATATAACATAATGAAAACTATTAATGTAACATAGTGAAGACTATTAATGTAACATAGTGAAGACTAATAATGTAACATAGTGAAGACTATTATTGTAACATAGTGAGGACTATTAATGTAACATAGTGAAGACTACTAATGTAACATGATGCAGACTATTAATGTAACATCGTGAAGACTATTAATGTAACTTAGTGAAGACTATTAATTTAACATAGTGAAGACTAATAATGTAACATGATGCAGACTATTAATGTAACATCGTGAAGACTATTAATGTAACATGATGTAGACTATTAATGTAACATCGTGAAGACTATTAATGTAACATAATGAAGACTATTAATGTAACACTATGAAAACTATTAATGTAACATGATGCAGACAATTAATGTAACATCGTGAAAACTATTAATGTAACATAATGAAGACTATTAATGTAACATCGTGAAGACTATTAATGTAACATAATGAAGACTATTAATGTAACATAGTGAAGACTATTAATGTAACACTATGAAAACTATTAATGTAACATGATGCAGACAATTAATGTAACATCGTGAAAACTATTAATGTAACATAATGAAGACTATTAATGTAACATCGTGAAGACTATTAATGTAACATAATGAAGACTATTATTGTAACATAGTGAAGACTATTAATGTAACATAATGAAGACTAATAATGTAACATCGTGAAGACCATTATTGTAACATAATGAAGACTATTAATGTAACATCGTGAAGACTATTAATGTAACATAATGAAGACAATTAATGTAACATCGTGAAAACTATTAATGTTACATAATGAAGACTATTAATGTAACATCGTGAAGACTATTAATGTAACATAATGAAGACTATTATTGTAACATAGTGAAGACTATTAATGTAACATAATGAAGACTATTAATGTAACATAATGAAGACTATTATTGTAACATAGTGAAGACTATTAATGTAACATAATGAAGACTATTAATGTAACACTATGAAAACTATTAATGTAACATGATGCAGACAATTAATGTAACATCGTGAAAACTATTAATGTAACATAATGAAGACTATTAATGTAACATCGTGAAGACTATTAATGTAACATAATGAAGACTATTATTGTAACATAGTAAAGACTAATAATTTAACATAGTGAAGACTAATAATGTAACATAGTGAAGACTATTATTGTAACACAGTGAAGACTATTATTGTAACATAGTGAAGGCTATTATTGTAACATAGTGAAGACTATTATTGTAACATAGTGAAGACTATTTTTGGAACATAGTGAAGACTATTATTGTAACATAGTGAAGACTATTAATGTAACATAGTGAAGACTAATATTGTAACATAGTGAAGACTATTATTGTAACATAGTGAAGGCTATTATTGTAACATAGTGAAGACTATTATTGTAACATAGTGAAGACTATTATTGTAACATAGTGAAGACTATTATTGTAACATAGTGAAGACTATTATTGTAACATAGTGAAGACTAATATTGTACCATAGTGAAAACTATTATTGTAACATAGTGAAGGCTATTATTGTAACATAGTGAAGACCATTATTGTAACATAGTGAAGACTAATATTGTAACATAGTGAAGACTATTATTGTAACATAGTGAAGACAATTATTGTTACATAGTGAAGGCTATTATTGTAACATAGTGAAGGCTATTATTGTAACATAGTGAAGACTAATATTGTAACATAGTGAAGACTATTATTGTAACATAGTGAAGACTATTAATGTAACATAGTGAAAACTATTAATGTAACATAATGAAGACTATTATTGTAACATAGTGAAGACTATTATTGTAACATAGTTAAGACTATTAATGTAACATCGTGAAGACTATTAATGTAACATCGTGAAGACTATTAATGTAACATAGAGAAGACTATTAATGTAACATCGTGAAGACTATTAATGTAACATAGTGAAGACTATTAATGTAACATGATGCAGACTATTAATGTAACATAGTGAAGACTATTAATGTAACATAGTGAAGACTATTAATGTAACATCGTGAAGACTATTAATGTAACATCGTGAAGACTATTAATGTAACATAGAGAAGACTATTAATGTAACATAATGAAGACTATTAATGTAAGATAGTGAAGACTATTAATGTAACATAGTGAAGACTATTAATGTAACATCGTGAAGACTATTAATGTAACATCGTGAAGACTAATAAAGTAACATAGAGAAGACTATTAATGTAACATAGTGATGACTATTAATGTAACATAGTGAAGACTATTAATGTAACATTGTGAAAACTATTAATGTAACATAATGAAGACTATTAATGTAACATAGTGAAGACTATTAATGTAACATAGTGAAGACTATTAATGTAACATAGTGAAGCCTATTAATGTAACATCGTGAAGACTATTAGTGTAACATCGTGAAAACTATTAATGTAACATAGAGAAGACTATTAATGTAACATCGTGAAGACTATTAATGTAACATAGTGAAGACTATTAATGTAACATAGTGAAGACTATTAATGTAACATCGTGAAGACTATTAATGTAACATCGTGAAGACTAATAATGTAACATAGAGAAGACTATTAATGTAACATAGTGAAGACTATTAATGTTACATAGTGAAGACTATTATTGTAACATAGTGATGACTATTAATGTAACATAGTGAAGACTAATTAATGTAACATGATGCAGATTATTAATGTAACATCGTGAAGACTATTAATGTAACATAGTGAAAATTATTAATGTAACATGATGCAGACTATAAATGTAACATAGTGAAGACTATTAATGTAACATAGTGAAGACTATTAATGTAACATCGTGAAGACTATTAATGTAACATAGTGAAGACTATTAATGTAACATAGAGAAGACTATTAATGTAACATAGTAAAGACTATTAATGTAACATAGTGAAGACTATTAATGTAACATCGTGAAGACTATTAATGTAACATAGTGAAGACTATTAATGTAACATAGTGAAGACTATTAATGTAACATAGTGAAGACTATTAATGTAACATAGTGAAGACTATTAATGTAACATCGTGAAGACTAATAATGTAACATAGTGAAGACTATTAATGTAACATAGTGAAGACTATTAATGTAACATAGTGAAGACTATTAATGTAACATCGTAAAGACTATTAATGTAACATAGTGAAGACTATTAATGTAACATAGTGAAGACTATTAATGTAACATCGTGAAGACTATTAATGTAACATAGTGAAGACTATTAATGTAACATAGTGGAGACTATTAATGTAACATAGTGAAGACTATTAATGTAACATCGTGAAGACTATTAATGTAACATCGTGAAGACTATTAATGTAACATAGTGAAGACTAATATTGTAACATAGTGAAGACTATTATTGTAACATAGTGAAGACTATTAATGTAACATCGTGAAGACTATTAATGTAACATAGTGAAGACTATTAATGTAACATAATGAAGACTATTAATGTAACATAGTGAAGACTATTAATGTAACATAGTGAAGACTATTATTGTAACATAGTGAAGACTATTAATGTAACATCGTGAAGACTATTAATGTAACATCGTGAAGACTATTATTGTAACATAGTGAAGACTATTAATGTAACATCGTGAAGACTATTAATGTAACATAGAGAAGACTATTAATGTAACATAATGAAGACTATTATTGTAACATAGTGAAGACTATTAATGTAACATAATGAAGACTATTAATGTAACACTATGAAAACTATTAATGTAACATGATGCAGACAATTAATGTAACATCGTGAAAACTATTAATGTAACATAATGAAGACTATTAATGTAACATCGTGAAGACTATTAATGTAACATAATGAAGACTATTATTGTAACATAGTAAAGACTAATAATTTAACATAGTGAAGACTAATAATGTAACATAGTGAAGACTATTATTGTAACACAGTGAAGACTATTATTGTAACATAGTGAAGGCTATTATTGTAACATAGTGAAGACTATTATTGTAACATAGTGAAGACTATAATTGGAACATAGTGAAGACTATTATTGTAACATAGTGAAGACTATTAATGTAACATAGTGAAGACTAATATTGTAACATAGTGAAGACTATTATTGTAACATAGTGAAGGCTATTATTGTAACATAGTGAAGACTATTATTGTAACATAGTGAAGACTATTATTGTAACATAGTGAAGACTATTATTGTAACATAGTGAAGACTATTATTGTAACATAGTGAAGACTAATATTGTACCATAGTGAAAACTATTATTGTAACATAGTGAAGGCTATTATTGTAACATAGTGAAGACCATTATTGTAACATAGTGAAGACTAATATTGTAACATAGTGAAGACTATTATTGTAACATAGTGAAGACAATTATTGTTACATAGTGAAGGCTATTATTGTAACATAGTGAAGGCTATTATTGTAACATAGTGAAGACTAATATTGTAACATAGTGAAGACTATTATTGTAACATAGTGAAGACTATTAATGTAACATAGTGAAAACTATTAATGTAACATAATGAAGACTATTATTGTAACATAGTGAAGACTATTATTGTAACATAGTTAAGACTATTAATGTAACATCGTGAAGACTATTAATGTAACATCGTGAAGACTATTAATGTAACATAGAGAAGACTATTAATGTAACATCGTGAAGACTATTAATGTAACATAGTGAAGACTATTAATGTAACATGATGCAGACTATTAATGTAACATAGTGAAGACTATTAATGTAACATAGTGAAGACTATTAATGTAACATCGTGAAGACTATTAATGTAACATCGTGAAGACTATTAATGTAACATAGAGAAGACTATTAATGTAACATAATGAAGACTATTAATGTAAGATAGTGAAGACTATTAATGTAACATAGTGAAGACTATTAATGTAACATCGTGAAGACTATTAATGTAACATCGTGAAGACTAATAAAGTAACATAGAGAAGACTATTAATGTAACATAGTGATGACTATTAATGTAACATAGTGAAGACTATTAATGTAACATTGTGAAAACTATTAATGTAACATAATGAAGACTATTAATGTAACATAGTGAAGACTATTAATGTAACATAGTGAAGACTATTAATGTAACATAGTGAAGCCTATTAATGTAACATCGTGAAGACTATTAGTGTAACATCGTGAAAACTATTAATGTAACATAGAGAAGACTATTAATGTAACATCGTGAAGACTATTAATGTAACATAGTGAAGACTATTAATGTAACATAGTGAAGACTATTAATGTAACATCGTGAAGACTATTAATGTAACATCGTGAAGACTAATAATGTAACATAGAGAAGACTATTAATGTAACATAGTGAAGACTATTAATGTTACATAGTGAAGACTATTATTGTAACATAGTGATGACTATTAATGTAACATAGTGAAGACTAATTAATGTAACATGATGCAGATTAATAATGTAACATCGTGAAGACTATTAATGTAACATAGTGAAAATTATTAATGTAACATGATGCAGACTATAAATGTAACATAGTGAAGACTATTAATGTAACATAGTGAAGACTATTAATGTAACATCGTGAAGACTATTAATGTAACATAGTGAAGACTATTAATGTAACATAGAGAAGACTATTAATGTAACATAGTAAAGACTATTAATGTAACATAGTGAAGACTATTAATGTAACATCGTGAAGACTATTAATGTAACATAGTGAAGACTATTAATGTAACATAGTGAAGACTATTAATGTAACATAGTGAAGACTATTAATGTAACATAGTGAAGACTATTAATGTAACATCGTGAAGACTATTAATGTAACATAGTGAAGACTATTAATGTAACATAGTGAAGACTATTAATGTAACATAGTGAAGACTATTAATGTAACATCGTGAAGACTATTAATGTAACATAGTGAAGACTATTAATGTAACATAGTGAAGACTATTAATGTAACATCGTGAAGACTATTAATGTAACATAGTGAAGACTATTAATGTAACATAGTGGAGACTATTAATGTAACATAGTGAAGACTATTAATGTAACATCGTGAAGACTATTAATGTAACATCGTGAAGACTATTAATGTAACATAGTGAAGACTAATATTGTAACATAGTGAAGACTATTATTGTAACATAGTGAAGACTATTAATGTAACATCGTGAAGACTATTAATGTAACATAGTGAAGACTATTAATGTAACATAATGAAGACTATTAATGTAACATAGTGAAGACTATTAATGTAACATAGTGAAGACTATTATTGTAACATAGTGAAGACTATTAATGTAACATCGTGAAGACTATTAATGTAACATCGTGAAGACTATTATTGTAACATAGTGAAGACTATTAATGTAACATCGTGAAGACTATTAATGTAACATAGAGAAGACTATTAATGTAACATAATGAAGACTATTAATGTAACATAGTGAAGACTATTAATGTAACATAGTGAAGACTATTAATGTAACATCGTGAAGACTATTAATGTAACATCGTGAAGACTATTAATGTAACATAGTGAAGACTATTAATGTAACATAGTGAAGACTATTAATGTAACATCGTGAAGACTATTAATGTAACATCGTGAAGACTATTAATGTAACATCGTGAAGACTATCAATGTAACATAGTGAAGACTATTATTGTAACATCGTGAAGACTATTAATGTAACATAGTGAAGACTATTAATGTAACATCGTGAAGACTATTAATGTAACATAGTGAAGACTATTAATGTAACATAGTGAAGACTAATAATGTAACATAGTGAAGACTATTAATGTAACATAGTGAAGACTATTAATGTAACATAGTGAAGACTATTTATTAATGTAACATAGTGAAGACTATTAATGTAACATGATGCAGACTATTAATGTAACATCGTGAAGACTATTAATGTAACATAGTGAAGACTATTAATGTAACATAGTGAAGACTATTATTGTAACATAGTGAAGACTATTAATGTAACATAGTGAAGACTATTATTGTAACATCGTGAAGACTAATATTGTAACATAGTGAAGACTATTAATGTAACATCGTGAAGACTATTAATGTAACATGATGCAGACTATTAATGTAACATGATGCAGACTATTAATGTAACATAGTGAAGACTATTAATGTAACATAGTGAAGACTATTATTGTAACATCGTGAAGACTAATATTGTAACATAGTGAAGACTATTAATGTAACATCGTGAAGACTATTATTGTAACATGATGCAGATTATTAATGTAACATGATGCAGACTATTAATGTAACATAGTGAAGACTATTAATGTAACATAGTGAAGACTATTAATGTAACATGATGCAGACTATTAATGTAACATAGTGAAGACTATTAATGTAACATAGTGAAGACTATTATTGTAACATAGTGAAGACTATTAATGTAACATAGTGAAGACTAATATTGTAACATAGTGAAGACTATTATTGTAACATAGTGAAGACTATTAATGTAACATAGTGAAGACTATTATTGTAACATCGTGAAGACTATTAATGTAACATAGTGAAGACTATTAATGTAACATAGTGAAGACTATTAATGTAACATAGTGAAGACTATTAATGTAACATAGTGAAGACTATTAATGTAACATCGTGAAGACTATTAATGTAACATAGTGAAGACTATTATTGTAACATAGTGATGACTATTAATGTACCATAGTGAAGACTATTAATGTAACATCGTGAAGACTATTAATGTAACATAATGAAGACTATTAATGTAACATAGAGAAGACTATTAATGTAACATAATGAAGACTATTAATGTAAGATAGTGAAGACTATTAATGTAACATAGTGAAGACTATTAATGTAACATCGTGAAGACTATTAGTGTAACATCGTGAAGACTATTAATGTAACATAGAGAAGACTATTAATGTAACATCGTGAAGACTATTAATGTAACATGGTGAAGACTATTAATGTAACATAGTGAAGACTATTAATGTAACATCGTGAAGTCTATTAATGTAACATCGTGAAGACTATTAATGTAACATAGAGAAGACTATTAATGTAACATAGTGAAGACTATTAATGTTACATAGTGAAGACTATTATTGTAACATAGTGATGACTATTAATGTAACATAGTGAAGACTAATTAATGTAACATGATGCAGATTATTAATGTAACATCGTGAAGACTATTAATGTAACATAGTGAAGACTATTAATGTAACATAGTGAAGACTATTAATGTAACATAGTGAAAATTATTAATGTAACATGATGCAGACTATTAATGTAACATAGTGAAGACTATTAATGTAACATCGTGAAGACTATTAATGTAACATAGTGAAGACTATTAATGTAACATAGAGAAGACTATTAATGTAACATAGTAAAGACTATTAATGTAACATAGTGAAGACTATTAATGTAACATCGTGAAGACTATTAATGTAACATAGTGAAGACTATTAATGTAACATAGTGAAGACTATTAATGTAACATAGTGAAGACTATTAATGTAACATAGTGAAGACTATTAATGTAACATCGTGAAGACTATTAATGTAACATAGTGAAGACTATTAATGTAACATAGTGAAGACTATTAATGTAACATAGTGAAGACTATTAATGTAACATCGTGAAGACTATTAATGTAACATCGTGAAGACTATTAATGTAACATAGTGAAGACTATTAATGTAACATCGTGAAGACTATTAATGTAACATAGTGAAGACTATTAATGTAACATAGTGAAGACTATTAATGTAACATAGTGAAGACTATTAATGTAACATCGTGAAGACTATTAATGTAACATAGTGAAGACTATTAATGTAACATCGTGAAGACTATTAATGTAACATAGTGAAGACTATTAATGTAACATAGTGAAGACTATTAATGTAACATAGTGAAGACTATTAATGTAACATCGTGAAGACTATTAATGTAACATAGTAAGGACTATTAATGTAACATAGTGAAGACTATTAATGTAACATAGTGAAGACTATTAATGTAACATAGTGAAGACTATTAATGTAACATCGTGAAGACTATTAATGTAACATAGTGAAGACTATTAATGTAACATAGTGAAGACTATTAATGTAACATAGTGAGGACTATTAATGTAACATCGTGAAGACTAATAATGTAACATCGTGAAGACTATTATTGTAACATAGTGAAGACTATTAATGTACCATCGTGAAGACTATTAATGTAACATAGTGAAGACTAATATTGTAACATAGTGAAGACTATTATTGTAACATAGTGAAGACTATTAATGTAACATCGTGAAGACTATTAATGTAACATAGTGAAGACTATTAATGTAACATAATGAAACTATTAATGTAACATAGTGAAGACTATTAATGTAACATAGTGAAGACTATTATTGTAACATAGTGAAGACTATTAATGTAACATCGTGAAGACTATTAATGTAACATCGTGAAGACTATTATTGTAACATAGTGAAGACTATTAATGTAACATAGTGAAGACTATTAATGTAACATCGTGAAGACTATTAATGTAACATAGTGAAGACTATTAATGTAACATAGTGAAGACTATTAATGTAACATAGTGAAGACTATTAAAGTAACATAGTGAAGACTATTAATGTAACATCGTGAAGACTATTATTGTAACATAGTGAAGACTATTAATGTAACATCGTGAAGACTATTAATGTAACATAGTGAAGACTAATATTGTAACATGATGCAGACTATTAATGTAACATCGTGAAGACTATTAATGTAACATAGTGAAGACTATTAATGTAACATAGTGAAGACTATTAATGTAACATCGTGAAGACTATTAATGTAACATAGTGAAGACTATTAATGTAACAATAGTGAAGACTATTAATGTAACATAGTGAAGACTATTAATGTAACATAGTGAAGACTATTAATGTAACATCGTGAAGACAATTAATGTAACATAGTGAAGACTATTAATGTAACATCGTGAAGACTATTATTGTAACATAGTGAGGACTATTAATGTAACATAGTGAAGACTACTAATGTAACATGATGCAGACTATTAATGTACATCGTGAAGACTATTAATGTAACTTAGTGAAGACTATTATTGTAACATCGTGAAGACTATTAATGTACCATAGTGAAGACTTTTAATGTAACATGATGCAGACTATTAATGTAACATCATGAAGACTATTAATATAACATAATGAAAACTATTAATGTAACATAGTGAAGACTATTAATGTAACATAGTGAAGACTATTAATGTAACATAGTGAAGACTAATAATGTAACATAGTGAAGACTACTAATGTAACATGATGCAGACTATTAATGTAACATCGTGATGACTATTAATGTAACATAGTGAAGACTATTATTGTAACATCGTGAAGACTATTAATGTACCATAGTGAAGACTATTAATGTAACATGATGCAGACTATTAATGTAACATCGTGAAGACTATTAATATAACATAATGAAAACTATTAATGTAACATAGTGAAGACTATTAATGTAACATAGTGAAGACTATTAATGTAACATAGTGAAGACTATTATTGTAACATAGTGAGGACTATTAATGTAACATAGTGAAGACTACTAATGTAACATGATGCAGACTATTAATGTAACATCGTGAAGACTATTAATGTAACTTAGTGAAGACTATTAATTTAACATAGTGAAGACTATTAATGTAACATGATGCAGACTATTAATGTAACATCGTGAAGACTATTAATGTAACATGATGTAGACTATTAATGTAACATCGTGAAGACTATTAATGTAACATAATGAAGACTATTAATGTAACACTATGAAAACTATTAATGTAACATGATGCAGACAATTAATGTAACATCGTGAAAACTATTAATGTAACATAATGAAGACTATTAATGTAACATCGTGAAGACTATTAATGTAACATAATGAAGACTATTAATGTAACATAGTGAAGACTATTAATGTAACACTATGAAAACTATTAATGTAACATGATGCAGACAATTAATGTAACATCGTGAAAACTATTAATGTAACATAATGAAGACTATTAATGTAACATCGTGAAGACTATTAATGTAACATAATGAAGACTATTATTGTAACATAGTGAAGACTATTAATGTAACATAATGAAGACTAATAATGTAACATCGTGAAGACCATTATTGTAACATAATGAAGACTATTAATGTAACATCGTGAAGACTATTAATGTAACATAATGAAGACAATTAATGTAACATCGTGAAAACTATTAATGTAACATAATGAAGACTATTAATGTAACATCGTGAAGACTATTAATGTAACATAATGAAGACTATTATTGTAACATAGTGAAGACTATTAATGTAACATAATGAAGACTATTAATGTAACATAATGAAGACTATTATTGTAACATAGTGAAGACTATTAATGTAACATAATGAAGACTATTAATGTAACACTATGAAAACTATTAATGTAACATGATGCAGACAATTAATGTAACATCGTGAAAACTATTAATGTAACATAATGAAGACTATTAATGTAACATCGTGAAGACTATTAATGTAACATAATGAAGACTATTATTGTAACATAGTAAAGACTAATAATTTAACATAGTGAAGACTAATAATGTAACATAGTGAAGACTATTATTGTAACACAGTGAAGACTATTATTGTAACATAGTGAAGGCTATTATTGTAACATAGTGAAGACTATTATTGTAACATAGTGAAGACTATTATTGGAACATAGTGAAGACTATTATTGTAACATAGTGAAGACAATTATTGTTACATAGTGAAGGCTATTATTGTAACATAGTGAAGGCTATTATTGTAACATAGTCAAGACTAATATTGTAACATAGTGAAGACTATTATTGTAACATAGTGAAGACTATTAATGTAACATAGTGAAAACTATTAATGTAACATAATGAAGACTATTATTGTAACATAGTGAAGACTATTATTGTAACATAATTAAGACTATTAATGTAACATCGTGAAGACTATTAATGTAACATCGTGAAGACTATTAATGTAACATAGAGAAGACTATTAATGTAACATCGTGAAGACTATTAATGTAACATAGTGAAGACTATTAATGTAACATGATGCAGACTATTAATGTAACATAGTGAAGACTATTAATGTAACATAGTGAAGACTATTAATGTAACATCGTGAAGACTATTAATGTAACATCGTGAAGACTATTAATGTAACATAGAGAAGACTATTAATGTAACATAATGAAGACTATTAATGTAAGATAGTGAAGACTATTAATGTAACATAGTGAAGACTATTAATGTAACATCGTGAAGACTATTAATGTAACATCGTGAAGACTAATAAAGTAACATAGAGAAGACTATTAATGTAACATAGTGATGACTATTAATGTAACATAGTGAAGACTATTAATGTAACATAGTGAAAACTATTAATGTAACATAATGAAGACTATTAATGTAACATAGTGAAGACTATTAATGTAACATAGTGAAGACTATTAATGTAACATAGTGAAGCCTATTAATGTAACATCGTGAAGACTATTAGTGTAACATCGTGAAAACTATTAATGTAACATAGAGAAGACTAATAATGTAACATCGTGAAGACTATTAATGTAACATAGTGAAGACTATTAATGTAACATAGTGAAGACTATTAATGTAACATCGTGAAGACTATTAATGTAACATCGTGAAGACTAATAATGTAACATAGAGAAGACTATTAATGTAACATAGTGAAGACTATTAATGTTACATAGTGAAGACTATTATTGTAACATAGTGATGACTATTAATGTAACATAGTGAAGACTAATTAATGTAACATGATGCAGATTATTAATGTAACATCGTGAAGACTATTAATGTAACATAGTGAAAATTATTAATGTAACATGATGCAGACTATAAATGTAACATAGTGAAGACTATTAATGTAACATAGTGAAGACTATTAATGTAACATCGTGAAGACTATTAATGTAACATAGTGAAGACTATTAATGTAACATAGAGAAGACTATTAATGTAACATAGTAAAGACTATTAATGTAACATAGTGAAGACTATTAATGTAACATCGTGAAGACTATTAATGTAACATAGTGAAGACTATTAATGTAACATAGTGAAGACTATTAATGTAACATAGTGAAGACTATTAATGTAACATAGTTAAGACTATTAATGTAACATCGTGAAGACTATTAATGTAACATAGTGAAGACTATTAATGTAACATAGTGAAGACTATTAATGTAACATAGTGAAGACTATTAATGTAACATCGTGAAGACTATTAATGTAACATAGTGAAGACTATTAATGTAACATAGTGAAGACTATTAATGTAACATCGTGAAGACTATTAATGTAACATAGTGAAGACTATTAATGTAACATAGTGGAGACTATTAATGTAACATAGTGAAGACTATTAATGTAACATCGTGAAGACTATTAATGTAACATCGTGAAGACTATTAATGTAACATCGTGAAGACTATTATTGTAACATAGTGAAGACTATTAATGTACCATCGTGAAGACTATTAATGTAACATAGTGAAGACTAATATTGTAACATAGTGAAGACTATTATTGTAACATAGTGAAGACTATTAATGTAACATCGTGAAGACTATTAATGTAACATAGTGAAGACTATTAATGTAACATAATGAAGACTATTAATGTAACATAGTGAAGACTATTAATGTAACATAGTGAAGACTATTATTGTAACATAGTGAAGACTATTAATGTAACATCGTGAAGACTATTAATGTAACATCGTGAAGACTATTATTGTAACATAGTGAAGACTATTAATGTAACATCGTGAAGACTATTAATGTAACATAGAGAAGACTATTAATGTAACATAATGAAGACTATTAATGTAACATAGTGAAGACTATTAATGTAACATAGTGAAGACTATTAATGTAACATCGTGAAGACTATTATTGTAACATAGTGAAGACTATTAATGTAACATCGTGAAGACTATTAATGTAACATAGTGAAGACTAATATTGTAACATGATGCAGACTATTAATGTAACATCGTGAAGACTATTAATGTAACATAGTGAAGACTATTAATGTAACATAGTGAAGACTATTAATGTAACATCGTGAAGACTATTAATGTAACATAGTGAAGACTATTAATGTAACATAGTGAAGACTATTAATGTAACATAGTGAAGACTATTAATGTAACATCGTGAAGACTATTAATGTAACATAGTGAAGACTATTAATGTAACATAGTGAAGACTATTAATGTAACATAGTGAAGACTATTAATGTAACATAGTGAAGACTATTAATGTAACATCGTGAAGACTATTAATGTAACATAGTGAAGACTATTAATGTAACATCGTGAAGACTATTAATGTAACATAGTGAAGACTATTATTGTAACATAGTGAGGACTATTAATGTAACATAGTGAAGACTACTAATGTAACATGATGCAGACTATTAATGTAACATCGTGATGACTATTAATGTAACATAGTGAAGACTATTATTGTAACATCGTGAAGACTATTAATGTACCATAGTGAAGACTATTAATGTAACATGATGCAGACTATTAATGTAACATCGTGAAGACTATTAATATAACATAATGAAAACTATTAATGTAACATAGTGAAGACTATTAATGTAACATAGTGAAGACTATTAATGTAACATAGTGAAGACTATTATTGTAACATAGTGAGGACTATTAATGTAACATAGTGAAGACTTTTAATGTAACATGATGCAGACTATTAATGTAACATCGTGAAGACTATTAATATAACATAATGAAAACTATTAATGTAACATAGTGAAGACTATTAATGTAACATAGTGAAGACTATTAATGTAACATAGTGAAGACTATTAATGTAACATAGTGAAGACTACTAATGTAACATGATGCAGACTATTAATGTAACATCGTGATGACTATTAATGTAACATAGTGAAGACTATTATTGTAACATCGTGAAGACTATTAATGTACCATAGTGAAGACTATTAATGTAACATGATGCAGACTATTAATGTAACATCGTGAAGACTATTAATATAACATAATGAAAACTATTAATGTAACATAGTGAAGACTATTAATGTAACATAGTGAAGACTATTAATGTAACATAGTGAAGACTATTATTGTAACATAGTGAGGACTATTAATGTAACATAGTGAAGACTACTAATGTAACATGATGCAGACTATTAATGTAACATCGTGAAGACTATTAATGTAACTTAGTGAATACTATTAATTTAACATAGTGAAGACTATTAATGTAACATGATGAAGACTATTAATGTAACATCGTGAAGACTATTAATGTAACATGATGTAGACTATAATGTAACATCGTGAAGACTATTAATGTAACATAATGAAGACTATTAATGTAACACTATGAAAACTATTAATGTAACATGATGCAGACAATTAATGTAACATCGTGAAAACTATTAATGTAACATAATGAAGACTATTAATGTAACATCGTGAAGACTATTAATGTAACATAATGAAGACTATTAATGTAACATAGTGAAGACTATTAATGTAACACTATGAAAACTATTAATGTAACATGATGCAGACAATTAATGTAACATCGTGAAAACTATTAATGTAACATAATGAAGACTATTAATGTAACATCGTGAAGACTATTAATGTAACATAATGAAGACTATTATTGTAACATAGTGAAGACTATTAATGTAACATAATGAAGACTATTAATGTAACATCGTGAAGACTATTATTGTAACATAATGAAGACTATTAATGTAACATCGTGAAGACTATTAATGTAACATAATGAAGACAATTAATGTAACATCGTGAAAACTATTAATGTAACATAATGAAGACTATTAATGTAACATCGTGAAGACTATTAATGTAACATAATGAAGACTATTATTGTAACATAGTGAAGACTATTAATGTAACATAATGAAGACTATTAATGTAACATAATGAAGACTATTATTGTAACATAGTGAAGACTATTAATGTAACATAATGAAGACTATTAATGTAACACTATGAAAACTATTAATGTAACATGATGCAGACAATTAATGTAATATCGTGAAAACTATTAATGTAACATAATGATGACTATTAATGTAACATCGTGAAAACTATTAATGTAACATAATGAAGACTATTAATGTAACATCGTGAAGAATATTAATGTAACATAATGAAGACTATTAATGTAACATAATGAAGACTATTAATGTAACACTATGAAAACTATTAATGTAACATGATGCAGACAATTAATGTAACATCGTGAAAACTATTAATGTAACATAATGAAGACTATTAATGTAACATCGTGAAGACTATTAATGTAACATAATGAAGACTATTATTGTAACATAGTGAAGACTAATAATTTAACATAGTGAAGACTAATAATGTAACATAGTGAAGACTATTATTGTAACATAGTGAAGACTATTATTGTAACATAGTGAAGGCTATTATTGTAACATAGTGAAGACTATTATTGTAACATAGTGAAGACTATTATTGGAACATAGTGAAGACTATTATTGTAACATAGTGAAGACTATTATTGTAACATAGTGAAGACTAATATTGTAACATAGTGAAGGCTATTATTGTAACATAGTGAAGACTATTATTGTAACATAGTGAAGACTATTATTGTAACATAGTGAAGACTATTATTGTAACATAGTGAAGACTATTATTGTAACATAGTGAAGACTAATATTGTACCATAGTGAAAACTATTATTGTAACATAGTGAAGGCTATTATTGTAACATAGTGAAGACCATTATTGTAACATAGTGAAGACTAATATTGTAACATAGTGAAGACTATTATTGTAACATAGTGAAGACAATTATTGTTACATAGTGAAGGCTATTATTGTAACATAGTGAAGGCTATTATTGTAACATCGTGAAGACTATTAATAAAACATAATGAAGACTATTAATGTAACATCGTGAAGACTATTAATGTAACATCGTGAAGACTATTAATGTAACATCGTGAAGACTATTAATGTAACATAATGAAGACTATTAATGTAACATCGTGAAAACTATTAATGTAACATAATGAAGACTATTATTGTAACATCGTGAAGACTATTAATGTAACATCGTGAAGACTAATAATGTAACATAGTGAAGACTATTAATGTAACATCGTGAAGACTATTAATGTAACATCGTGAAGACTATTAATGTAACATCGTGAAGACTATTAATGTAACATAATGAAGACTATTAATGTAACATCGTGAAGACTATTAATGTAACATAGTGAAGACTATTTATGTAACATAATGAAGAATATTAATGTAACATCGTGAAAACTATTAATGTAACATAATGATGACTATTATTGTAACATCGTGAAGACTATTAATGTAACATCGTGAAGACTATTAATGTAACATCGTGAAGACTAATAATGTAACATCGTGAAGACTATTAATGTAACATAATGAAGACTATTAATGTAACATCGTGAAGACTATTAATGTAACATAGTGAAGACTATTAATGTAACATAATGAAAAATATTAATGTAACATCGTGAAAACTATTAATGTAACATAATGATGACTATTATTGTAACATCGTGAAGACTATTAATGTAACATCGTGAAGACTATTAATGTAACATAGTGAAGACTATTAATGTAACATCGTGAAGACTATTAATGTAACATCGTGAAGACTATTAATGTAACATCGTGAAGACTATTAATGTAACATAATGAAGACTATTAATGTAACATCGTGAAGACTATTAATGTAACATAGTGAAGACTATTAATGTAACATAATGAAGACTATTAATGTAACATCGTGAAAACTATTAATGTAACATAATGAAGACTATTATTGTAACATCGTGAAGACTATTAATGTAACATCGTGAAAACTATTAATGTAACATCGTGAAGACTATTAATGTAACATAATGAAGACTATTAATGTAACATCGTGAAGACTATTAATGTAACATAGTGAAGACTATTAATGTAACATAATGAAGACTATTAATGTAACATCGTGAAAACTATTAATGTAACATAATGAAGACTATTATTGTAACATCGTGAAGACTATTAATGTAACATCGTGAAGACTATTAATGTAACATAGTGAAGACTATTAATGTAACATCGTGAAGACTATTAATGTAACATCGTGAAGACTATTAATGTAACATCGTGAAGACTATTAATGTAACATCGTGAAGACTATTAATGTAACATAATGAAGACTATTAATGTAACATCGTGAAGACTATTAATGTAACATAGTGAAGACTATTAATGTAACATAATGAAGACTATTAATGTAACATCGTGAAAACTATTAATGTAACATAATGAAGACTATTATTGTAACATCGTGAAGATTATTAATGTAACATCGTGAAGACTATTAATGTAACATAGTGAAGACTAGTAATGTAACTTCGTGAAGACTATTAATGTAACATCGTGGAAGCTATTAATGTAACATAGTGAAGACTATTATTGTAACATCGTGAAGACTATTAATGTAACATCGTGAAGACTATTAATGTAACATAGTGAAGACTATTATTGTAACATAGTGAAGACTGTTAATGTAACATCGTGAAGACTATTAATGTAACATAGTGAAGCCTATTATTGTAACATAGTGAAGACTATTAATGTAACATCGTGAAGACTATTAATGTAACATCGTGAAGACTATTATTGTAACATAGTGAAGACTATTAATGTAACATCGTGAAGACTATTAATGTAACATAGTGAAGACTATTATTGTAACATAGTGAAGACTATTAATGTAACATAGTGAAGACTATTAATGTAACATCGTGAAGACTATTAATGTAACATCGTGAAGACTATTATTGTAACATAGTGAAGACTATTAATGTAACATCGTGAAAACTATTAATGTAACATCGTGAAGACTATTAATGTAACATAGTGAAGACTATTAATGTAACATCGTGAAGACTATTAATGTAACATAGTGAAGACTATTAATGTAACATCGTGAAGACTATTAATGTAACATCGTGAAGACTATTATTGTAACATAGTGAAGACTATTAATGTAACATCGTGAAGACTAATAATGTAACATAGTGAAGACTATTATTGTAACATAGTGAAGACTATTATTGTAACATAGTGAAGGCTATTATTGTAACATAGTGAAGACTATTATTGTAACATAGTGAAGACTATTATTGGAACATAGTGAAGACTATTATTGTAACATCGTGAAGACTATTATTGTAACATAGTGAAGACTATTATTGTAACATAGTGAAGACTATTATTGTAACATAGTGAAGACTATTAATGTAACATAGTGAAGACTATTATTGTAACATCGTGAAGACTATTAATGTACCATAGTGAAGACTATTAATGTAACATGATGCAGACTATTAATGTAACATCGTGAAGACTATTAATATAACATAATGAAAACTATTAATGTAACATAGTGAAGACTATTAATGTAACATAGTGAAGACTATTAATGTAACATAGTGAAGACTATTATTGTAACATAGTGAGGACTATTAATGTAACATAGTGAAGACTACTAATGTAACATGATGCAGACTATTAATGTAACATCGTGAAGACTATTAATGTAACTTAGTGAAGACTATTAATTTAACATAGTGAAGACTATTAATGTAACATGATGCAGACTATTAATGTAACATCGTGAAGACTATTAATGTAACATGATGTAGACTATTAATGTAACATCGTGAAGACTATTAATGTAACATAATGAAGACTATTAATGTAACACTATGAAAACTATTAATGTAACATGATGCAGACAATTAATGTAACATCGTGAAAACTATTAATGTAACATAATGAAGACTATTAATGTAACATCGTGAAGACTATTAATGTAACATAATGAAGACTATTAATGTAACATAGTGAAGACTATTAATGTAACACTATGAAAACTATTAATGTAACATGATGCAGACAATTAATGTAACATCGTGAAAACTATTAATGTAACATAATGAAGACTATTAATGTAACATCGTGAAGACTATTAATGTAACATAATGAAGACTATTATTGTAACATAGTGAAGACTATTAATGTAACATAATAAAGACTATTAATGTAACATCGTGAAGACCATTATTGTAACATAATGAAGACTATTAATGTAACATCGTGAAGACTATTAATGTAACATAATGAAGACAATTAATGTAACATCGTGAAAACTATTAATGTAACATAATGAAGACTATTAATGTAACATCGTGAAGACTATTAATGTAACATAATGAAGACTATTATTGTAACATAGTGAAGACTATTAATGTAACACAATGAAGACTATTAATGTAACATAATGAAGACTATTATTGTAACATAGTGAAGACTAATAATGTAACATAATGAAGACTATTAATGTAACACTATGAAAACTATTAATGTAACATGATGCAGACAATTAATGTAACATCGTGAAAACTATTAATGTAACATAATGAAGACTATTAATGTAACATCGTGAAGACTATTAATGTAACATAATGAAGACTATTATTGTAACATAGTGAAGACTAATAATTTAACATAGTGAAGACTAATAATGTAACATAGTGAAGACTATTAATGTAACATAGTGAAGACTAATAAACATAGTGAAGACTATTAATGTAACATAGTGAAGACTATTATTGTAACATAGTGAAGACTATTATTGGAACATAGTGAAGACTATTATTGTAACATAGTGAAGACTATTAATGTAACATAGTGAAGACTAATATTGTAACATAGTGAAGACTATTATTGTAACATAGTGAAGGCTATTATTGTAACATAGTGAAGACTATTATTGTAACATAGTGAAGACTATTATTGTAACATAGTGAAGACTATTATTGTAACATAGTGAAGACTATTATTGTAACATAGTGAAGACTAATATTGTACCATAGTGAAAACTATTATTGTAACATAGTGAAGGCTATTATTGTAACATAGTGAAGACCATTATTGTAACATAGTGAAGACTAAAATTGTAACATAGTGAAGACTATTATTGTAACATAGTGAAGACAATTATTGTTACATAGTGAAGGCTATTATTGTAACATAGTGAAGGCTATTATTGTAACATAGTGAAGACTAATATTGTAACATAGTGAAGACTATTAATGTAACATAGTGAAGACTAATATTGTAACATAGTGAAAACTATTATTGTAACATAGTGAAGGCTATTATTGTAACATAGTGAAGACCATTATTGTAACATAGTGAAGACTAAAATTGTAACATAGTGAAGACTATTATTGTAACATAGTGAAGACCATTATTGTAACATAGTGAAGACTAAAATTGTAACATAGTGAAGACTATTAATGTAACATAGTGAAGACAATTAATGTAACATCGTGAAGACTATTAATGTAACATCGTGAAGACTATTAATGTAACATAGAGGAGACTATTAATGTAACATAATGAAGACTATTATTGTAACATAGTGAAGACTAATAATTTAACATAGTGAAGACTAATAATGTAACATAGTGAAGACTATTAATGTAACATAGTGAAGACTAATAAACATAGTGAAGACTATTAATGTAACATAGTGAAGACTATTATTGTAACATAGTGAAGACTATTATTGGAACATAGTGAAGACTATTATTGTAACATAGTGAAGACTATTAATGTAACATAGTGAAGACTAATATTGTAACATAGTGAAAACTATTATTGTAACATAGTGAAGGCTATTATTGTAACATAGTGAAGACCATTATTGTAACATAGTGAAGACTAAAATTGTAACATAGTGAAGACTATTATTGTAACATAGTGAAGACCATTATTGTAACATAGTGAAGACTAAAATTGTAACATAGTGAAGACTATTAATGTAACATAGTGAAGACAATTAATGTAACATCGTGAAGACTATTAATGTAACATCGTGAAGACTATTAATGTAACATAGAGGAGACTATTAATGTAACATCGTGAAGACTATTAATGTAACATAGTGAAGACTATTAATGTAACATGATGCAGACTATTAATGTAACATAGTGAAGACTATTAATGTAACATAGTGAAGACTATTAATGTAACATCGTGAAGACTATTAATGTAACATCGTGAAGACTATTAATGTAACATAATGAAGACTATTAATGTAAGATAGTGAAGACTATTAATGTAACATAGTGAAGACTATTAATGTAACATCGTGAAGACTATTAATGTAACATCGTGAAGACTAATAAAGTAACATAGAGAAGACTATTAATGTAACATAGTGATGACTATTAATGTAACATAGTGAAGACTATTAATGTAACATAGTGAAAACTATTAATGTAACATAATGAAGACTATTATGTAACATCGTGAAGACTATTAATGTAGCATAGTGAAGACTATTAATGTAACATCGTGAAGACTATTAATGTAACATCGTGAAGACTATTAATGTAACATCGTGAAGACTATTAATGTAACATAATGAAGACTATTAATGTAACATCGTGAAGACTATTAATGTAACATAGTGAAGACTATTAATGTAACATAATGAAGAATATTAATGTAACATCGTGAAAACTATTAATGTAACATAATGATGACTATTATTGTAACATCGTGAAGACTATTAATGTAACATCGTGAAGACTATTAATGTAACATCGTGAAGACTAATAATGTAACATCGTGAAGACTATTAATGTAACATAATGAAGACTATTAATGTAACATCGTGAAGACTATTAATGTAACATAGTGAAGACTATTAATGTAACATAATGAAAAATATTAATGTAACATCGTGAAAACTATTATGTAACATAATGATGACTATTATTGTAACATCGTGAAGACTATTAATGTAACATCGTGAAGACTATTAATGTAACATAGTGAAGACTATTAATGTAACATCGTGAAGACTATTAATGTAACATCGTGAAGACTATTAATGTAACATCGTGAAGACTATTAATGTAACATAATGAAGACTATTAATGTAACATCGTGAAGACTATTAATGTAACATAGTGAAGACTATTAATGTAACATAATGAAGACTATTAATGTAACATCGTGAAAACTATTAATGTAACATAATGAAGACTATTATTGTAACATCGTGAAGACTATTAATGTAACATCGTGAAAACTATTAATGTAACATCGTGAAGACTATTAATGTAACATAATGAAGACTATTAATGTAACATCGTGAAGACTATTAATGTAACATAGTGAAGACTATTAATGTAACATAATGAAGACTATTAATGTAACATCGTGAAAACTATTAATGTAACATAATGAAGACTATTATTGTAACATCGTGAAGACTATTAATGTAACATCGTGAAGACTATTAATGTAACATAGTGAAGACTATTAATGTAACATCGTGAAGACTATTAATGTAACATCGTGAAGACTATTAATGTAACATCGTGAAGACTATTAATGTAACATCGTGAAGACTATTAATGTAACATAATGAAGACTATTAATGTAACATCGTAAAGACTATTAATGTAACATAGTGAAGACTATTAATGTAACATAATGAAGACTATTAATGTAACATCGTGAAAACTATTAATGTAACATAATGAAGACTATTATTGTAACATCGTGAAGATTATTAATGTAACATCGTGAAGACTATTAATGTAACATAGTGAAGACTAGTAATGTAACTTCGTGAAGACTATTAATGTAACATCGTGGAAGCTATTAATGTAACATAGTGAAGACTATTATTGTAACATCGTGAAGACTATTAATGTAACATCGTGAAGACTATTAATGTAACATAGTGAAGACTATTATTGTAACATAGTGAAGACTGTTAATGTAACATCGTGAAGACTATTAATGTAACATAGTGAAGCCTATTATTGTAACATAGTGAAGACTATTAATGTAACATCGTGAAGACTATTAATGTAACATCGTGAAGACTATTATTGTAACATAGTGAAGACTATTAATGTAACATCGTGAAGACTATTAATGTAACATAGTGAAGACTATTATTGTAACATAGTGAAGACTATTAATGTAACATAGTGAAGACTATTAATGTAACATCGTGAAGACTATTAATGTAACATCGTGAAGACTATTATTGTAACATAGTGAAGACTATTAATGTAACATCGTGAAGACTATTAATGTAACATCGTGAAGACTATTAATGTAACATAGTGAAGACTATTAATGTAACATCGTGAAGACTATTAATGTAACATAGTGAAGACTATTAATGTAACATCGTGAAGACTATTAATGTAACATCGTGAAGACTATTATTGTAACATAGTGAAGACTATTAATGTAACATCGTGAAGACTAATAATGTAACATAGTGAAGACTATTATTGTAACATAGTGAAGACTATTATTGTAACATAGTGAAGGCTATTATTGTAACATAGTGAAGACTATTATTGTAACATAGAGAAGACTATTATTGGAACATAGTGAAGACTATTATTGTAACATCGTGAAGACTATTATTGTAACATAGTGAAGACTATTATTGTAACATAGTGAAGACTATTATTGTAACATAGTGAAGACTATTAATGTAACATAGTGAAGACTATTATTGTAACATCGTGAAGACTATTAATGTACCATAGTGAAGACTATTAATGTAACATGATGCAGACTATTAATGTAACATCGTGAAGACTATTAATATAACATAATGAAAACTATTAATGTAACATAGTGAAGACTATTAATGTAACATAGTGAAGACTATTAATGTAACATAGTGAAGACTATTATTGTAACATAGTGAGGACTATTAATGTAACATAGTGAAGACTACTAATGTAACATGATGCAGACTATTAATGTAACATCGTGAAGACTATTAATGTAACTTAGTGAAGACTATTAATTTAACATAGTGAAGACTATTAATGTAACATGATGCAGACTATTAATGTAACATCGTGAAGACTATTAATGTAACATGATGTAGACTATTAATGTAACATCGTGAAGACTATTAATGTAACATAATGAAGACTATTAATGTAACACTATGAAAACTATTAATGTAACATGATGCAGACAATTAATGTAACATCGTGAAAACTATTAATGTAACATAATGAAGACTATTAATGTAACATCGTGAAGACTATTAATGTAACATAATGAAGACTATTAATGTAACATAGTGAAGACTATTAATGTAACACTATGAAAACTATTAATGTAACATGATGCAGACAATTAATGTAACATCGTGAAAACTATTAATGTAACATAATGAAGACTATTAATGTAACATCGTGAAGACTATTAATGTAACATAATGAAGACTATTATTGTAACATAGTGAAGACTATTAATGTAACATAATGAAGACTATTAATGTAACATCGTGAAGACCATTATTGTAACATAATGAAGACTATTAATGTAACATCGTGAAGACTATTAATGTAACATAATGAAGACAATTAATGTAACATCGTGAAAACTATTAATGTAACATAATGAAGACTATTAATGTAACATCGTGAAGACTATTAATGTAACATAATGAAGACTATTATTGTAACATAGTGAAGACTATTAATGTAACATAATGAAGACTATTAATGTAACATAATGAAGACTATTATTGTAACATAGTGAAGACTATTAATGTAACATAATGAAGACTATTAATGTAACACTATGAAAACTATTAATGTAACATGATGCAGACAATTAATGTAACATCGTGAAAACTATTAATGTAACATAATGAAGACTATTAATGTAACATCGTGAAGACTATTAATGTAACATAATGAAGACTATTATTGTAACATAGTGAAGACTAATAATTTAACATAGTGAAGACTAATAATGTAACATAGTGAAGACTATTAATGTAACATAGTGAAGACTATTATTGTAACATAGTGAAGGCTATTATTGTAACATAGTGAAGACTATTATTGTAACATAGTGAAGACTATTATTGGAACATAGTGAAGACTATTATTGTAACATAGTGAAGACTATTAATGTAACATAGTGAAGACTAATATTGTAACATAGTGAAGACTATTATTGTAACATAGTGAAGGCTATTATTGTAACATAGTGAAGACTATTATTGTAACATAGTGAAGACTATTATTGTAACATAGTGAAGACTATTATTGTAACATAGTGAAGACTATTATTGTAACATAGTGAAGACTAATATTGTACCATAGTGAAAACTATTATTGTAACATAGTGAAGGCTATTATTGTAACATAGTGAAGACCATTATTGTAACATAGTGAAGACTAAAATTGTAACATAGTGAAGACTATTATTGTAACATAGTGAAGACAATTATTGTTACATAGTGAAGGCTATTATTGTAACATAGTGAAGGCTATTATTGTAACATAGTGAAGACTAATATTGTAACATAGTGAAGACTATTATTGTAACATAGTGAAGACTATTAATGTAACATAGTGAAAACTATTAATGTAACTTAATGAAGACTATTATTGTAACATAGTGAAGACTATTAATGTAACATAGTGAAGACTATTAATGTAACATCGTGAAGACTATTAATGTAACATCGTGAAGACTATTAATGTAACATAGAGGAGACTATTAATGTAACATCGTGAAGACTATTAATGTAACATAGTGAAGACTATTAATGTAACATGATGCAGACTATTAATGTAACATAGTGAAGACTATTAATGTAACATAGTGAAGACTATTAATGTAACATCGTGAAGACTATTAATGTAACATCGTGAAGACTATTAATGTAACATAATGAAGACTATTAATGTAAGATAGTGAAGACTATTAATGTAACATAGTGAAGACTATTAATGTAACATCGTGAAGACTATTAATGTAACATCGTGAAGACTAATAAAGTAACATAGAGAAGACTATTAATGTAACATAGTGATGACTATTAATGTAACATAGTGAAGACTATTAATGTAACATAGTGAAAACTATTAATGTAACATAATGAAGACTATTAATGTAACATAGTGAAGACTATTAATGTAACATAGTGAAGACTATTAATGTAACATAGTGAAGACTATTAATGTAACATCGTGAAGACTATTAGTGTAACATCGTGAAGACTATTAATGTAACATAGAGAAGACTATTAATGTAACATCGTGAAGACTATTAATGTAACATAGTGAAGACTATTAATGTAACATAGTGAAGACTATTAATGTAACATCGTGAAGACTATTAATGTAACATCGTGAAGACTAATAATGTAACATAGAGAAGACTATTAATGTAACATAGTGAAGACTATTAATGTTACATAGTGAAGACTATTATTGTAACATAGTGATGACTATTAATGTAACATAGTGAAGACTAATTAATGTAACATGATGCAGATTATTAATGTAACATCGTGAAGACTATTAATGTAACATAGTGAAAATTATTAATGTAACATGATGCAGACTATTAATGTAACATAGTGAAGACTATTAATGTAACATAGTGAAGACTATTAATGTAACATCGTGAAGACTATTAATGTAACATAGTGAAGACTATTAATGTAACATAGAGAAGACTATTAATGTAACATAGTAAAGACTATTAATGTAACATAGTGAAGACTATTAATGTAACATCGTGAAGACTATTAATGTAACATAGTGAAGACTATTAATGTAACATAGTGAAGACTTATAATGTAACATAGTGAAGACTATTAATGTAACATAGTGAAGACTATTAATGTAACATCGTGAAGACTATTAATGTAACATAGTGAAGACTATTAATGTAACATAGTGAAGACTATTAATGTAACATAGTGAAGACTATTAATGTAACATCGTGAAGACTATTAATGTAACATAGTGAAGACTATTAATGTAACATAGTGAAGACTATTAATGTAACATAGTGAAGACTATTAATGTAACATAGTGAAGACTATTAATGTAACATCGTGAAGACTATTAATGTAACATAGTGAAGACTAATAATGTAACATCGTGAAGACTATTAATGTAACATAGTGAAGACTATTATTGTAACATAGTGAGGACTATTAATGTAACATAGTGAAGACTACTAATGTAACATGATGCAGACTATTAATGTACATCGTGAAGACTATTAATGTAACTTAGTGAAGACTATTATTGTAACATCGTGAAGACTATTAATGTACCATAGTGAAGACTTTTAATGTAACATGATGCAGACTATTAATGTAACATCGTGAAGACTATTAATATAACATAATGAAAACTATTAATGTAACATAGTGAAGACTATTAATGTAACATAGTGAAGACTATTAATGTAACATAGTGAAGACTATTAATGTAACATAGTGAAGACTACTAATGTAACATGATGCAGACTATTAATGTAACATCGTGATGACTATTAATGTAACATAGTGAAGACTATTATTGTAACATCGTGAAGACTATTAATGTACCATAGTGAAGACTATTAATGTAACATGATGCAGACTATTAATGTAACATCGTGAAGACTATTAATATAACATAATGAAAACTATTAATGTAACATAGTGAAGACTATTAATGTAACATAGTGAAGACTATTAATGTAACATAGTGAAGACTATTATTGTAACATAGTGAGGACTATTAATGTAACATAGTGAAGGCTACTAATGTAACATGATGCAGACTATTAATGTAACATCGTGAAGACTATTAATGTAACTTAGTGAATACTATTAATTTAACATAGTGAAGACTATTAATGTAACATGATGCAGACTATTAATGTAACATCGTGAAGACTATTAATGTAACATGATGTAGACTATTAATGTAACATCGTGAAGACTATTAATGTAACATAATGAAGACTATTAATGTAACACTATGAAAACTATTAATGTAACATGATGCAGACAATTAATGTAACATCGTGAAAACTATTAATGTAACATAATGAAGACTATTAATGTAACATCGTGAAGACTATTAATGTAACATAATGAAGACTATTAATGTAACATAGTGAAGACTATTAATGTAACACTATGAAAACTATTAATGTAACATGATGCAGACAATTAATGTAACATCGTGAAAACTAATAATGTAACATAATGAAGACTATTAATGTAACATCGTGAAGACTATTAATGTAACATAATGAAGACTATTATTGTAACATAGTGAAGACTATTAATGTAACATAATGAAGACTATTAATGTAACATCGTGAAGACTATTATTGTAACATAATGAAGACTATTAATGTAACATCGTGAAGACTATTAATGTAACATAATGAAGACAATTAATGTAACATCGTGAAAACTATTAATGTAACATAATGAAGACTATTAATGTAACATCGTGAAGACTATTAATGTAACATAATGAAGACTATTATTGTAACATAGTGAAGACTATTAATGTAACATAATGAAGACTATTAATGTAACATAATGAAGACTATTATTGTAACATAGTGAAGACTATTAATGTAACATAATGAAGACTATTAATGTAACACTATGAAAACTATTAATGTAACATGATGCAGACAATTAATGTAACATCGTGAAAACTATTAATGTAACATAATGAAGACTATTAATGTAACATCGTGAAAACTATTAATGTAACATAATGAAGACTATTAATGTAACATCGTGAAGACTATTAATGTAACATAATGAAGACTATTAATGTAACATAATGAAGACTATTAATGTAACACTATGAAAACTATTAATGTAACATGATGCAGACAATTAATGTAACATCGTGAAAACTATTAATGTAACATAATGATGACTATTAATGTAACATCGTGAAGACTATTAATGTAACATAATGAAGACTATTATTGTAACATAGTGAAGACTAATAATTTAACATAGTGAAGACTAATAATGTAACATAGTGAAGACTATTATTGTAACATAGTGAAGACTATTATTGTAACATAGTGAAGGCTATTATTGTAACATAGTGAAGACTATTATTGTAACATAGTGAAGACTATTATTGGAACATAGTGAAGACTATTATTGTAACATAGTGAAGACTATTATTGTAACATAGTGAAGACTAATATTGTAACATAGTGAAGGCTATTATTGTAACATAGTGAAGACTATTATTGTAACATAGTGAAGACTATTATTGTAACATAGTGAAGACTATTATTGTAACATAGTGAAGACTATTATTGTAACATAGTGAAGACTAATATTGTACCATAGTGAAAACTATTATTGTAACATAGTGAAGGCCATTATTGTAACATAGTGAAGACTAATATTGTAACATAGTGAAGACTATTATTGTAACATAGTGAAGACTATTAATGTAACATAGTGAAGACTATTAATGTAACATCGTGAAGACTATTAATGTAACATAGTGAAGACTAATAATGTAACATCGTGAAGACTATTAATGTAACATAGTGAAGACTATTATTGTAACATAGTGAGGACTATTAATGTAACATAGTGAAGACTACTAATGTAACATGATGCAGACTATTAATGTACATCGTGAAGACTATTAATGTAACTTAGTGAAGACTATTATTGTAACATCGTGAAGACTATTAATGTACCATAGTGAAGACTTTTAATGTAACATGATGCAGACTATTAATGTAACATCGTGAAGACTATTAATATAACATAATGAAAACTATTAATGTAACATAGTGAAGACTATTAATGTAACATAGTGAAGACTATTAATGTAACATAGTGAAGACTATTAATGTAACATAGTGAAGACTACTAATGTAACATGATGCAGACTATTAATGTAACATCGTGATGACTATTAATGTAACATAGTGAAGACTATTATTGTAACATCGTGAAGACTATTAATGTACCATAGTGAAGACTATTAATGTAACATGATGCAGACTATTAATGTAACATCGTGAAGACTATTAATATAACATAATGAAAACTATTAATGTAACATAGTGAAGACTATTAATGTAACATAGTGAAGACTATTAATGTAACATAGTGAAGACTATTATTGTAACATAGTGAGGACTATTAATGTAACATAGTGAAGGCTACTAATGTAACATGATGCAGACTATTAATGTAACATCGTGAAGACTATTAATGTAACTTAGTGAATACTATTAATTTAACATAGTGAAGACTATTAATGTAACATGATGCAGACTATTAATGTAACATCGTGAAGACTATTAATGTAACATGATGTAGACTATTAATGTAACATCGTGAAGACTATTAATGTAACATAATGAAGACTATTAATGTAACACTATGAAAACTATTAATGTAACATGATGCAGACAATTAATGTAACATCGTGAAAACTATTAATGTAACATAATGAAGACTATTAATGTAACATCGTGAAGACTATTAATGTAACATAATGAAGACTATTAATGTAACATAGTGAAGACTATTAATGTAACACTATGAAAACTATTAATGTAACATGATGCAGACAATTAATGTAACATCGTGAAAACTAATAATGTAACATAATGAAGACTATTAATGTAACATCGTGAAGACTATTAATGTAACATAATGAAGACTATTATTGTAACATAGTGAAGACTATTAATGTAACATAATGAAGACTATTAATGTAACATCGTGAAGACTATTATTGTAACATAATGAAGACTATTAATGTAACATCGTGAAGACTATTAATGTAACATAATGAAGACAATTAATGTAACATCGTGAAAACTATTAATGTAACATAATGAAGACTATTAATGTAACATCGTGAAGACTATTAATGTAACATAATGAAGACTATTATTGTAACATAGTGAAGACTATTAATGTAACATAATGAAGACTATTAATGTAACATAATGAAGACTATTATTGTAACATAGTGAAGACTATTAATGTAACATAATGAAGACTATTAATGTAACACTATGAAAACTATTAATGTAACATGATGCAGACAATTAATGTAACATCGTGAAAACTATTAATGTAACATAATGAAGACTATTAATGTAACATCGTGAAAACTATTAATGTAACATAATGAAGACTATTAATGTAACATCGTGAAGACTATTAATGTAACATAATGAAGACTATTAATGTAACATAATGAAGACTATTAATGTAACACTATGAAAACTATTAATGTAACATGATGCAGACAATTAATGTAACATCGTGAAAACTATTAATGTAACATAATGATGACTATTAATGTAACATCGTGAAGACTATTAATGTAACATAATGAAGACTATTATTGTAACATAGTGAAGACTAATAATTTAACATAGTGAAGACTAATAATGTAACATAGTGAAGACTATTATTGTAACATAGTGAAGACTATTATTGTAACATAGTGAAGGCTATTATTGTAACATAGTGAAGACTATTATTGTAACATAGTGAAGACTATTATTGGAACATAGTGAAGACTATTATTGTAACATAGTGAAGACTATTATTGTAACATAGTGAAGACTAATATTGTAACATAGTGAAGGCTATTATTGTAACATAGTGAAGACTATTATTGTAACATAGTGAAGACTATTATTGTAACATAGTGAAGACTATTATTGTAACATAGTGAAGACTATTATTGTAACATAGTGAAGACTAATATTGTACCATAGTGAAAACTATTATTGTAACATAGTGAAGGCCATTATTGTAACATAGTGAAGACTAATATTGTAACATAGTGAAGACTATTATTGTAACATAGTGAAGACAATTATTGTTACATAGTGAAATCTATTATTGTAACATAGTGAAGGCTATTATTGTAACATAGTGAAGACTAATATTGTAACATAGTGAAGACTATTATTGTAACATAGTGAAGGCTATTAATGTAACATCGAGAAGACTATTAATGTAACATCGTGAAGACTATTAATGTAACATCGTGAAGACTATTAATGTAACATCGTGAAGACTATTAATGTAACATAATGAAGACTATTAATGTAACATCGTGAAGACTATTAATGTAACATCGTGAAGACTATTAATGTAACATCGTGAAGACTATTAATGTAACTTAATGAAGACTATTAATGTAACATCGTGAAAACTATTAATGTAACATAATGAAGACTATTATTGTAACATCGTGAAGACTATTAATGTAACATCGTGAAGACTATTAATGTAACATAGTGAAGACTATTAATGTAACATCGTGAAGACTATTAATGTAACATCGTGAAGACTATTAATGTAACATCGTGAAGACTATTAATGTAACATAATGAAGACTATTAATGTAACATCGTGAAGACTATTAATGTAACATAGTGAAGACTATTAATGTAACATAATGAAGACTATTAATGTAACATCGTGAAAACTATTAATGTAACATAATGAAGACTATTATTGTAACATCGTGAAGACTATTAATGTAACATCGTGAAAACTATTAATGTAACATAATGAAGACTATTAATGTAACATAATGAAGACTATTAATGTAACATCGTGAAGACTAATAATGTAACATCGTGAAGACTATTAATGTAACATAATGAAGACTATTAATGTAACATCGTGAAGACTATTAATGTAACATAGTGAAGACTATTAATGTAACATAATGAAGAATATTAATGTAACATCGTGAAAACTATTAATGTAACATAATGATGACTATTATTGTAACATCGTGAAGACTATTAATGTAACATCGTGAAGACTATTAATGTAACATAGTGAAGACTATTAATGTAACATCGTGAAGACTATTAATGTAACATAATGAAGACTATTAATGTAACATCGTGAAGACTATTAATGTAACATAGTGAAGACTATTAATGTAACATAATGAAGACTATTAATGTAACATCGTGAAAACTATTAATGTAACATAATGAAGACTATTATTGTAACATCGTGAAGACTATTAATGTAACATCGTGAAGACTATTAATGTAACATAGTGAAGACTATTAATGTAACATCGTGAAGACTATTAATGTAACATCGTGAAGACTATTAATGTAACATCGTGAAGACTATCAATGTAACATCGTGAAGACTATTAATGTAACATAATGAAGACTATTAATGTAACATCGTGAAGACTATTAATGTAACATAGTGAAGACTATTAATGTAACATAATGAAGACTATTAATGTAACATCGTGAAAACTATTAATGTAACATAATGAAGACTATTATTGTAACATCGTGAAGACTATTAATGTAACATCGTGAAGACTATTAATGTAACATAGTGAAGACTAGTAATGTAACTTCGTGAAGACTATTAATGTAACATCGTGGAAGCTATTAATGTAACATAGTGAAGACTATTAATGTAACATCGTGAAGACTATTAATGTAACATCGTGAAGACTATTAATGTAACATAGTGAAGACTATTATTGTAACATAGTGAAGACTGTTAATGTAACATCGTGAAGACTATTAATGTAACATAGTGAAGCCTATTATTGTAACATAGTGAAGACTATTAATGTAACATCGTGAAGACTATTAATGTAACATCGTGAAGACTATTATTGTAACATAGTGAAGACTATTAATGTAACATCGTGAAGACTATTAATGTAACATAGTGAAGACTATTATTGTAACATAGTGAAGACTATTATGTAACATAGTGAAGACTATTAATGTAACATCGTGAAGACTATTATTGTAACATAGTGAAGACTAATAATGTAACATCGTGAAGACTATTAATGTAACATCGTGAAGACTATTAATGTAACATAGTGAAGACTATTAATGTAACATCGTGAAGACTATTAATGTAACATAGTGAAGACTATTAATGTAACATCGTGAAGACTATTAATGTAACATCGTGAAGACTATTATTGTAACATAGTGAAGACTATTAATGTAACATCGTGAAGACTATTAATGTAACATAGTGAAGACTATTATTGTAACATAGTGAAGACTATTAATGTAACATAGTGAAGACTATTAATGTAACATCGTGAAGACTATTAATGTAACATAGTGAAGACTATTAATGTAACATAGTGAAGACTATTAATGTAACATCGTGAAGACTATTAATGTAACATCGTGAAGACTATTATTGTAACATAGTGAAGACTATTAATGTAACATCGTGAAGACTATTAATGTAACATAATGAAGACTATTATTGTAACATAGTGAAGGCTATTAATGTAACATAGTGAAGACTATTATTGTAACATAGTGAAGACTATTAATGTAACATAGTGAAGACTATTATTGTAACATAGTGAAGACTATTAATGTAACATCGTGAAGACTATTAATGTAACATAGTGAAGACTATTATTGTAACATAGTGAAGACTATTATGTAACATAGTGAAGACTATTAATGTAATATCGTGAAGACTATTAATGTAACATCGTGAAGACTATTATTGTAACATAGTGAAGACTATTAATGTAACATCGTGAAGACTATTAATGTAACATCGTGAAGACTATTAATGTAACATAGTGAAGACTATTAATGTAACATCGTGAAGACTATTAATGTAACATAGTGAAGACTATTAATGTAACATCGTGAAGACTATTAATGTAACATCGTGAAGACTATTATTGTAACATAGTGAAGACTATTAATGTAACATCGTGAAGACTATTAATGTAACATAGTGAAGACTATTAATGTAACATCGTGAAGACTAATAATGTAACATCGTGAAGACTATTAATGTAACATAGTGAAGACTATTAATGTAACATCGTGAAGACTATTAATGTAACATCGTGGAGACTATTATTGTAACATAGTGAAGTCTATTAATGTAACATCGTGAAGACTATTAATGTAACATAGTGAAGACTATTATTGTAACATAGTGAAGACTATTAATGTAACATAGTGAAGACTATTAATGTAACATCGTGAAGACTATTAATGTAACATAGTGAAGACTATTAATGTAACATAGTGAAGACTATTAATGTAACATCGTGAAGACTATTAATGTAACATCGTGAAGACTATTATTGTAACATAGTGAAGACTATTAATGTAACATCGTGAAGACTATTAATGTAACATAGTGAAGACTATTATTGTAACATAGTGAAGGCTATTAATGTAACATAGTGAAGACTATTATTGTAACATAGTGAAGACTATTAATGTAACATAGTGAAGACTATTAATGTAACAAAGTGAAGACTATTAATGTAACATCGTGAAGACTATTATTGTAACATAGTGAAGACTATTATTGTAACATAGTGAAGACTATTATTGTAACATAGTGAAGACTATTAATGTAACATAGTGAAGACTAATAATGGAACATAGTGAAGACTATTAATGTAACATCGTGAAGACTATTAATGTAACATAGTGAAGACTATTAATGTAACATAGTGAAGACTATTATTGTAACATAGTGAAGACTATTATTGTAACATAGTGAAGACTATTAATGTAACATAGTGAAGACTATTAATGTAACATAGTGAAGACTATTAATGTAACATCGTGAAGACTATTAATGTAACATCGTGAAGACTATTAATGTAACATAGTGAAGACTATTAATGTAACATAGTGAAGACTATTAATGTAACATAGTGAAGACTATTAATGTAACATCGTGAAGACTATTAATGTAACATCGTGAAGACTATTAATGTAACATAGTGAAGACTATTAATGTAACATCGTGAAGACTATTAATGTAACATCGTGAAGACTATTAATGTAACATCGTGAAGACTATTATTGTAACATCGTGAAGACTATTAATGTAACATAGTGAAGACTATTAATGTAACATCGTGAAGACTATTAATGTAACATAGTGAAGACTATTAATGTAACATAGTGAAGACTATTAATGTAACATCGTGAAGACTATTATTGTAACATAGTGAAGACTATTATTGTAACATAGTGAAGACTATTAATGTAACATCGTGAAGACTATTAATGTAATATCGTGAAGACTATTAATGTAACATCGTGAAGACTATTAATGTAACATAGTGAAGACTATTAATGTAACATCGTGAAGACTATTAATGTAACATCGTGAAGACTATTAATGTAACATCGTGAAGACTATTAATGTAACATAGTGAAGACTATTAATGTAACATCGTGAAGACTATTAATGTAACATAGTGAAGACTATTAATGTAACATCGTGAAGACTATTAATGTAACATCGTGAAGACTATTAATGTAACATCGTGAAGACTATTACTGTAACATAGTGAAGACTATTAATGTAACATCGTGAAGACTATTAATGTAACATAGTGAAGACTATTAATGTAACATAGTGAAAACTATTAATGTAACATAGTGAAGACTATTAATGTAACATAGTGAAGACTATTAATGTAACATAGTGAAGACTATTAATGTAACATCGTGAAGACTATTAATGTAACATAGTGAAGACTATTAATGTAACATAGTGAAGACTATTAATGTAACATAGTGAAGACTATTAATGTAACATCGTGAAGACTATTAATGTAACATCGTGAAGACTATTAATGTAACATAGTGAAGACTATTAATGTAACATAGTGAAGACTATTAATGTAACATAGTGAAGACTATTAATGTAACATCGTGAAGACTATTAATGTAACATCGTGAAGACTATTAATGTAACATAGTGAAGACTATTAATGTAACATCGTGAAGACTATTAATGTAACATCGTGAAGACTATTAATGTAACATCGTGAAGACTATTATTGTAACATCGTGAAGACTATTAATGTAACATAGTGAAGACTATTAATGTAACATCGTGAAGACTATTAATGTAACATAGTGAAGACTATTAATGTAACATAGTGAAGACTATTATTGTAACATAGTGAGGACTATTAATGTAACATAGTGAAGACTACTAATGTAACATGATGCAGACTATTAATGTACATCGTGGAGACTATTAATGTAACTTAGTGAAGACTATTATTTTAACATCGTGAAGACTATTAATGTACCATAGTGAAGACTTTTAATGTAACATGATGCAGACTATTAATGTAACATCGTGAAGACTATTAATATAACATAATGAAAACTATTAATGTAACATAGTGAAGACTATTAATGTAACATAGTGAAGACTATTAATGTAACATAGTGAAGACTATTAATGTAACATAGTGACGACTACTAATGTAACATGATGCAGACTATTAATGTAACATCGTGATGACTATTAATGTAACATAGTGAAGACTATTATTGTAACATCGTGAAGACTATTAATGTACCATAGTGAAGACTATTAATGTAACATGATGCAGACTATTAATGTAACATCGTGAAGACTATTAATATAACATAATGAAAACTATTAATGTAACATAGTGAAGACTATTAATGTAACATAGTGAAGACTATTAATGTAACATAGTGAAGACTATTATTGTAACATAGTGAGGACTATTAATGTAACATAGTGAAGACTACTAATGTAACATGATGCAGACTATTAATGTAACATCGTGAAGACTATTAATGTAACTTAGTGAATACTATTAATTTAACATAGTGAAGACTATTAATGTAACATGATGCAGACTATTAATGTAACATCGTGAAGACTATTAATGTAACATGATGTAGACTATTAATGTAACATCGTGAAGACTATTAATGTAACATAATGAAGACTATTAATGTAACACTATGAAAACTATTAATGTAACATGATGCAGACAATTAATGTAACATCGTGAAAACTATTAATGTAACATAATGAAGACTATTAATGTAACATCGTGAAGACTATTAATGTAACATAATGAAGACTATTAATGTAACATAGTGAAGACTATTAATGTAACACTATGAAAACTATTAATGTAACATGATGCAGACAATTAATGTAACATCGTGAAAACTATTAATGTAACATAATGAAGACTATTAATGTAACATCGTGAAGACTATTAATGTAACATAATGAAGACTATTATTGTAACATAGTGAAGACTATTAATGTAACATAATGAAGACTATTAATGTAACATCGTGAAGACTATTATTGTAACATAATGAAGACTATTAATGTAACATCGTGAAGACTATTAATGTAACATAATGAAGACAATTAATGTAACATCGTGAAAACTATTAATGTAACATAATGAAGACTATTAATGTAACATCGTGAAGACTATTAATGTAACATAATGAAGACTATTATTGTAACATAGTGAAGACTATTAATGTAACATAATGAAGACTATTAATGTAACATAATGAAGACTATTATTGTAACATAGTGAAGACTATTAATGTAACATAATGAAGACTATTAATGTAACACTATGAAAACTATTAATGTAACATGATGCAGACAATTAATGTAACATCGTGAAAACTATTAATGTAACATAATGAAGACTATTAATGTAACATCGTGAAAACTATTAATGTAACATAATGAAGACTATTAATGTAACATCGTGAAGACTATTAAGGTAACATAATGAAGACTATTAATGTAACATAATGAAGACTATTAATGTAACACTATGAAAACTATTAATGTAACATGATGCAGACAATTAATGTAACATCGTGAAAACTATTAATGTAACATAATGAAGACTATTAATGTAACATCGTGAAGACTATTAATGTAACATAATGAAGACTATTATTGTAACATAGTGAAGACTAATAATTTAACATAGTGAAGACTAATAATGTAACATAGTGAAGACTATTATTGTAACATAGTGAAGACTATTATTGTAACATAGTGAAGGCTATTATTGTAACATAGTGAAGACTATTATTGTAACATAGTGAAGACTATTATTGGAACATAGTGAAGACTATTATTGTAACATAGTGAAGACTATTATTGTAACATAGTGAAGACTAATATTGTAACATAGTGAAGGCTATTATTGTAACATAGTGAAGACTATTATTGTAACATAGTGAAGACTATTATTGTAACATAGTGAAGACTATTATTGTAACATAGTGAAGACTATTATTGTAACATAGTGAAGACTAATATTGTACCATAGTGAAAACTATTATTGTAACATAGTGAAGGCTATTATTGTAACATAGTGAAGACCATTATTGTAACATAGTGAAGACTAATATTGTAACATAGTGAAGACTATTATTGTAACATAGTGAAGACAATTATTGTTACATAGTGAAATCTATTATTGTAACATAGTGAAGGCTATTATTGTAACATAGTGAAGACTAATATTGTAACATAGTGAAGACTATTATTGTAACATAGTGAAGGCTATTAATGTAACATCGAGAAGACTAATAATGTAACATCGTGAAGACTATTAATGTAACATCGTGAAGACTATTAATGTAACATCGTGAAGACTATTAATGTAACATAATGAAGACTATTAATGTAACATCGTGAAGACTATTAATGTAACATCGTGAAGACTATTAATGTAACATCGTGAAGACTATAATGTAACATAATGAAGACTATTAATGTAACATCGTGAAAACTATTAATGTAACATAATGAAGACTATTATTGTAACATCGTGAAGACTATTAATGTAACATCGTGAAGACTATTAAGGTAACATAGTGAAGACTATTAATGTAACATCGTGAAGACTATTAATGTAACATCGTGAAGACTATTAATGTAACATCGTGAATACTATTAATGTAACATAATGAAGACTATTAATGTAACATCGTGAAGACTATTAATGTAACATAGTGAAGACTATTAATGTAACATAATGAAGACTATTAATGTAACATCGTGAAAACTATTAATGTAACATAATGAAGACTATTATTGTAACATCGTGAAGACTATTAATGTAACATCGTGAAAACTATTAATGTAACATAATGAAGACTATTAATGTAACATAATGAAGACTATTAATGTAACATCGTGAAGACTAATAATGTAACATCGTGAAGACTATTAATGTAACATAATGAAGACTATTAATGTAACATCGTGAAGACTATTAATGTAACATAGTGAAGACTATTAATGTAACATAATGAAGAATATTAATGTAACATCGTGAAAACTATTAATGTAACATAATGATGACTATTATTGTAACATCGTGAAGACTATTAATGTAACATCGTGAAGACTATTAATGTAACATAGTGAAGACTATTAATGTAACATCGTGAAGACTATTAATGTAACATAATGAAGACTATTAATGTAACATCGTGAAGACTATTAATGTAACATAGTGAAGACTATTAATGTAACATAATGAAGACTATTAATGTAACATCGTGAAAACTATTAATGTAACATAATGAAGACTATTATTGTAACATCGTGAAGACTATTAATGTAACATCGTGAAGACTATTAATGTAACATAGTGAAGACTATTAATGTAACATCGTGAAGACTATTAATGTAACATAGTGAAGACTATTATTGTAACATCGTGAAGACTATTAATGTAACATCGTGAAGACTATTAATGTAACATAGTGAAGACTATTATTGTAACATAGTGAAGACTGTTAATGTAACATCGTGAAGACTATTAATGTAACATAGTGAAGCCTATTATTGTAACATAGTGAAGACTATTAATGTAACATCGTGAAGACTATTAATGTAACATCGTGAAGACTATTATTGTAACATAGTGAAGACTATTAATGTAACATCGTGAAGACTATTAATGTAACATAGTGAAGACTATTATTGTAACATAGTGAAGACTATTATGTAACATAGTGAAGACTATTAATGTAACATCGTGAAGACTATTAATGTAACATCGTGAAGACTATTATTGTAACATAGTGAAGACTATTAATGTAACATCGTGAAGACTATTAATGTAACATCGTGAAGACTATTAATGTAACATAGTGAAGACTATTAATGTAACATCGTGAAGACTATTAATGTAACATAGTGAAGACTATTAATGTAACATCGTGAAGACTATTAATGTAACATCGTGAAGACTATTAATGTAACATAGTGAAGACTATTAATGTAACATCGTGAAGACTATTAATGTAACATCGTGAAGACTCTTATTGTAACATAGTGAAGACTATTAATGTAACATCGTGAAGACTATTAATGTAACATAGTGAAGACTATTAATGTAACATCGTGAAGACTAATAATGTAACATCGTGAAGACTATTAATGTAACATAGTGAAGACTATTAATGTAACATCGTGAAGACTATTAATGTAACATCGTGGAGACTATTATTGTAACATAGTGAAGTCTATTAATGTAACATCGTGAAGACTATTAATGTAACATAGTGAAGACTATTATTGTAACATAGTGAAGACTATTAATGTAACATAGTGAAGACTATTAATGTAACATCGTGAAGACTATTAATGTAACATAGTGAAGACTATTAATGTAACATAGTGAAGACTATTAATGTAACATCGTGAAGACTATTAATGTAACATCGTGAAGACTATTATTGTAACATAGTGAAGACTATTAATGTAACATCGTGAAGACTATTAATGTAACATAGTGAAGACTATTATTGTAACATAGTGAAGGCTATTAATGTAACATAGTGAAGACTATTATTGTAACATAGTGAAGACTATTAATGTAACATAGTGAAGACTATTATTGTAACATAGTGAAGACTATTAATGTAACATCGTGAAGACTATTAATGTAACATAGTGAAGACTATTATTGTAACATAGTGAAGACTATTATGTAACATAGTGAAGACTATTAATGTAATATCGTGAAGACTATTAATGTAACATCGTGGAGACTATTATTGTAACATAGTGAAGACTATTAATGTAACATCGTGAAGACTATTAATGTAACATCGTGAAGACTATTAATGTAACATAGTGAAGACTATTAATGTAACATCGTGAAGACTATTAATGTAACATAGTGAAGACTATTAATGTAACATCGTGAAGACTATTAATGTAACATCGTGAAGACTATTATTGTAACATAGTGAAGACTATTAATGTAACATCGTGAAGACTAATAATGTAACATAGTGAAGACTATTAATGTAACATCGTGAAGAATAATAATGTAACATCGTGAAGACTATTAATGTAACATAGTGAAGACTATTAATGTAACATCGTGAAGACTATTAATGTAACATCGTGGAGACTATTATTGTAACATAGTGAAGTCTATTAATGTAACATCGTGAAGACTATTAATGTAACATAGTGAAGACTATTATTGTAACATAGTGAAGACTATTAATGTAACATAGTGAAGACTATTAATGTAACATCGTGAAGACTATTAATGTAACATAGTGAAGACTATTAATGTAACATAGTGAAGACTATTAATGTAACATCGTGAAGACTATTAATGTAACATCGTGAAGACTATTATTGTAACATAGTGAAGACTATTAATGTAACATCGTGAAGACTATTAATGTAACATAGTGAAGACTATTATTGTAACATAGTGAAGGCTATTAATGTAACATAGTGAAGACTATTATTGTAACATAGTGAAGACTATTAATGTAACATAGTGAAGACTATTAATGTAACAAAGTGAAGACTATTAATGTAACATCGTGAAGACTATTATTGTAACATAGTGAAGACTATTATTGTAACATAGTGAAGACTATTATTGTAACATAGTGAAGACTATTAATGTAACATAGTGAAGACTAATAATGTAACATAGTGAAGACAATTAATGTAACATCGTGAAGACTATTAATGTAACATAGTGAAGACTATTAATGTAACATAGTGAAGACTATTATTGTAACATAGTGAAGACTATTATTGTAACATAGTGAAGACTATTAATGTAACATAGTGAAGACTATTAATGTAACATCGTGAAGACTATTAATGTAACATCGTGAAGACTATTAATGTAACATAGTGAAGACTATTAATGTAACATCGTGAAGACTATTAATGTAACATCGTGAAGACTATTAATGTAACATAGTGAAGACTATTAATGTAACATAGTGAAGACTATTAATGTAACATCGTGAAGACTATTAATGTAACATCGTGAAGACTATTAATGTAACATAGTGAAGACTATTAATGTAACATCGTGAAGACTATTAATGTAACATCGTGAAGACTATTAATGTAACATCGTGAAGACTATTATTGTAACATCGTGAAGACTATTAATGTAACATCGTGAAGACTATTAATGTAACATAGTGAAGACTATTAATGTAACATCGTGAAGACTATTAATGTAACATAGTGAAGACTATTAATGTAACATAGTGAAGACTATTAATGTAACATCGTGAAGACTATTATTGTAACATAGTGAAGACTATTATTGTAACATAGTGAAGACTATTAATGTAACATCGTGAAGACTATTAATGTAACATCGTGAAGACTATTAATGTAACATCGTGAAGACTATTAATGTAACATAGTGAAGACTATTAATGTAACATCGTGAAGACTATTAATGTAACATAGTGAAGACTATTAATGTAACATCGTGAAGACTATTAATGTAACATAGTGAAGACTATTAATGTAACATCGTGAAGACTATTAATGTAACATCGTGAAGACTATTAATGTAACATCGTGAAGACTATTAATGTAACATAGTGAAGACTATTAATGTAACATCGTGAAGACTATTAATGTAACATCGTGAAGACTATTATTGTAACATAGTGAAGACTATTAATGTAACATCGTGAAGACTATTAATGTAACATAGTGAAGACTATTAATGTAACATAGTGAAGACTATTAATGTAACATCGTGAAGACTATTAATGTAACATCGTGAAGACTATTATTGTAACATAGTGAAGACTATTAAAGTAACATAGTGAAGACTATTAATGTAACATAGTGAAGACTATTAATGTAACATCGTGAAGACTATAATGTAACATAGTGAAGACTATTAATGTAACATAGTGAAGACTATTATTGTAACATAGTGAAGACTATTAATGTAACATCGTGAAGACTATTAATGTAACATCGTGAAGACTATTATTGTAACATAGTGAAGACTATTAATGTAACATCGTGAAGACTATTAATGTAACATCGTGAAGACTATTAATGTAACATAGTGAAGACTATTAATGTAACATAGTGAAGACTATTATTGTAACATAGTGAAGACTATTATTGTAACATAGTGAAGACTATTAATGTAACATCGTAAAGACTATTAATGTAACATAGTGAAGACTATTATTGTAACATCGTGAAGACTATTAATGTAACATAGTGAAGACTATTATTGTAACATAGTGAAGACTATTAATGTAACATCGTGAAGACTATTAATGTAACATCGTGAAGACTATTAATGTAACATAGTGTAGACTATTAATGTAACATCGTGAAGACTATTAATGTAACATCGTGAAGACTATTAATGTAACATAATGAAGACTATTATTGTAACATCGTGAAGACTATTAATGTAACATAGTGAAGACTATTAATGTAACATCGTGAAGACTATTAATGTAACATAGTGAAGACTATTAATGTAACATCGTGAAGACTATTAATGTAACATAGTGAAGACTATTATTGTAACATCGTGAAGACTATTAATGTAACATAGTGAAGACTATTAATGTAACATAGTGAAGACTATTAATGTAACATAGTGAAGACTATTAATGTAACATCGTGAAGACTATTAATGTAACATAGTGAAGACTATTAATGTAACATCGTGAAGACTATTAATGTAACATAGTGAAGACTATTAATGTAACATAGTGAAGACTATTATTGTAACATCGTGAAGACTATTAATGTAACATCGTGAAGACTATTAATGAAACATCGTGAAGACTATTAATGTAACATCGTGAAGACTATTAATGTAACATAATGAAGACTATTAATGTAACATAGTGAAGACTATTATTGTAACATAGTGAAGACTATTATTGTAACATAGTGAAGGCTATTATTGTAACATAGTGAAGACTATTATTGTAACATAGTGAAGACTATTATTGTAACATAGTGAAGACTATTATTGTAACATAGTGAAGACTATTATTGTAACATAGTGAAGACTATTATTGTAACATAACGAAGGCTATTATTGTAACATAGTGAAGACTATTATTGTAACACAGTGAAGACTATTATTGTAACATAGTGAAGACTATTATTGTAACATAGTGAAGGCTATTATTGTAACATAGTGAAGACTATTAATGTAACATAGTGAAGGCTATTATTGTAACATAGTGAAGACTATTATTGTAACATAATGAAGACTAATATTGTAACATAGTGAAGGCTATTATTGTAACATCGTGAAGACTAATATTGTAACATAGTGAAGGCTATTATTGTAACATCGTGAAGACTAATATTGTAACATAGTAAAGGCTATTATTGTAACATCGTGAAGACTAATATTGTAACATGGTGAAGGCTATTATTGTAACATCGTGAAGACTAATATTGTAACATAGCGAAGGCTATTATTGTAACATAGTGAAGGCTACTATTGTAACATAGTGAAGACTATTATTGTAACATAGTGAAGGCTATTATTGTAACATAGTGAAGACTATTATTGTAACATAGTGAAGACTAATATTGTAACATAGTGAAGACTATTATTGTAACATAGTGAAGGCTATTATTGTAACATAATGAAGGCTATTATTGTAACATAGTGAAGACTAATATTGTAACATAGTGAAGACTAATATTGTAACATAGTGAAGACTATTATTGTAACATAGTGAAGACTATTATTGTAACATAGTGAAGACTATTATTGTAACATAGTGAATACTATTATTGTAACATAGTGAAGGCTATTATTGTAACATAGTGAGGACGGTTATTGTAACATAGTGAAGACTATTATTGTAACATAGTAAAGGCTATTAATGTAACACAATGAAAACTATTAATGTAACATAGTGAAGACTATTGATGTAACATGATGTAGACTATTATGCAACATAATGAAGACTATTAATGTAACATGATGTAGACTATTAATGTAACATAATGAAGACTATTAATGTAACATGATGTAGACTATTAATGTAACATGATGTAGACTATTAATGTAACATAATGAAGACTATTAATGTAACACAGTGAAGACTATTATTGTAACATAGTGAAGACTATTAATCTAACACAATGAGGACTATTAAAGTAACATAGTGAAGACTATTAATGTAACATAGTGAAGACTATTAATGTAACACAATGAAGACTATTAATGTAACATGATGTAGACTATTAGTGTAACAGATTGCGTGCTGATTGTACGGGAAACCTTGCCGCTCGGAAGCTTATATAGTTTGATTTAAAACAGTATAGGATTCTACGAAGGCGAAATCAACCAGAGGGAGTGGGGATTACAGCCTTCTGAGCGCATAGTAGGTTTACATCTTACTGTGGGATGAGCTTTGTTGCCAATTTGACGTTAAACTTGCGTTCGTCGCTTAGTGTCATCGTAACTGTGGTGCAGTGATTTACTAGGGGTGTAGCTTGCTTCCTTCTGCAATTTCAATTTTGATTGCCTTCAACAATCTTTTCCAAGACTTTACTTTCCCCCTTCTATTACCTCACACGCTCCTTATAAATATATATATATATATATATATATATATATATATATATATATTACAAATTTTCAATCGTTAATAAAATATGTTTTTATTTATCCAATCGGGCTTAAATACATTATTTTAAACCTATAGTTGATGAAAATTTATTTTAATAATGTGTTGTCATTTATTTATTCAATAATTGAATTTAAAACATTTGTGGGTCTAGGTCGGTTTCGAACTGAGTATCTTCAAAGTGTAGTGCTTTTTGACACTGAGACAACTTTACATAGATAGAAATGAACATCGCAAAGATCTATATGATAACTTTTCATTTTATAACCCTAAATTGTTGCCATGGTTACCACACAATATCAAAAATAATGCTCTGAGAATAATAATGAACGAAAAGAATAAAATAAACAAACAAACTGTATTAACGTTATTGAACGTTGCTTCACAAACGGACAATGCAAACGCACGTACGGTAATGCATACAGACAATCTAAATACAGAAAATGCTTATGTCACATCCTAATCTAAAGTCGGTTCAGAATGTGTTTGCGCCTGATGTAAACACAATCACGAGGCGAACACGTGCAAGGGACGGTAAGCTATGAGTCCGGTTCACAATCATGCATCGGCAATTGGGCTACGTCTTACACTGGTACACTTAATCATTCGAAAAAGAGAATTATAGACTAATGAAAGTAATAAGACTATTCAATAATTTATGCTACAAGTTTTTAACTTACCATGTTATTATTTCATGTTTAAGGGGTCTGCAAAATCCGATTCCGATGACGACGATGACGACGAGGAACTGTCGTCAACAGCTATGACGAATGGCTCGATGTCTTCAATTATATTGTCTAATTTCCACATATTCGACTCTTCAACGTTCACCACATGTTTCACATATTTTTCCCACTTATCAGGTGTAACACGCGAGACACCTTCGGTTAACAGTCTGTGCACCTCTTTAATGTTAAAAGACACATTGTTAGACGCAACATAACCTTTAATTTCAGCTCATACCATTTCTATTGGGTTTAATTCGCAGTGATAAGGAGGGGTTCTCAAAACTATTCAATTTGTTTCTTTAGCAATTTCATCGATAACGTATTTTTTGTATTTTGGCCTATGATAGGAAACGAGTTTTAGTAATTCGACCTTCAACATGGATTCATCTGAAAAAATCCCTTTGTCAGTCAACCAATTTCGAATTTGTTGCTTATTCCAACGGGTCGTAGGTAAGCGTTCTACTTGTACAGAATGATACGGAGCGTTGTCCATTACGATAACGCAGTTGTTGTCCAATTTCTGTATTATCGCGGAAAACCATTCTTTAAAATTTTCACCATTCATTTCTGAATGGTAGTCAGTATCTGATTTTGGTTCGAAAATCAACAGTCCATCTTCTACAAAACCTTTTTGTGACCCAATATGAGTCACAATAAGTCTCTTACCCTTTCCAGTTGGACATTTTAAACCCGCCGACAGACCCCTCAGTAAAGCATCTTTACTGGAACAGACTGACTTATCTGTCCAAACCTTTGATTTCGTATGGCCTGCATTGACCCACGTTTCGTCCAAATAATAAATCGTACGACCTTCCTCGCGATAGGGTTTTATTTTTCTTAAGTAATCTCTTCTCCATAGAATAATATCTTCTTTGTCCAACAGTATACTTTTACGGTTACGTTTCTCATACCTGAAATTTAGCTTTTTTAATATGTGAAACAAAGTGGTTCGTCTTAGGTTAGGTAAGCCTAACTGTTCGTCGGTATTAACTAAGTGTAGTACTTTATTTAAAGTCGGAAGTTCGTTTTTAAAAAATAACTCGTGTACTTTCTTCCTTATAGCAGTTTTTAAAAAGTCATCCATATTATTAAAAATAGTTTTGGTTTTTGGTTTCCTTTTGGCAGGAGACTTCAGCGTACCCGTTTCTTTTTTTTCTTTAACGATTGAAAAAACACTTCGAGCAGAAATTCCTGCAGATATCGCTACTTTCTGCAAGATGTCTTTGATACGGCATTCTGGATTTTCATCCTTTAAATTTTTATAAAGGCGTAAAATAACTTGTTTTTGCCCGGAGTGTATTACTTGTCCTCATTTATTTTTTTTGACAGGGGATGACATTGCTTAAAAGTTAATCCTTAAAAACTTAACAACACCACAAACTCACAAACACAAATATAACAAACAACGATCTTAAATTATTCCACTGTCACTCACAACTAAAAAATGTTAGGCACAATAAACAGACGAACAAATGTAACCATGGACGTTTCCAGACTAACTGTTAATCGGGCGGCAGGATATTTCAGTTTTGTCACGAGGTCACTCAGCCAATAGGGTTGCCGAAATCGTTATGTTCACGTGAACAGTTCACCACTCCCTGGCGCAAACACATTCTGAACAGACAGTATATATAGCCTTGATTAGCTGACATTTTTTTACAAAATTATGACAAGACTACTCATTTTTGGTAATTGTCTCTTACTTTTCGTAGTCAGTTCATTCGCTTTTATTAACAGTTATCGTTAATCCGTGTGTTAGTTACATATATATACCCATTCTTAGTATTGTAATTCCTGAGGATGTTGGTAATGTCAACCAACGAAAAGATTTGAATGTACATATTTCTTCAATAAATTATCCCTGTAATTGTGTATATTATTTAATCTTAATATATATATATATATATATATATATATATAAATACCGCAATATGTATTCTTGTGTATTAAAAAAGAAATAAGTCAATGTATTTGTATTTAGTCAAAGAATGTCTTGTGTTTGTATTTTGACTTATTTCTTTATATATATATATATATATATATATATATATATATATATATATATATATATATAATACCATTATGCATTTATATATAGTAAATTTCACATTTTATGTAAACTTACATAGATATTTAATTGAGAAAGTGTATATATTTAGTTCGTATTTTTGTGTGTAAATGAATTCAATTTGTTTACGAGTGTGAAAGTGAAACACTCATCACATTACAGTCAATCCAAATTTTTCTTTGTACAATCATTTCAAACTTCTAAGCTATATGCATGAAGAAGATTTTATTATATAAGATAGTAACTAAATAATTGTTGCATGTTAAATATTATTAATCACATACTGTTTTCAATTTCCGAATTAACTCCGGTTAATAATTAAGTGGTATTTATGAGAGATACTTCACGCATCATTATACGAAAAACAGTTTTTCATTAATGAAGGCAGTTGTAATAGAAAAGATTAAATTCAAAATAAAAATATGATTTTTTGGGGTAAGTTAATGAATGATTTTACCAACTACAGTAGTTACTGTTGGCAGTATTAGCCGCTGACAATGGTGGGCTGACAACACCGCATCCCTACCCTACCACAAACCCATTCCTATTCTACTTTAAATCAAAGATCGCTGGTTCCGAATAAAATGGACAGTCAGTAACTACAATGAAACATCAAGTAAACAATTATACTTTGAAAATATAGCTTTTATTGATTTGCCGTTGTAAGCAAGTAATATATTTAAAAAAAATTGTAAAGTCAATTCCTACTTAGAACAAAGAAAACTTTTATTTTAGTTAACAATTTATTAAATAATTACAATTAATATAAATAAAGCAACATAACCTATGCGTTCAAACAGTTGTCTTACCACATAACCTATAACATAAAATAAGCTGTTTTATGAAATCATATGTTATCACTTATTTTAAGCCAAAGGGGACGATTTAACTATATTGCATACCTTGCCCGTTTTGTGAAATGTTTTTCTCCCATATAAAACTAAGAGTAATTAATTAGATTCAATTATTGAAACTAACTGAAAAAAACTGTAATAACATCAAGTGTCATCCAGTACAACTAAAAAAAATGTGATTGAAACTATGAAGAAGAATAAAAAGTATTTTTATTAACGATTGGATATTTGAACATATATATATATATATATATATATATATATATATATATATATATATATATATATGTATATATATAAGTAGGATGTGATATAATAGAGAGAATTGAAAAACATATTTCTGTTGTGAAACAAATTCAACAATAAACTCATCCATTCTAAATATTCAAAAAATAATAAATCTCCCAAAAAGGAAGAGTAACTGATGATATGTAGCTGCTGGCTAAAGCAACAGGAAGTTTTAAAGCACAGAGAATACATAGGGGCATCAATCATTAAAAATAATCCGTCTATGTAATATATCCCCAGACTGTATTACCTGTCTCAACCTCCAAGCAGTGAAATATGACTGAGTGATCGACGCGTCTGACAGAGTTTGTTTATGGAGCATTTGCGCGGCGCTCCCCTTCCCGCGGAAGATTATAAAGGGCAGTAATTTACGTTCATTATAAACGACACTAAATTTTAGACTTAATAAAGCCCTTTAGAAAATGTCCCGCCTTTGAATTTTAAATATATTTCAGCTTTACAACGCTCATGGTAATAGCCTCTAAAGTTCCCTGAAAAGTGGAATATAGACGGGTAAAGGCGTCCCATGGCACCTGATGAGAAGTGGCCTATTCGACAATAGAAGGAGTAAGACAATTAGTTTAAATACCGTATGTGCCAATATAGATTGTAGTAAAACAGTGGTAAGATTTTATTTTACTTACACAGTTTTACAAACACATACAAGTAAAAAAAGCTAAATTGGTTAGACTCGGGTATAAATACTGTGTATATTCTATAAGGCCACCGTATAACATGCGTATCGATGTTGCAGGTTGGTGAATAGGGGTTGTTTCATGCTCGTTATACGCATGTGTATTTTTCCTTGGACGATGGGGGTTGGTGGGTGATCACGGGAAATCTATCCTTCATCATGCCCAAACGTAGGCGTCAGGTGGTGTAAGATCGGGGGAGTGAGCTGGGTAGGAAAGTTACTTCTTAGCGAGCCAATTGCCAAAAGTTTCTTGAAGGTAAGCCGTGTTGCCTAACGCAATGCGGCTGGTTGCACCATGTTTCCTGAAACCATTGTGAATGAAAAAGCAGGTTTCGGCCACTATAAAATCTCCTGAGTTCTCTCTGGAGTCACCCAATGCAACTGCTGCCGATTCACTTCCAACACGGTTTATTTCGGCGCATACGGGATTTCCGAGGTCCCTAAGACATCCGAACCAAAACCAATTGGTTGTAAACGGTTTTGAGGGGATCCACTCTCAGGGTTCGGTTTTTGGATGAAATACATAGTCGACGGGATTCACAGCATGGTAAATAGTTCATTTAGCAAACTCAAAGACCGAATTTCTAATCGCCTTTGAGTTCATGTACTTTTCGGTCGTATCTCAGCTGAGGACACACAGCCTTTACAATCAACGGGTAGCAACTTCTGACGTTCTCAGAGCAGGATTAGATTAGGTATCTATATGTTTGTAATTAGCATTGATCTCAGTTGTAAAAACCAAATTTCACTTTATGTCACAACCCACACACACACACACACACACACACACACACACACACACACACACAAACACACACACACACACACACACACACACACACACACACACACACACACACACACACACACACACACACACACACACACACACACA